>OX940811.1:5070747-5097967 GCA_954870605.1 Acer campestre | reverse complement strand
CGTCTGTTATCTTTCAAGCCTATTTCCTGTTACACTGTCAGTTCTCTTCATGTGGCTAACTTAATTGATTATGATAGGGGCTGTTGGTACCAATCTAAGCTAGAACAATACTTTCTACCCATTGATAAGGAGGTCATTCGATCAATTCCTTTAAGCACGCATGGGGGTTGGGATTGCCTAACTTGGCACTTCAATAAGAGAGATCAGTATTTAGTTAAAAGTGGTTACTGTTTAGCTTTGTTGGATAAAATCTCTGCTTCTTCCTCTAATCCTTCTTTGTCGCAAAAATGGTGGAAGACTCTCTGGTCTTTATGCATACCGTCGAAAATCAAAATTTTTGTCTGGAGGGCTTACTTGAATGCCTTACCGTCTTTGGTCAACCTTTGCAATCGAAATTTGGTAAGGGAGTCTTACTATTTTTAGTGTGGTGTTCTTGCTGAAACTGTTGAGCATGCCCTGTTTTGGTGCAAAAAAGTTAAGCAGGTCTAGAACCAGACAGTGTTCGCTGCGCTGATTGACTCCTTCAATGGTTTGCCTTCTCAGGACGTGCTAAGAGGGATCCTTCTAATCATCAACCGCACCAATTTAAGCTGTGTTTGTGTGATCCTCTGGTGTATTTGGTGGAATCACAACCTTGCAATTCATAAGTGTAACACTTTTTGTGCAGCTAATCTTATGGACTGGGCTCTTTGTTTCTTGAATGAATTCCAGGGGACCCAGCAAGCTATGTCTCTAGGTCACATGCTTCCAAGAGCTCCCCCCAAAACAGGTTGGTGTCCCCCTGCTCCTAGTTCTCTTAAACTTAACTCGGATGTGGCAATTCGTGATGGCTTCCCTTTCATTGGGCTGGGTGTTGTTATTCGTGGTCATAAAGGGGAAATATTTGCGACTGTTTCTAAACCTTTGCTAGGGTCCTTTTGTGCCGAAGTTGGAGAATTTCTTGCCTTAAGAAAAGGACTACTCCTTGCTAAAAGATCTAATATGACTATGAAGCTTGCAGAAGTTGATGCTGTTAATGTTGATTTTAGTATTAATTCCACTGAGATTGTTAATAATGCTGCTCACTTTATAGTTAATGACATTATGGCCTTATTGAAAGAGGTAGGTGATTGTATGTGTCATGCTATTTCCAGAAAGGGGAATACTTTGGCTCATGATCTTGCCTCTTTGGCCTTCTCCTCTAGGAAGGAGAAATCTTGGCTTAATGATAGCCTGTGTTGTTCTTCCTTTGGCTCTAGATTGTATGTCTTTCTTCAAAAAATAAATAAAAAATAAATGTATATAGCCAAGGTATTGGTGGAGATGAGTTACCCTAAGGGGTTTGTTGGAAGAGATGACGTGTTGATATTCTACTTGGTAGACTTTGGTCTCATTTGATATAGATTCATATTTTGTCCCTACCCATATTATAAATATGTGCTTATAAGATCTTTTATGAAATAAGTCTCTTTTGAGAGTTCTTTGGGTGTAATAGGGTTTTTGGGTTTTGTGAGTAATTCTGAGACACTCTTTTATAATCTCCATTAATCATAGTGAATTTCTTTTCATCTCCGTCCATGGACGTAAGCTTTATGTTAACCATGTAAATTTCTCTTGTTCTGCTTTGCTTTTATTTTGCCTAATTATTTTGTGTTTCGACAATTTTCACAACACATACTGCATGCCAGATTATTATTATGATTATATAACATCACTGCTAATTAGCTTTCTATTAATAAAGCTTGTCTCTCCACATTCTTTTGGTCATGATTCAAGGATGTGTGTGATGTAATGCTTAGTACTCATAAATTAATGGTATAATTTCACATAAGTCCTACATTTTTGGTGATTTGTCACCTTTATAAATATCTTTCCAAATTCATCACTTTTGTCCTTACTTTTTTCAAAACTCATCACTTTAATCAATTTGATCAAATATGAGAAAGTCAACTATTTTAAAACTTGTGAAAGTATACTTTTGCCTATATTAATAATTAATTTAGCTAAAATGAAAAATAATAAAATTCTCAATAATAAAATCTTAAATAAATAATAATAATAAAATCCATTAATTTTTTTTTATTTTATTTTTTTTTTGTATTTTGTATTTTTGTCATAATGGATATTAATTTAGCTAAAATGATTATCTTAGCTTTAAATGATTTTTTTTTCATAATTTTTTTTAATCTATTTATTTAAGATTTTATTATCGAGAATTTTGAATTTTATTGTTTTTCATTTTAATTTAAAGCTAAGATAATCATTTTAGCTAAATAAAAATTCATTATGAAAAAAACAAAAACAAAATAAGAACAAATTATTGGATTTTTTTAATTATTTATTTAAGCTTTTTTTTTTTTTTTTTTTTGTAATATATTTATTTAAGATTTTATTATTGAGAATTTTATTGTTTTTCATTTTAATTTAAAGTTAAGATAATCATTTTAACTAAATTAAATAGTAATATGAGTAAAAATGTACTTTCACATGTTTTAAAATAGTTGACTTTCACATATTTGGTCAAATGGACTAAAGTGATGAGTTTTGGAAAAAGTAAGGACTAAAGTGATGAATTTGAAAAGACATTTATAAAGGTGACAAATCACCAAAAAGGTAGGACTTATGTGAAATTCTGCCTAAATATTTTTTTTCTTTTTTCGAAAGGTTAAGCTTTATTAAAGCCCAACGGCAAAATAGGGGAGAAACCCCAACAACAAGCAAAACAGAAAAATGCCACAACAGAGGTGCCCTAAAACGAGCAACCAGAAAAGGTAGCAGAACAAACAAAACAGAAAGAAACAAAAACGCACCCACAAGGAACACATGACGCACCACCCAAAACACAGCCAAAACCCCCAACAACAGCAGCCACAAAGCAAAACAAAACAAAAACTAAAACTCTCCCCAGTCAACAAAATCGCCGGACTGACTCGACCCCATCTTAGCAAGACTATCCGCGAAGGAATTGTACGCTCTCAAAGCATACACAATCTTCATACTACCGAAAGAATTCATGCTATTGCGAATATCATACATAACATTAACAAGGTCAAGATTTTTGAAATTTCCATTGTTAATCCATGCCACCGCAGTCTTCGAGTCACTGATAATAGAAATGATCCAACCTCTAAGATTAGCATTAGAAAGGTAGAGATCAACAGTAGTTTTGACAACCCACACTTCTGCGGAATTAGAGTCAAGGATGCCCAAATAGTAAGAGAATAAGCACATAACCTTACCATTGGAGTCTCTCAACACGCCACCAACTTCTGCCAGACCTAGATTGCCTTTAACGGAGCCATCAACATTAAATTTCAAGTCGTCACCATAAGGTGGGATCCAATCTAGAATTCTGCTCTTCTTAGTCTTCTTCGTTTCAACGCAAAGCTCACTGACATTGAGTAAGAGAGATTGAATAGAATCTATAGACCTTTTCCTTAGATGCTTGAACCACCACACAACACGGAATTTAACCAATTCAGCCGCCTTCTTAATGCTAGAATCCTTGTTCTCGAAAACCCGTTGATTTCTTGCCTCCCATATTGTCCAAACAATGGCACAAAACAGGGACATCCATGCTCTCTCATGTTTGGGTGCAGGACAAAGACCAACCCAACCATCCATCCACTCTCTCCCAGTGTTGTTCATACAATAGAAAACCCCCCACCACTCCATACTCATCTACCATAAGAAATTCTGCCTAAATTAATTAACCCAAAAGCAAAACTTCTAATTAACTTTCAAAAAAGTGTATATAGCCCATCACCTCCTACTAGGGGTGGCACCTGAACCACCAATCGATCAACCCGTCCAAACCAAACCAATTTAAATGGGTTGGTTTGGTTTTGTTAAAGAAAAAAACCGATTGGGTTATTTTTTAATAACCTGATTGGTTTGGGTTGGTTTGTGGGTTGTGTTTTATCAACCCGCATAACCCAACCCAAATCATTACATTCTTAAATAAGTAAATATATATATACATATTAATTAAATCTTTTATCTCATCCGAAGTTGTTAGCACTAAACAAATTTATTGAGGATACGTAACTATATATATATATATATATTTTTATTGTTTTACAAAAACGCATTAAGCAATATGGTTTATTTATTTATTTATTTTTAATAAGTTTTATGTGTTCTACACTTGAGGGTTTTTTTTAAGAAAAAAAAAAAACTATTATAGTTACGCACTTTGGTTAAATTTAGTATTATTGTTTATCTTATTGATAATGAGTTTAACTACTTATATTGATATTATTATATTTGTTCAAATAAAAGAAATATAATTATTTTCTTAAACCGTCAAACTAAACCGAACTAAACCGATTTTTATTGGTTTGGTTTGGTTTAACATTATAATTGATTTGGTTTGGATTGTAAAACAATAACCCGATTAAATAATAGTTTAGTTTGGGTATGTCAAACCCAACTCAAACCGATCTATGCTCATCCCTATCTTCTACATGTCTTTATTACGTGGAGAGATAGACTATGAATTATGATTCAGAATTCAACAAATAAAAAAATATTAACTGTTAATTAAGTAGAAAAAAGTTTATTGAGATTTGAGAAAGTCGGGGATTAAACGGAGACCGTCAAATTTGGGTTCTTTTCTTCCTGATATCACGTGAAAAAAGCTCACTCGCAGCAATATTCTTTAGGCAAGAAGCCAAAACAAAAAGCACAAAGAACAAACAGAAGAAGGCAAGCTACAACAAACCCAGCCAACCAGCAGACCCAAACAACGAGAACAACAACAGGCCCCAAAAGCACAAACCAAAAAAACAAAAACAACACAAAGCAATCAACCGAAACAAGACACCCACTAAACAGGCGTGGGAACAAAGCCTAAACAGAAAAACAAAACAGCAACCAGACACCCCACAACAACAAAACAGAGTTGCACAGAAACGAAGAATAAACTAAACACAGCTATCACTCCATATCAGCTTGATTTCTCTCAGACCAGAACCCCTCTTGGCTAGGTTATCAGCAAAAGCATTGGAAGCTCTTGATCTGAAGACAACCTCAAACACTGCCCAGATTTGACAAAGCTGAAGTAAACGAAGCTCTAGAGAACAAGTATCACCCAGCGACAGCCACAACAAACTTGAAACTAACCTTTGTCATCATCTTTCCCTCTAGTAATTTGGTCCGCCAACTCTTCTTCAACATCACTGAAATTGCAACCTCGAGCCCCCCTTCGAGTCTTCATCCAATTCAAAGGTTTCTTAATTCCCGTACGTGAACAACTCTCTGTTGAAAATTTTCTGCAATATTCAACCTGGTCTGATCTTCATTCAGGTAAGTATTCGAACCTCATTAAACAGTATTCATGTTTCATCACTACATTATGTGCATGTGTACTGTGTATAGATATAATTTGTATCTATTATTTTTAGTTATAATTGACAACTTATTACGTTGTTAGAGATCGGAACTTGGTAATTTTGTGTCATCACTCATTTGGGATTGTCTCATATGCTTTGTCAAGCGGTTTCCACGAGTTTTTATTTTTATTTTTTATTCTTCACTATTCATGCTCTGTTATTATAATTGCTAAAAGAGGTAATAATACAGTTATAAACAATAAAGGAGTTTTATGTACATGTGGTGGAAAGAGAGGTACAAAACGTAACTGCCCTACATTGGCTTGTGTGCAGGAGTACTTGATGGCAGAAGGAGATGTTCATATAAGCCTAGAGGTCCGCATATTGGCTGCTCAACGGAGGGACAACGACGGCCAGAATAACCAGCAGCAGAATCCTACTAAAATTGATCACCTGCCTGTCCTTGTTCTACTTGATAGTGAGTTCTCTCACTCTCCAACATAAACATAGACTCACACTATATATGATACGACACAATTTGATTATGCCATTACAGTGCCAGCCCAGGACGAAAAATTAAAATAGGCCCGTTTGTTCAATCTTGCACCTAAAAATGTATGAACAATGTTTTTCTGTTTATTGATCATTGCATGTTGTGTCACAGGAGTTCGTTATTTTTTTTTATTTTTTATTTTGGAATTTCCAGTTTTTATTTATTTATTTAAGGTCCAAATTTGGTATAATTATGTGGAGTTTGAAAAATAACAACTAAATCTAGACCCTTTATTTATCAAAGAGGTGGGCACTAGACAAAAATTTTGGGCCTCGTGTGTGTGTGAGAGGTTCTCTCCTAACGGATCCTATATTTTAATTTTGGTAAGAACCTTGATGAAAATATATCGATTTTAATAAATTTTGATTGAATTTTGTTGTGGATGATAAGTTCAATAAAATCTAGCTATGAACAAAAATTTGAGATTTTTTCGAACATTAAAACTATCTATCCAGATTTTGTTGAATAAGAAGGCATTAGAAGAATTAGCAAAATATAGGAAAAATTAAGAAAAATGGTTTTCATGAATACTATTTATCATTAGTGGTTTTCATGAATACCATTTATCATTATTTTCATTTTCTTCTTATTAATATTTTCAAATGGTTTTCATGAATACTTGTCAAAAGTTGCTAACTAGGTTTTACATGTATTCTGGTTTGTGTCTCGTATTATTTTATTGCATGATATTAACACCATAAACATGAAAAATTGAAGTCTTATTTATTTATTTATTTTATTTTATGTTCTTGCATGCATATATGCATATATTTAACTCCATAACCTGTTAAATATGCCTTGCTTCTTTAAAAGAACTATTTATTTCGATTTTGTTGAATACAAAGCCATTAGAAGAATGAATGAAATATAGTTATAAAGGAAAAAAGGATGTTTAAATTTATAGCTAGCACTCTTTTCACCTCTAGTTTTGTGATTGTCATCAAGCTAATAATTCAAGTTTAAATGACACCAAAGTATGGTGATTATGGACAAAAATACCCTCATTTTTACTTTTTTTTTTTTTTTCCTATCCTTTTTTCTTTGATGTTTTTTTTTTCTTTCAAAAACCCTCAATTGCTGGAGGTGACCTCCACTGGAGGTCTATTTGACATCCTCCACCGGAGGTCGATGAAGCAATTAAAAAAAAAATCGGGGCAATAAGTCTCGGGTGCCCTACTTTTTAGGCTTATTACTAGATTTTTTTTATCATTATTTTTTTTGGTTTTTTTATCTTCTTCTTCAACGACCTCCATTAAAGGTCGAGTTCTTTTCAACCTCCATTGGAGATCAAGGTCGAGGTCGTTTCGATCTCCAATGGAGGTCGAAAAGAGAGAATTAAAAAGTTTAAAAGAAAAGTAAAAGAATAAGTGGTGGCATTTTGGTCTCACCCCATACTTTGGTGCTAATTAAACAAGAATTATTAACTTGGTGTTATCCCCACAAAGATAACCTCATTTAGTGCTATTTCCTCCCTATTCTCTCGTAGAAAAAATCAAGAAAAATGGTTTTAGTGTTCAATAAATTCTCAAATTTTGTTTATAGGTATATTTCATAAAACTTGCTATCTAAAAAAAATCAGCTCAAAATAATGGAAAATCGATGTGATTTCATCAAGGTTTTTATCAAAATTAAAATAAGGGATCCCTTAGGAGAGAACCACTTATATATATATATATATATATATAGTTTCAATTTGATTGATAATAGTAAGTGTTAATTAATTGGTAACTTGGGTATATTTAATATATACACAGGAAATAACAGAAGAGAATACCACGAGATAGCTGTAAAGTTACAAAGTGCTGCAGTAAAAGGCGACAAGAAAGAAGTTGGTGAGTTCTTGAAAGACGGCGATCCATCAAAGATACGTTGGGCTATTACGAGGGGACACGAGACTCTCCTTCATGTTGCAACAGGGGCAAAACAAACCGCCTTGGTAAAGATGATTATGGGACACATGCAACCAAATGACCTTATGCTGCAGGACAGAAATGGAAACACTGCCTTCTGTTTCGCCGCTGCAGTTGGAGCTACAAAAATTGCTGAAATGATGTTGGATAGAAATAGACGTCTGGCTACGTTTCCAGGCTCTCAAAATAAGACTCCTCTCTACATGGCTGTTTTGTTTGGACAAAAGAAAATGGCTGAAAAATTATACACCACAACCTTACCTCATTTGACACCACGGGACCAAATTGCTATATTTTTTAAAAGCATCGACACTGGATTATATGGTATGTATCTTTTTATTTATAGCCGGTGGCCAGAAAAAAAATAAAAATAAAAAAATAAAATAAAATTGGGGTGAGCCAAAATAAAATGCTTTTAAAATATAAAGATAATTTCATAAATTTTTAAACGTTTTTTAGGGAAGGGGGCTATGACCCATATGGGCCCCTCCCTCTGTCCCTGTTTATAGTTATATGTCATTACATTTATTTCTTTCCACACAAATATTAATTTCAAGATAACGAATTTATCATTACTATCCAATATAGCTTGATGGTAAGATCGAACACTCATTTAATTAAAATAATATTATGTGTTCGAGTTGTCATCTGAGGTGTATATATGAATCACATAGTTTTATTTTCTCATTTGTAACATATATTTTCTGCACTTTAATTTAGAAAATTTGGTTCATTATAGACCTTTATACTGTCAGTAATATCCATGTTATACGATGCATGCATCCTTAATCTATGCTAAAAAGGTTTTGGTGAATTGCTCAGATATTGCGTTGAAACTGCTAAAGAATAATCCAAATCTAGCTGTGGCTCGCCGTGGGGAAAAGACAGCCTTGCATGTGTTGGCTCGGCAGCCTTCAGCTTTTGCTGGCAAAAGCGTCCTCAACTCAAGTTAGTTTCTACTAATTAATAGTACTTAAATTAATATTAATGACTTCATGTTAATATTTTTATTATATGTTTTTTATCGTTGTGATTCTCAATATTATCACTTTTAAATTAATGACAACTTATTATTTTGCTCAGTCCTGAGAATATTGAACTTGAATCGCAATCCAGCTATTGAACTAGTCCAATGTCTTTGGCTAAACATAACTCGACGGCCAGAAGAGAATATTATTTCGGATATAATCAGAAGACCTTCAAAATTATTATTTGATGCAACCAAATTGGGGAATTTCGGATTCTTGACTGAGCTCATCAAAGTATATCCCGATTTGATTCATGAACAGGATGAAGATGGTCGAAGCATATTTCACATTGCAGTTTTACACCGTCACACTGATATATTCAATCTAATATATCAGACTGGGCACATTAACAAGGAGCTTTTGCTCAGCTACGTTGATTCAAGAAACAACAACATATTGCATCTGGCTGCGAAATGTCAAAATTTACGTTCAGTCAGCAGTGAAAAAGGAGCAGCTCTAAAAATGCAGAGAGAAATGTTGTTTTTCAAGGTAAAAATGATTTTAATTAGTTTTTTCAAAATTTTGATATTTATTAGATTTTGTTTAAAAAAATCTAACACCATATTGTAAGGAGTCTGTCAATTAAGAGCATCTCCAATGCTATTATGTATTTGAAGAAAATGGAGTGCCACATATAATAGATATTTAAAAAGTTAGAAAAACCTTCTCCGATGCTATTATCTAAGTTGAATATAGAGATGATGTGGCCAAAAAAAAAGTTATAGAATATGAGGTTGGGTTTCTAATTTTAGAAACTCTTCTTAAAAGATTTCTAACTCTTTTCACCAATAAGAATAAAGCTCATTTAATTGTAAAATAAAAGAGGAGAGAGAGTGGAATTAATTGTTTTATTATGATTAGTCATAAAATTGATGCATATTTGACTTTAGATAATTGCATTGTAGATGTGAAAATACATTTTTCTGTTATTTTTTTCAAAAGTGGACCCATAATGAATAGAAATACCGATGTTGCATTATTTAGAAACTCAAAAATGCATATTTGCATCGGAGATGCTCTATGACTTACCGATATCAAATATTGAATGCATATGCATCACCCAATCCACTTATTGTAAATAATAATGAACATGGATTGATATTGTTGGTACATAGGAGATTGAAAAGATCGTGCCACCTCCATATAAAGAGATGAAAAACAATATTGACAAGATTAATGGAGAGCAACAACGCACACCTCAAGAGTTATTCAGCAAGGAGCATGAAGATTTATTAAAAGGAGGAGAAGCTTGGATGAAGAACGCAGCTACATCCTGCATAGTTGTTGCAACAATTATTACTAGTGTTATTTTTACAGCAACCTTTTCTGTTCCAGGTGGTACCGCTGCTCATAACAATGTTGATGATCATAATAGTACTGTTGCTGAAGGATCACCCATGTCAAATGAGATTGCATTGTCCTTCTCAACCATCTCGGTTCTGATGTATCTGTCAATCCTCTTGTCTGGTTTCGCTGAGAAAGATTTTATCTGGTTTTTACCTCTTAAGTTGTTCATGGGGCTCTTAACTCTCCTCCTCTCAATAATATCGATGATGATAACTTACAGGTCAACCTACTTCCTAGCGTACCCTTATCATGAAAGACTGAATTGGATCACCATGACGACGGCTCTACTTGTAACCGTGCCAATCATTGCATGTGCTCATGTGCTATTCCCACTTTTGGGAGACATTTTGTGTCTATCATGTCGAGGAATCTATTTAAGCTTTCTCAAGCCAGTGCTGGAAAAGGTACTCAATTTGTTGGAAATGGTACTCGATTTTTTTGTGTGTATATATAATCTTATTGTTGACGTAGAGAATTAAGGCATTGTTGTTGTTGCCTGATTCAGCTTAGATGGGTTTCTTCAAGCATTAATTTCCATCTTCTTCTAGATTCATGCATGAAGATTATTGTAAAACGTTTTCAGATTGATGAACAATATATATTCCATTGTGTTCTGTTTTTGCCGAAAAGTTTGAGTCGATTGAATTTGTAAATGCTATTTGCGTTTAGGGTGAATATGCCCTCAACTCATGTCCAGTCAAACGTGCCAAAATGAAAAGGGAGTCGCGGCTTTGAAGTTTGGGAGAAAATTGGACCTTTATAAAAGTGAGCCTTAAAGCCCACAAATATTAAATGGGCTAACGAAAAGGTTAAGGCAAAGATAAACTAGTTAAAACTTAAAACCAAACTTCAAATAATCATTTATCCCCCACTACCTAAAACAATTCCACATCCCACGGAAAGCCTACTGTATAAAAATGCTTTAGTCCGAAAATACTACGGGTGTGCTTAGAATGACTTTCCAAATATAATTTTTAGATTAGGTTTTTTATTAGTAGAATTTTTAACGAAAAGTTGTTTGTCGTTTGATATTCAATAAAAAATTGTTTAAAAATTGTTTTTGAATCGTAGATTGTTTGATTATATATCTTAAAAATAAACCAAAAAAAAAAAAGGTTTTTTGTTGTAATACATTTAAAAAAAGAGCAAATTACACAAACTTACCCTAATTATATGTGAAATTACACTAAAACCCGCATAATAATGATAATAACAATGACTTTCCCTTGACTAGTTGACTAATGGTTGACTAACCGTTGACCACATTAATTAATCACGGAAAATATACAATGTTTGTTTTGCCCTTGCTCTACATCGGAAAAAATAAGAAAAAAATATATTTAAAATTAAATAATATTTAAATGGTTTTTAAAATTAAATTAACACAATTTTTTTTTAATATTTTTTAAAGATACACATATTTAAGAAGATCTTAAAAACATAGCAAAAATTAATGGATAATAGAAAATTATTAAAAAATAGTTACAATTTTAAAACATAAAAAAATTAATGGATAATAGAAAATTATTAAAAAAAAAAAAAACAGTTAATAGATAATTAAAAAAAGAAACTATATAAATAAAAAGGAAAAAAGAAAAGAAAAGAAATCTGAAACAATCTCCATGGTTTCATGCCGCGATGGAGATCGATCAGATCTCCACTTGATCGGCGAGACGGTGACTCAACGATAGACCTCCATCTTAAGAATCATTTTAATATTATTTGATGGGAAAAAAAAAAAAAAGTTTGGAGTATCGAGTTTTTCTTTGGGACCTCCAAACTGAGTTTTTTTTTTTTTTTTCTCTATCAAATAACATTAAAATGATTCTTAAGGTGGAGGTCCATCGTTGAGTCACCGTCTCGCCGAGTGAGTGGAGATCCAGTCGATCTCCATCACGGCCTTGAAACCATGGAGATCGTTTCAGATTTCTTTTTTTTTTTTTTTTTTTTTTTTAATTATCTATTAACTGTTTTTTTTTATAATAATTTTCTATTATCCATTAATTTTTTTATGTTTTAAAATTGTAACTATTTTTTAATAATTCTATTATCCATTAATTTTTGTTATTTTTTTTAAGATCTCCCTAAATATGCGTATCTTTAAAAAAAATAAAAATTGTGTTAATTTAATTTTATAAACCATTTAAATATTATTTAATTTTAAATATATTTTTTTCTTATTTTTTCTGATGTAGAGTAAGGGCAAAACAGACATTGTATTTTTTCCGTGATTAATTAACGTGGCCAACGGTTTGTCAATTGGTCAAGGGGAAGTCATTGTTATTATGAATTTTTTTTGCCAGTTTTAGTGCAATTTCACATATAATCAAGGTAAGTTTGTGTAATTTTCCCTTAAAATAATAATAATAATAATGACATTGACAATAGAGTAATATTGGTAGTTGAGACAACTTATTATTATTATTTATCTGTTATCTTTATAAAACACGCATTCTCCTAGGAAATGAAAGAGTTTAGTAGAGTGAGATATTCTGTTTCTTGGAACAATGGTGGCAGAGAAGGAAGGGGAGATTTTAGGGCCAATCTAGTATCAATTTTTGTTGATAACTTAAACCCGGTCGTCTATCAAGAAGCTTTTTGGAGAATATTCAAGGTGTTTGGACGTGTAAGAGATATTCATTTATCCTCTAAGACTAGGAACATAAGGAGTTGCTATGCTTTTGTCCGTTTTGGTTCGATGGAAGAAGCGGAACGAGTCGCTAAGCTTACTGATGGCATGCACGTATATAGTAGGTCAATTTCGACCAAAGTTGCCAATCTGGACTAGAACAGAAGGAATTTGAATACGGTGAGTTCCCAGAGGAAGAGGAAAGCCGAAGTAAAACCTACAGTTCAACCTTTTAAGGATAATTTAGGTCAGACATTTGCGGAGGTGGTGAAGGAAGCGTATAACAGGGACGATATTCAAAACTCAATTGGCATCCAGCAGGAGAATTGATGAATTGGGATGAAAGACGATGTGACATAAAATGGTTGTAGTTTAGTGTGGTGGGGGGTCCTCAAATCATTCTCTGATGTATCCACTATGGTTAAGGATATGATGAATAGAAAAATCTATTATAACTTTTATTACTTAGGTGGTAAGAATGTTTTATGGATCTTTCGGTCGATGAAGGATAAAGACGCCTTCATCAAAAACAATATATTATGGAGAGATTATTTCTCTTCAGTGGGAGTATGGTTTGCTGCCATTACTCCCCAAGCAAGAATACCATGGGTGGAGTTTAAGGGTATTCCTCTTAATTGTTGGTGTGAGGATTTCGTCAAAAGATTGGGATGGGCAGTAGGGAAACGTTTGTTGATTGAGGACGAAACCTTAGAAAGAAGTAATTTGGCTACAGGCAGGGTTCTAGTGTTAATTCCATACAACTATAAATGTCCTAAAGTGATCAAGGTGACTACCAGGAGGAGATCTTTCTTAGTGTCTGTTTGGGAAGATCCAACCCCGATAAGATATTCAGAAATTCTAGGGTGGCTTAGGTTGGACTGGAAGGACTCCAACGACGGTGGCTCCATTTTTGGGACAGAATACCGTCAGGAGAAGAAGGAAGGTGAAAAGGCGACTGAAAATTCTTCAACCAATCATAGTAGTTCGAAAAGGGTGCCAGGTGATTGGTTGAAGACTCTTAATTGTAGGGAGGTTGCTGGTGATAGGATGGAGGAATGAGTAATAGATTTTTGTCTTGGTAATATAATAAATGTTAATGGTGAGCAGAGGAATGTTTATAGTAAAGGTAAAGGTAAAGGTAAAGGTAAAGGGGTTATGTCTAGGAATCCTAATCAACCTGTTAAGAGGCCAATCGAATTTAAGGGTGCTTTGATGTTGGAAAAAAAGAAAGAGGACTGTTGGAATTCCTCTTCTGAGGAAAGTTAAGGGGGTCAATTCGGAATTTCATCAAAATTTAGAGAGGAAACTTCAAAAAGAGGATTGGGCCAGATGAAGGAAGGCAATATATTCATTGATTTGGGTTGTGGGCTGATACAGAATGAGGGTCTGGGCCCAAGTAATGTGCAGAGTTTAGATAACCATAGAAGCCCAATTGAGGGTGAGATTAGAGTGCTTAAAAGGACTTATATGGAAACAGTGACGGGTTACAACTAGAAAGTGTCGGTAGAAGAAGCTACTTCAATAAGCGAATTGTCACTGTCTTTTATTTCAGATACCCAGTTTCAGCTTTCGGCAAACATGGAGAATGCATTCCGTGAGAAATCAACAATTAGGAAGAGGAAGACTTTAAAGAAAGGTGGAAAGATGACCAGCTCATTCAAAAGACACATAATGGTCACTCGAAAGGATATGTCTTTGGATCAGCGAGTGTCTGGAACATCAGGCGCGAGGAGCCCCAAAGAGGACTTGACAAAGGGGAGATGAAATTTGAATGAAGAAGTGACGAAGGTTATTGAAAGAGGAATTGCATTAGAGGTAATCAATGGTGTTGGAGGTAGCAAACGTGGTGAGGCAAGGATTACTGAATTAACAGGGGATCAGACAGCAAATTGGAATCTGAGTAGAAGTGGCAAAGGTTATTGAAGTTAAGGTTGCTCTCAATTTAGATTTTAATGGGAAGGAGGATTCAATCTCAATAGAAATCAGGAGAAGGGAAATAGAGGATGAGGTGAGACTTTTACAAAGTTAATCGCTATCTGGATATTGGTTATGTGGGGATTCTGTATTTTTGATGATAATTCTTACTTGGAATATTAGAGGTTTGGGTAGGGAGAAGAAGAGAAGAGCAGTTAAAAAGTTAGTTCAATGTCACAAGCAATTTCTGGTTTTCATACAGGAGACTAAACTAAATTATTTTGATTCTAGAATAGTTAAGGCTCTTGGAGGATCTTTGCTAACTAAAGGTATTGGGGTGGAGGCAACTGGTTCAACGGGAGGCTTAATCACTTTATGGGATGAGGAGTTTTTTGAGGTTAGAGATTGCATTTCGAATGAGAAGTATATTATTGTATCAGGTTCATTGGCAAAATTGGGGAAGAATGTAATTTTTTGTAACATATATGCAGCTAATCAGGAATCCAACAGGGTGGAGTTATGGAATTTTATTCTTATGTGCAAGTGGCTTTATCAGGAACTTGGGTAATAGGGGGGATTTTAATTTAGTACTTCATCAGAGTGAGAGAATTAGGAACTCCTGTAATATGAGGTCTATGAGGAACTTTAAAGCCTTTGTGGAATCAGCCATGGTTGTAGATATACCATTACAGGGGATGTCTTTCACATGAACTAATAACAGGAAAGTTGGGGCGTGGGTAAGATTGGATAGGTTTCTCTATGCCCTGGTGTTTCTTTCATGGTTTCCAAGTATCTTTCCAAAAGGTTTAAGTAAGAGTCTGCCAGATCATGATCCAGTTATGTTAGGAATATCTACCTTTGATTGGGGCCTTAAACCTTTCAGAATTCAAAATGGATGGGTGGAGAATAGATAATTAATGTCAGGAGTTTGAGATGCTTGGAAGAAATGCAAGAGTGGTGAATTCGTTAGTATCAGATTAATACAGAAGACGAGAGCAGTTACAAAATATATTGGGACTTGGGCCAGGGGCAAGAAATCGTTTGATGATCTCACAAAGCGATTGGAAGAAGAACTTACTGAGATAGAGAAAAAAAGTACAAGGTATAGGTTGGAACGAAAGTCTGAGACAAGATAGAAAGAATTGCCTTGTAAAACTATGGAATAATATACAGCAGGAAGAAAAAAAATGGAGGCAGTCTTCGCAGATTACATGATTGAAAGAAGCCTAACGGAATACGAAATATTTTCATCTTATGGCTAATTTAAGAAGGAAATCTAATGTTATTGGTGATATTCGAATTGGTGGCAATTTGTATGTTGGATCGGTGCAAGTTAGAGCAAGGGTTTTTGTTTCTTCAAGGAACACTTTGAGAAGGAGAATTGCTTTAGGCCTAGGATTGTGGACCTCCCGTTCAAACAAATCTTGGAGGCTGAGTGTGAAATGTTAGAGGATTATTTTTCTGTGGAGGAAGTGTGGATGGCAGTGTATGACTGTGATGGTAACAAGGCGCTGGGTCTAGATGGTAACAAGGCGCTGGGTCCAGATGGCTTAAATCTGAATTTTATCAGAACTAACTAGGAGGTAGTTAAGGAAGATTTCTTGAATTTTATGGGTGAATTCTATAGGGATAGTTCGGTGGTGAAGCACCTTAACAGTACATTCTTAGCTCTTATACCAAAAATAAGAAATCTGAATTCTTTGAGTGACTACAAGCCCATTACTTTAGTTGGTGCGGCGTATAAAATTTTGACAAAAGTTTTGGCTAACAGGTTAAAAAAGGTGATGGTGTCAAGGGGAGACAGATTGTTGATAGTTTCATAATAGTAAAAGAAGTTATTCACATGTGGAGAAAAGATGATAAAGGTGGACTCTTGATTAAGCTGGATTTTGAGAAAGCCTATGATAGCGTATATCATGGCTTTTTGTTGGAGATTTTGGGTTTGATGGATTTTAGTTCTAAATGGATTGGGTGGATAAAGGGGTGCATTTCTAAAGCCTGGTTATCGATGTTAGTGAACAGCAATCCAACAGAGGAATTTCTAATGGAAAGGGCTCTCCACCCAGGTGATCAGTTGTCTCCCTTTCTGTTCAACATGGTAGTGGAAGTTTTAAGTAGAATGCTGGATAAGGCGAGAGAATAGGGTATGATTAAAGGAATAGGGTATTGAAATGAGGATATTCACATAACACACCTTCAATTTGCTGATGACACGATGATATTTATTAAACCTTGCATGGATTATGTATTAAACATCGAGGATTTTGATATGTTTTGAATTTGTTTCGGGTTTCAAAATTAATTTTCATAAATCTTGTCTAGTCAAAGTTGGTAAAAAGAGTGCGAAGGATGATTCGTGGTTTCGAGCTTTTAAGTGTGCTTCATCCTCTTTTCCGATTATTTATTTAGGCTTATCATTGGGTTATAATCCGAGGAGGGAGGAACTTTGGAACCCGGAGGTATAAAAGGTAAAGGATAGACTAGCTCCGTGTAAAAAAGGATACATGTCAAAGGGTGGTAGACTTGTCCTTATAAAGGTGGTGTTGTCTAGCCTTCCGTCATATTTCATGTCAGTTTTTGGTATTCCGATGGGTGTGACAAAGAAAATTGAAAAAATTCAAAGGGATTTCTTTTGGAGCGATGGTTTAGTAAAACGAAAAGTACATACGGTGGACTGGGATTCTATTTGTAAAAGTAAAAAGCTAGGTGGTTTGGTGATAGGAAAGATGAGGGACAAAGGTGCAAGTTTGTTGGCTAAGTAGATATGGAGGTTTGGAAAGGAACATTCTTCATTATGGAAGAAGATGATTTGCGCGAAGTACAGGTTAAGTGTTAATGGGTTAGTATGGGATGGAATTGAGCAGAAGTTTAGCTCCTCTTTTGTGAAGTCAATTTGTAGACTGTTTGACGAGGGGCAGAGGACTCACAAAATCGTCAAGGATGACTTTCAGGTGGTTGTTGGCTTAGCTGAGGGTGTCAGATTTTGGAAAGATTTAAGATGGGATTCGGTCCTATTAATGAATGCTTTTCTAAGAGTTTATGCATTGGCCTCTAATAAAGATGGAATGGTTAAGGAATTTGGAAGATTTGAAGGTTTGAAGTGGTCGTGGGATGTGAGAATGAGAAGAAAATTGTTTGATTGAGAGAATGATCAATGGAGATGTTTCTTGATAGTTTTTGGAAAGCATTTATGTTAGTAAAGATATCCTGGATGCTTTGGCTTGGACTTTATGTCCTAATAGTTGCTTTTCAGTGAGTTCCTTCAGAAGATGTCTCGAAAGTAGTGGGGAATTGTGCAATTCGGTTGCTTGTCCATTTTTATGGTAAGGTATATGTCCTCCTAAAGTAAAGATTTTCTTATGGCAATTGTTCAAAGGCAGGATAATGGTTAGAAATGTTTTCAGTAGATTTGGTATGTCTCAAATTGTTAATTTGGAATGTCCTTTGTGTGGCAAAGATTTGGAATTGATTGATCACTTATTTTTACATTGTGTATAGTCTTGGGAATTATGGATGTCGGCTATGGGATGGTGGGGTTTGTTATCTTACTGTAGTTATTCGGTCTCGGTTTTGGATGGAAGGATGGGCAGGTTTATGTCCTTCTAAGCCCTCTTGTAGAGCTTGGAAGTTGTTGTTTTGTGATGTGATTTGGACCATAAGGAAGTTTCGAAATAATGTTGTGTTTTGTGGAAAGACTGCTAATGTACAAATGGCTTTGGACTCAGTTAAATTAGGGTGGCGTGGTGGTTTAAAATTTTTGGCAAAGGAGTTCTTGAAGATACGTTGCTTCTTCTAGATATTAAAGGAAGATGTGTTAATAAGATGGCAGTTAAGGATACTAGGTTGTGTACATGAATGCCTCCCTTGAACAATGACCTGTCTTTCAATGTGGATGGCTCTGCATTTGAGAATCCGGGTTTGGCTGGAATTGGAGGAGTACTTAGAGATGTTAAGGGTCAGATTTTGTGCTTATTTTCATCTTCTATTGGAGTAGTGGCTAGTCTCTTTAGTGACACTCGCAATAGGACGAGGTCGAAGAGTAGCACAATAGTGAGTAAAGTTCGTTCCCACAAAGATTGAGTGACCGATTACCGAAATTGACTAGCCTATTTGATATTCAAACAATCAATGATGAGGGTTTTCAATTTAAACAAAGGAAACTAAATTGACTAAAGGACTAATGTTAATGCAATGAAGGAATAACCCGAAAATAGACTTGAATATAATAATAGAGAGAAACATGCTAGGACTTGACTACACCCCACCCTATATTGACTTCCGTTCTAGACTCAACTATTCACCCAAAACATGCTCATGCAATTCATATACTTATACACCCTAATATTAACCCACAATCTTGGTCAAGTAGAATAGGTCACACCCAAAACATACCCAAACTTATCTTTCAATTAACCGGAATGTATGAATGAGTTCATTAAGGACAATGGTGTACTAAATGAGTCCTATACGCTAGCCTAAGTAGGTATACTTTTCTAGACATGCATAGGGGGCATTTTATCGAACACGTGGCGTGCGTCTCCGGTCAGTACATAGCACACCACTACAATTCATTCGAAAGGAAATCAATCAATTGAAAGCTTTAAGTGCATTAAAATACCCATACAAACTACAATTTGCGCATAAGAAATAAACAAGAGTCAATACATATAAATATATAGTCAAGGGTGAGGTTTCATCAAATCCTAGCACTAAGAGTTTAGCTCATGTCACAAAATATAGCCATACAATAATTATGCTCAAATAAATACATGGCTATCATAAAGAACATGAAAGAGAATAAGGATTAGAGAAAACTAATGAGATCTTCTCTTCTTCCTTTGCTTGCTCTTCTTCTTCTTCTAAGCTCTTCCTTCTACTCTTTATTGCCCAAAATATGAAGTGATGGTGGTTATGGAAAATAGAGGTGATTAGTGTGTTTGGATGTTAGGGAGATGTGAGATCTTGGTAGGATTTCAAGGATGAGGATGGTGTTGTGAGAGGAAAGGTAAAGGTGGAATTTTTGTGTAATTTTCGAGCCAAAGAGAGTATGTGGTTGAAAAACCTAAAAGAGGTATTTATATGGGAACCAAAATAGGGCCAAAATCTCTTCTGGACGATGAAGAGGCGGACTGTTGCGGTTGGTCAACTGTGGCAGTTCAACCGCGGCAACCATGAGAAGTTTTTGTCGCCTACTTGCCACGGTTGGTCAACCGCGGCACTTCAACCGCAACGCCCTTGAGAGGTTTCTGTTGCTTGCTTCTAGCTTGTGCACAACCGCAGTGCTTCAATCGCGATGCTTTGATCAATGCCCCCAAACTTTTCAAAATTGTGAAAAGAGCCCTCAGAACTTCCTTTATAACCAAAACACCCATGCAAACAATTTATCCTGCAAAAACCTCAAACAAGCCACTAAACACCCGGTTTTACCCGAGAACCGTACTCAAAATGATACGAAAATAGGGCTACACTTTGTGTAAAAATGAAGCAATCAAGTAGCGGATCCCATTTTGGCTGAGGTATTAGCAATTTATAGAGCTTGTGCCTTGGTTTCAACTTGCCAATTGTCTAAAGATAGAAAAATTATGATTATGAGTGATTGTAAATCTGCTGTCTCTTGGATAAATGGAGAGGGATTTGGGAATTTAAGTCATGTTAAGCTGATATATGACATTAGACAGCTTCTAATGTCAAGAAACAATATTATCATTGAGTGTACGCCTAGGAGATCTAATTCATTAGAGGATTGCTTGGCAAAGTCTAGCGCTCGTTCAACTGGTGAGAGATTGGAATGGGGTGTTGGATATCTGCTGCTGTTTTTGTGCCTATGCCAATATTTTCCTCATTTATTCTGGTTTTGTTATCAGGTGTGGTCTGTTGCTTGTTTTGCTGTTTTTTTTTAAAAAGCAAAAGTTTATAAAAAAATCCAAGAAAGGCCAAGGCACAAAGGTCACTGCAAACAAAAAAGACAACAGCCTGCCAGGGCACAACAAACACCTAAATACCCAATAGAAAGCCAGCAGAAACAGCAGTCAAGAAACCCACCCAAGGTAAAAACGACTACTAAAAAAAACAGGGCATCACCACACAAAACTGCAGCAACAAAGCCAAAAAAACAAACCCCATAGCATTGTTATTGACAACTCCTTTTGAAGAGACCTTGATCCATACCCTTTTCATTCCACATCAACTTGGTTTACTGCAATCATCAAATCTGTTGCTTGTTTTGATGTTGTTTTTTCGTTTCATAGTGTAAGGTTTTGGGTGGCTTTCTTTTGAAGTTTTGGCTGCTCCTGATTTTGGTTTGGATCTTGGCCCATTATGGCTTTTTTTTTAATAAATTGGCAGCTTTATAAAAAAAATTAAAAAAATAAAAAAATAAAAAAATTATTATTATTATTTATTTTAAAGAGCAAATAACAACATACCTCCTAAGGTTTTACACGCTGAAACAACATTACTTTTAACTAACACTAACCTCTCATACCGTTAGGGTTGATCAATGTGTACTGTTAACTTTTAACACATTGAAGGGTAATATTGTCATTTTACCTTTAATTTAATAAAATCATAATTTTAAAAAGAAAAATGAATATCAGCTGTGTCCTTCTTTGAGATGGAGATGGACGGTTGAGATAAAATTTTAAAACAAAAACAAAAACATATTAATAATTAATAATCGGTAAAAAAAAAAAAAAAAATGGATTTCCACCGTCTATTGTCCATCTTAAGATGGTTGGTGGTAATCTAGTAAAAGATAAAAGGGAAAAAAAAAATTAAATTAAATTAAATTTTTAATAAAATGAATCTCCACCTAAATCCATGGAGATCTCCGATGTTTAAAGAGAGAAGAATTTTGTATGCAATATGCATATATGCATGGTATGTGATATTGTCGAGAAAATATATTGTTCATATATATAATCTCCACAGGAGATGATGAAACGGTACAAGAAACAAAGACTTAAATTAAGTTCCCAAAGAATGCTTTATTTTTACTCAACATGCATGCATGTGCATGGAGTGAGACATAATTAAAAGAGTGGGACTTTAGGACAGTAGGAGTTTGATCGATATAGCTAGAAAATAACGAAAACAGTTTGACCATGAGCATCTTGTTCTTGATGATCATCTATAGCTCTTTCGCCTTGTGTTGAAAGGGATTAATCCGATCTTCTTCTGCTAATCCGTCAACGTTATCTGTTCTATTTTCACCAACATTTTCAGAGGAGATCACAACTGGAGCAGCAGAAGAATCTACTTCATTCTCTCCGTGTTGAAAGGGATTCCGATCTTGTTTTGGTTCGTCAAGAGAATATTCATCTGCTGGTTTTTGGCCTGAAGCAGAAGAAATCTGTTGATCATCTACTTCATTCTTTCCGTGTTTAAATGGATTCTGACCTTGTCGTGAACCTCGTGGTTCGTCAAGAGAATGTTTATAATCTGCTGGTCTTTCTCCTGGAGCAGAACTACTTTCTTGATCATTTACTTCATTAGCTCCGTGTTCAAAGGGATTTCGACCTTCTTGTGCTTTGTCCCTTTGAGATATTGGAGCAAGTACTGTATCACCTTCATGAGGTCCGGAGATTTCTGAAGTGTTGCAATATCTCCCCGCCGGCGGATCACACACTTGGAATAATAATTCTTCTTCAATATCATCGCCACCATCTTTTTCGGCCTTAGCTCGATCGGAAGTTCCCGATCCAGATGCTTGAGATGGGCCACTTCCGGTCATTTCTCCGGGATCCATACCACCAGATTAATCTCCCACTAGGGTTTGAGTTTAATAGATGAAAAGAACCCATCTATCTATGCATGCACGTTCATGTTTTAAAGCAGTTGGCTGGTTCAACATGCAATATTTTATGCGAGCTTGAATAAAATATGAACGCGTCATCGTGCAACTTGTATTGCTCTAATTTATGGATTTAGATCTTCTACTGATCTGATTTTTTTTTCTGATCTTTTTAAAGCGTATGATTGATTGTTGATAAAGTGATTGTGGAAAGCAATCACATCTTAACCATACATTTATTACAATACTTATATATCATGAGATTAAGTGAGGTCAGAAAAAAAAATCAGATCAGCAGAGGATCCAAATTCCTAACTTATTACTATAATTTTGTCTTTTTTTGCCGGTACGGTATTAGGTACCTCCAATGTCTGCAACTTGTTTAAATTTGTTTTGTACGCATTATAGCTATACAAGTATTGTTTAAGTAATTAATTTAGTGCACACATTTTATAAGTATAGTTTTTTTTTTAAAAAAAAATAAAATAAAAATTGTTTTAGTAATTTGGTAATGGACAAATTTCAAAAACCCTTTTGATTTAAGGTTTAATGGAAAATTGATCATCGTTGATTCAAAATATATAGAAAGAAGATCTTGTAATTATCTGAAAGCTAAAAGATATTACAAGAGCACTAGCTAGCTAATTTGGACTCTGGAGTAGTAAAAGCTTGTGCACAGCATTCGGTTTTATAGCTTGTAGAGTGATTTTAAGTTAAACTGTAACACGAAAAATATTTAATGAGGAATTAAGTTAAATTAAGCAAAGTTGACCTATAATTTTCCGACAATTTCTGAATGTTAATAGTGACCTTCTGTTCTTCTGCATATGAAGTTTATAAAACTGACTATATATATGATAATGGCAAGTAACGACAAGTATAGACTTTCCAGGAAGTGGGTTCATGATCGATACTGATCTTTGGTCCTAAAATAACAATTAAAGCATTGTTTAGAATTACTCTAGGAATCCATTTTAGAAAGGAAAAAAAAAAAAAAAAACTGTAGGAATCTACTGACCAATTCACTTGCCCAACCATTATTAACTTGTTGTCTCTGAATTTCATTGGTTCATTTGGTCAACCAGAGAAACCATCTGTTTTCTCAACTGTTAAGAATCTTCTCCTATGTTGATTTTTGTGATAGACTTCAATAAATCTGATATCAATCATAGAAAATGATCCGTAATAACTATATATATAGTGCTAATATATAAAAATAAATATAAAGGATGCTTAGAATCATCCCCATTAAATTGCCTCAACTGCATTGAAATCATGCCGTTTCCAGGATTCACATGCATGATGCACCAAGTTTGTTTGTTTTTTTTTTCTTTTTTTTTTTCTTCTCCTTTTCTTGATCGATCTTATCTATTTAGTTTACAAATCCACTCGTTTTTAGCTTTCAATTTTGTTTTACTTTAAGTTTTAAATGCCATTTAATTTTTACCTGGGTAGCCCTTTTCCTCTCGTCACCTGTACATAATCTACTATTTTCTCAAAACTCATATCAAAACTTATTTTCTTTTTCATTTAAAGAAATAATAATAAATAAATAACCTAAATCATTTTGTTAAGGATGAAGTTGAGATTTGAGAGTAAGAAAAAAAAAAAAACAAAGATGTAGATGAACTTAGGATTAACTTCGAGAAGAAATCTCAGGAACCGGAAAATGGAAATAAATTTTTGAGTTGAGAATATAAGGCGGCAGTTTTTGTTGCCAAGAGAGAAAGAAATAAACCGATCAAAGTTCAAAAATAGGTTAGGCTATTTGATGTTTGTCTTATATGCTATGGTTTTAATTGTTTAAAAAACTAAGCCCCATGTCAGTATTTAGCTAGTGGAGACAAAGTAAGGTTTTGTTTTTAACGGCGAAATAAGTGTCACCCTTTCATTGGATCTGTCCCATCAACTGTGAGACGGGCCCATGAAATTTTTTCTCTAAATCCTAGAAGTAATTACTAAAATTTATGGGCACGTTCTTTATGTGTTTTTCATTGTTGTTTTGGGAAAATAAAATGACAATGAAAATGAAAACAGTGTTTTTGGTTTCAACTTCGAATTCTAAAAACGCGTTTGGTAGGTTAACCGAAAAATATAAAAAAAATATATCAGTAATTCATCCCAAATAATTATCAATAATTATCAACCAATTCATATTTTTTATTAAATAAAAATTTAAAGTATTAAACTTTTTTTTTTTTATTTAGCATCAAATGACAATGAATATCTCAGATCAAGTGTTGGTTTTTGAGGGCAAGTAAATTAATTATAATATTATTCTCGATTGATAATTGAGTTCTATCCAACACTTTTCAGCTGAATCGAAAATTATCAAATGGTTGAGATGATGATCAACCATTAGAAACAACGGATCCCTGGAAGGGATCTGAGAGCAAGCAAGCTTGAAACTTGCAGAATTGGCGACTGATTTCCATCTCTAGCACACGGAACTAAGGCAAAAATATGTGGAGGTGGGTAACCATGACAATACCCTTTCAAGAAGATCTTGATTGAGATCATCCATGGAAAAACTTGTTACATTTTCATTTTCTTCTGGAGATTTTCTTTTCATTGATGGCTTTGAACCATAGCAAGCTTAAAGCTCCATTAATCAGATATTTGTATACAACTGCAATATCATAAGAGATTAAGAGGGTAAATACTGGAGGAATCTACTGACCAATTCACATGCCCAACCATTATTAACTTATTGATTAGGTAAAGAGCCAGGATTGGTTTACTCGTAAGATCCTGTAATCATGCAAATTAAATTAACTGATCAAGTGGAAAAATGTTGTCTCTGAATTTCATTGGTCCATTTGGTCAACCAGAGAAACCATCTGATTTCTCAACTGTTAAGAATCTTCTCCTATGTTGATTTTTGTGATAGACTTCAATAAATCTGATATCAATCATAGAAAATGATCCGTAATAATTAACTAAATATATATAGTGCTAATATATGAAAATAAATATAAAGGATGCTTAGAATCATCCCCATTAAATTGCCTCAACTGCATTGAAATCAGGCCTTTTTTTTAAAGAGATACTCTTGCATTGAAGATACTCTCATCTCTTCACACCCAAAACACGGTCATTTTGCTATCAATATGATACTCTGAAGTTTTTGAATCAAACAGTCGCCACTACTGTTTTCAGAATTTTTAACGGGATGGGAAGAGATACAATCTACCTAGCTAAGAGTATCTCTTTCCCTACTGTTTGCAACCAGCAACCCTTAATTAACCATATGCACTTATCGATCTGATAATTAATGAGGACTCAACAATCAAATTCAGATGAAATTAAAAAAAAAAAAAAAAAAAAAAAAAAAAAAAAAAAAACTAGAATATAAAATTGTCTTTTGAATAGAAATGCTTTAATCACAAGTGAATCATAACTAGCAGTTGATTGATACATGACCAAAGTCAAGGGATTTGGATCTTCTCCTAAGCTAAGCATTGTCTAAGCTTTTAAGGATCTAGAGACATGTGTCACTTGATAAATTGAATGGTTCTGATTTCATTTTATTTGTTTTTCCTTTTTTATCCACTCCAAACGTCACCGTTTCTAGCACTTCATTTCAAAATCTCAAACTTCTCTCCTCCCAAACTCCTCTGCGTTTCCTCATGTACGAGGCAAAATGCTGCAATTTTTTTTATAAAAAAAATGCATTATTTTGACAGACAAAATAATGTATATTTAAACATTACAAATTATATATTTAAAAATCAATAAATAAATAAATAAAACTTGGAGGAACCAGATATATGAGCAACATACTTTCATCAATTGAGTTCGAGAGATGTAGAGTTCAAAGTTGAATTTTTAATTCATAACTAAGAAATGAATATCAACTTAATTGCTTTTATTCATTAAAAAAAAAAAAAATCAAAGCACATAAGCAATAAAGTAAATAAATGAAATAATTGTAAAAATTATGAGAATTCTCATCACCGTACTATTTGAGTTGTTTTAAGGTGAGCAGTATTTGCTTGCTATGACATATAATTGACAAAAATGAAAAATATATAATGCCCATTCCACTGTTAGAGATAGAATTTGAAACTTGAATAAAAACATAAATTATTAGGGATTGAAACTTGAATTGCTTGACTTCTACTAAATTTACAGAAATTATAAAGAAGAAGAGTTTGGGTTTTCTGAAATTGACTTGTAGAAATCCCTTCCAATTGATAGATATAGAGTTTGAATTGATTGAGAAAAAATCTTGTTGATGAGGGAAACACAAAGGGAACGCAGAGAAGGTGGTGATTTGAAAATAAACTTGTGTTTAAACTCTTCATTTGGTATTTTGGTGTAAGAAAAAATGGAAAAATAAATGAGATGAAATATAAACCATTCAATTATTAAGTGTCACGTGTCTCCAGAGTCATAAAAGTTTAGGCAAAACTTAGAGTGCATTTTTGCTCACTCACATTAACTAGAGTGAACCATTACCACCCACTCAAGATGTTGACACGTGTCCCAAACTTAGTTAGTGTGGGTGAGCAAAAATGCACTCCAAAACTTAGCTTAGAAGAGGATCCAAATCCAAAGTCAAGATGTCATTATTTGAGAAAAGAAACAAAAATAAAAAATAGTTCACCTTTGGTCTTCAGTAAAAACGCACCAAGAA
Source organism: Acer campestre (assembly GCA_954870605.1). Classification (NCBI taxonomy): domain Eukaryota; kingdom Viridiplantae; phylum Streptophyta; class Magnoliopsida; order Sapindales; family Sapindaceae; genus Acer; species Acer campestre. Next base: position 5,070,843 of record OX940811.1, on the reverse strand, counting down.
TATTCACTTGCGTAAAAATTCTCTATTATAATTGAAGAGAATGATAAGATTTCAGAATATATTGAAACTTAATCTTTGCCAAATATATAATGATAC
>OX940811.1:4683487-5070547 GCA_954870605.1 Acer campestre | reverse complement strand
CTGATCTTTTTAAAGCGTATGATTGATTGTTGATAAAGTGATTGTGGAAAGCAATCACATCTTAACCATACATTTATTACAATACTTATATATCATGAGATTAAGTGAGGTCAGAAAAAAAAATCAGATCAGCAGAGGATCCAAATTCCTAACTTATTACTATAATTTTGTCTTTTTTTGCCGGTACGGTATTAGGTACCTCCAATGTCTGCAACTTGTTTAAATTTGTTTTGTACGCATTATAGCTATACAAGTATTGTTTAAGTAATTAATTTAGTGCACACATTTTATAAGTATAGTTTTTTTTTTAAAAAAAAATAAAATAAAAATTGTTTTAGTAATTTGGTAATGGACAAATTTCAAAAACCCTTTTGATTTAAGGTTTAATGGAAAATTGATCATCGTTGATTCAAAATATATAGAAAGAAGATCTTGTAATTATCTGAAAGCTAAAAGATATTACAAGAGCACTAGCTAGCTAATTTGGACTCTGGAGTAGTAAAAGCTTGTGCACAGCATTCGGTTTTATAGCTTGTAGAGTGATTTTAAGTTAAACTGTAACACGAAAAATATTTAATGAGGAATTAAGTTAAATTAAGCAAAGTTGACCTATAATTTTCCGACAATTTCTGAATGTTAATAGTGACCTTCTGTTCTTCTGCATATGAAGTTTATAAAACTGACTATATATATGATAATGGCAAGTAACGACAAGTATAGACTTTCCAGGAAGTGGGTTCATGATCGATACTGATCTTTGGTCCTAAAATAACAATTAAAGCATTGTTTAGAATTACTCTAGGAATCCATTTTAGAAAGGAAAAAAAAAAAAAAAAAACTGTAGGAATCTACTGACCAATTCACTTGCCCAACCATTATTAACTTGTTGTCTCTGAATTTCATTGGTTCATTTGGTCAACCAGAGAAACCATCTGTTTTCTCAACTGTTAAGAATCTTCTCCTATGTTGATTTTTGTGATAGACTTCAATAAATCTGATATCAATCATAGAAAATGATCCGTAATAACTATATATATAGTGCTAATATATAAAAATAAATATAAAGGATGCTTAGAATCATCCCCATTAAATTGCCTCAACTGCATTGAAATCATGCCGTTTCCAGGATTCACATGCATGATGCACCAAGTTTGTTTGTTTTTTTTTTTCTTTTTTTTTTTCTTCTCCTTTTCTTGATCGATCTTATCTATTTAGTTTACAAATCCACTCGTTTTTAGCTTTCAATTTTGTTTTACTTTAAGTTTTAAATGCCATTTAATTTTTACCTGGGTAGCCCTTTTCCTCTCGTCACCTGTACATAATCTACTATTTTCTCAAAACTCATATCAAAACTTATTTTCTTTTTCATTTAAAGAAATAATAATAAATAAATAAAACCTAAATCATTTTGTTAAGGATGAAGTTGAGATTTGAGAGTAAGAAAAAAAAAAAAAACAAAGATGTAGATGAACTTAGGATTAACTTCGAGAAGAAATCTCAGGAACCGGAAAATGGAAATAAATTTTTGAGTTGAGAATATAAGGCGGCAGTTTTTGTTGCCAAGAGAGAAAGAAATAAACCGATCAAAGTTCAAAAATAGGTTAGGCTATTTGATGTTTGTCTTATATGCTATGGTTTTAATTGTTTAAAAAACTAAGCCCCATGTCAGTATTTAGCTAGTGGAGACAAAGTAAGGTTTTGTTTTTAACGGCGAAATAAGTGTCACCCTTTCATTGGATCTGTCCATCAACTGTGAGACGGGCCCATGAAATTTTTTCTCTAAATCCTAGAAGTAATTACTAAAATTTATGGGCACGTTCTTTATGTGTTTTTCATTGTTGTTTTGGGAAAATAAAATGACAATGAAAATGAAAACAGTGTTTTTGGTTTCAACTTCGAATTCTAAAAACGCGTTTGGTAGGTTAACCGAAAAATATAAAAAAAATATATCAGTAATTCATCCCAAATAATTATCAATAATTATCAACCAATTCATATTTTTTATTAAATAAAAATTTAAAGTATTAAACTTTTTTTTTTTTATTTAGCATCAAATGACAATGAATATCTCAGATCAAGTGTTGGTTTTTGAGGGCAAGTAAATTAATTATAATATTATTCTCGATTGATAATTGAGTTCTATCCAACACTTTTCAGCTGAATCGAAAATTATCAAATGGTTGAGATGATGATCAACCATTAGAAACAACGGATCCCTGGAAGGGATCTGAGAGCAAGCAAGCTTGAAACTTGCAGAATTGGCGACTGATTTCCATCTCTAGCACACGGAACTAAGGCAAAAATATGTGGAGGTGGGTAACCATGACAATACCCTTTCAAGAAGATCTTGATTGAGATCATCCATGGAAAAACTTGTTACATTTTCATTTTCTTCTGGAGATTTTCTTTTCATTGATGGCTTTGAACCATAGCAAGCTTAAAGCTCCATTAATCAGATATTTGTATACAACTGCAATATCATAAGAGATTAAGAGGGTAAATACTGGAGGAATCTACTGACCAATTCACATGCCCAACCATTATTAACTTATTGATTAGGTAAAGAGCCAGGATTGGTTTACTCGTAAGATCCTGTAATCATGCAAATTAAATTAACTGATCAAGTGGAAAAATGTTGTCTCTGAATTTCATTGGTCCATTTGGTCAACCAGAGAAACCATCTGATTTCTCAACTGTTAAGAATCTTCTCCTATGTTGATTTTTGTGATAGACTTCAATAAATCTGATATCAATCATAGAAAATGATCCGTAATAATTAACTAAATATATATAGTGCTAATATATGAAAATAAATATAAAGGATGCTTAGAATCATCCCCATTAAATTGCCTCAACTGCATTGAAATCAGGCCTTTTTTTTAAAGAGATACTCTTGCATTGAAGATACTCTCATCTCTTCACACCCAAAACACGGTCATTTTGCTATCAATATGATACTCTGAAGTTTTTGAATCAAACAGTCGCCACTACTGTTTTCAGAATTTTTAACGGGATGGGAAGAGATACAATCTACCTAGCTAAGAGTATCTCTTTCCCTACTGTTTGCAACCAGCAACCCTTAATTAACCATATGCACTTATCGATCTGATAATTAATGAGGACTCAACAATCAAATTCAGATGAAATTAAAAAAAAAAAAAAAAAAAAAAAAAAAAAAAAAAAAAACTAGAATATAAAAATTGTCTTTTGAATAGAAATGCTTTAATCACAAGTGAATCATAACTAGCAGTTGATTGATACATGACCAAAGTCAAGGGATTTGGATCTTCTCCTAAGCTAAGCATTGTCTAAGCTTTTAAGGATCTAGAGACATGTGTCACTTGATAAATTGAATGGTTCTGATTTCATTTTATTTGTTTTTCCTTTTTTATCCACTCCAAACGTCACCGTTTCTAGCACTTCATTTCAAAATCTCAAACTTCTCTCCTCCCAAACTCCTCTGCGTTTCCTCATGTACGAGGCAAAATGCTGCAATTTTTTTTATAAAAAAAATGCATTATTTTGACAGACAAAATAATGTATATTTAAACATTACAAATTATATATTTTAAAAATCAATAAATAAATAAATAAAACTTGGAGGAACCAGATATATGAGCAACATACTTTCATCAATTGAGTTCGAGAGATGTAGAGTTCAAAGTTGAATTTTTAATTCATAACTAAGAAATGAATATCAACTTAATTGCTTTTATTCATTAAAAAAAAAAAAATCAAAGCACATAAGCAATAAAAGTAAATAAATGAAATAATTGTAAAAATTATGAGAATTCTCATCACCGTACTATTTGAGTTGTTTTAAGGTGAGCAGTATTTGCTTGCTATGACATATAATTGACAAAAATGAAAAATATATAATGCCCATTCCACTGTTAGAGATAGAATTTGAAACTTGAATAAAAACATAAATTATTAGGGATTGAAACTTGAATTGCTTGACTTCTACTAAATTTACAGAAATTATAAAGAAGAAGAGTTTGGGTTTTCTGAAATTGACTTGTAGAAATCCCTTCCAATTGATAGATATAGAGTTTGAATTGATTGAGAAAAAATCTTGTTGATGAGGGAAACACAAAGGGAACGCAGAGAAGGTGGTGATTTTGAAAATAAACTTGTGTTTAAACTCTTCATTTGGTATTTTGGTGTAAGAAAAAATGGAAAAATAAATGAGATGAAATATAAACCATTCAATTATTAAGTGTCACGTGTCTCCAGAGTCATAAAAGTTTAGGCAAAACTTAGAGTGCATTTTTGCTCACTCACATTAACTAGAGTGAACCATTACCACCCACTCAAGATGTTGACACGTGTCCCAAACTTAGTTAGTGTGGGTGAGCAAAAATGCACTCCAAAACTTAGCTTAGAAGAGGATCCAAATCCAAAGTCAAGATGTCATTATTTGAGAAAAGAACAAAAATAAAAAAATAGTTCACCTTTGGTCTTCAGTAAAAACGCACCAAGAATATTCACTTGCGTAAAAATTCTCTATTATAATTGAAGAGAATGATAAGATTTCAGAATATATTGAAACTTAATCTTTGCCAAATATATAATGATACGAGGGACATCTAGAAGAAAAAGATTAATTGGAATCCAATCTTTCGAGGAGTGTTCTAGTAATTAGTCAAGGCGGATAGGCGCCTAGCAAGTAGCACCAACTAGTTGGCCGTTTTGCCCGATTTTTAACGTTGATTTATCAGGCTAGGCCAAAAAAAAAAAAAAAAAAAAAAACAAAACCTTCTTCATTAAAACGGCATCATTTGAGGTGTAAAATGACACCGTTTTGGTTAGGCTTCATTGACTTGAAGAGTTGAACCAAAAATTCCCTTTTTCTCAATTCGAACATTGAACCAGACCTTAATTTAATTGCTTCAACAACACCTCTAGCTCCAATTATTTGTTCACTTATGTATATAGTGTTTGAAAACTCAACGGGGCTTTGAAGAGATGAAGTTGTTTTCATTATAAGGGACATGATAGTGCAAGATGTCAAGCACCAACAAACATGTATTATGCATAGTATTGAATTGATGAATTTAATGAATGTATAGCAAACATAGATGCAACAGTGACTTCACTTTTGTACTCATGTATATTGTGTAGTATTGATGAATTTGTGAATGTTTAAACATGTTGAAGGATAAATTGAACTTGTTGAAGGATATATTGAGGTATGCCGTACGACTAGCATCTAATGCCTACTAGAACATTGTTTTCGAGAGATTTGATAAGATATATCTTTCTTCAGTCAATTGAAGGGAGATGAGTTATTAGAAATTGAAATTGGGTCAATAAATTTGGGAGTTTTTTTTTTTTTTTTTTTTAAGAAGAAGCTAAATTTGGGAGTAATTTGATGATATAAAAATAAACGATAATGTAGGAAGTTGAAAAGAATAAAAATTATACTATAAATCTAGACCGCAGATTTCTTTTAAAGACACGTGGCATTAGATAACAAAAAGGTGATAAAATGATCCAAATCATAGGAGAAATTTTTCCATCGGTCCGTCTCACAATCGAAGGTGGTGAGACGGCCGAATTAAAGATTGCCACATGGCACATACAAAAAAAAAAAAAAAAAGGAAATTTTTAATTTTGACCGTATTTTTCCCTCTTGCTTTACCTTCTTTCAGCATCTATCTATTCATCTTCCTTTTAACTTATGAGATTTTCATCTCCACAAATTCATTGAATTTATTGTTCCTTTAAATCTTTTGAAAATCGAAGAGATTTAAATGGGCGTGTTTACTAATCAGGAATGAATGAAATTGAAATTAAGTTCTAACGAAAAGGGAATGGAAGGGAATCGGAACATTCCAGTGTTTACTAACAATTTAGGAATCAGAAACATAATCAAATTTATTCCATTTCTAGGGCGTGTTTACTAATCAGTAATCAAACTCAGGAAAGAGAATTAGGTTATTGATTTGTGAATCCCAGTATTTACTAAATTTTTAGGGAATTAAGTTACGTGAATCTCACTCTCAAATCAGTAATTCAGTTACTGATGAAAAGGGAATTTGATTCCCCCCACCCACCTTAAGAATCAAATTCCCTTTCCTGAATGAAAAAAGGAATTTATGTATTTTTACTAAAATATCCCCACATATAATAATTATAAATAAATAAATAAAATTGTCTTTCCACTTTATTGTTCTGTTTTAGAGATTGTTCTCTATCATTCTTTTTTGTCCATCGTTTACCTCCGAATCTTGCTATAGGTATGCTTTTTTTTTTTCTTTAATCTTAGATTTCATGAATATACATAAAAATCACGTTGATGAATATTATTGACTTGTTGCACTGATTCTATATTTATGAATATCAAATCTGGTATGAAATCATGGCGTATATATATATATATATTTGTATAAGAACTATGTTAATGCAATCTTTGACTCATTGGCATTTTCTTTATCTTTTTGTCAAATCTATGCGATAGTTGTTTGTTTAAGTTTTTCGTTTTTTCTTTTTATGTGCAACATATATTGCATATTCATATATATATATATATATTTATATTTATTTTTTCTTTTTACTAAAGCAGTGTTACATATTCATATATATATATACACGGATTTTCTATTGTCAATTCGTCCTAACAATAAATATATCAGGATGAAGAATGTAGACCACTAGATTTACATACTTTGACTCAAAGTGTATGCACTTATCAAAACTTCTCCATAATCTATGGTTCACATTCTTCGTCTTAATATATTTATTGTCAAGACAAACTGACAATAGAAAGACTGATATATATATATACTATAATGACTTTAATTTTATATATAGTGTTTTGTATAATTTTTTTTTTCTTTTTCTTTTTCTGTAAAGCATGTATTGCATATATATATACTACGGTGACTTTATTTATTTATTTATTTTTAATGAAGTTATCTTAATAAATCTGTATCTAATGCTCATTTTACATATGGTATAGACAAATGGCTCGCTTAATGGTTGTATATATTGTGTTATTTTGTGTTTTAATTTTCGAGAGAAGGAAAAAAAGCACCTAAATATGAGAAATTAATTTAACATCAAAAATACCCTTACTTAAACTATGGAATCGGAATAATATATAATGGTAGAATTTCACATAAGTCCTATTTTTTTGGTGATTTGTCATCTTTATAAATATCTTTTCAAATTCATCACTTTAGTCCATTTGACCAAATATGTGAAAGTCAACTATTTTAAAATATGTGAAAGTACATTTTTACTCATATTACTATTTAATTTAGTTAAAATGATTATTTTAGCTTTAAATTAAAATGAAAAACAATAAAATTCTCAATAATAAAATCTTAAATAAATATATTACAAAAAAAAAAAGCTAAAATAAATAATTAAAAAATCCAATATTTTTTTCTTATTTTGTATTTTTTTCATAATGAATTTTTGTTTAGCTAAAATGATTATCTTAGCTTTAAATTAAAATGAAAAAAAATAAAATTCTCGATAATACAATCTTAAATAAATAGATTACAAAAAAAAAAAAAATTATGAAAAAAAAATCATTTAAAGATAAGATAATCATTTTAGCTAAATTAATATCCATTATGACAAAAATACAAAAAAAGAAAAAATTAATGGATTTTATTATTATTATTTATTTAAGATTTTTTTTGTAATATATTTATTTAAGATTTTATTATTGAGAATTTTATTATTTTTCATTTATTTAAAGCTAATATAATCATTTTAGCTAAATTAATTAGTAATGGCAAAAGTGTACTTTCACATGTTTTAAAATAGTTGACTTTGACATATTTGGTCAAATGGAATAAAATGATGAGTTTTGAAAAAAGTAAGGACTAAAGTGATGAATTTAGAAAGACATTTATAAAGATGACAAATCACCAAAAAGGTAGGACTTATGTGAAATTCTGTCATATATAATTGATTACAAAAATACCCTTGTGTATAAGACATGATGAAATATATATATAATTTATTATGAAAAAATATATTTTATATTACTCATAACACTATAAATATAATAATTAACATCTTTATAATGTAATATTTGAACTAATTAGATAAAGAACTATTGAGATAACTTGATTAAAAAAAACAAAGTCGCAACCGTATATAAAAGAGATATGAATATGCCATAGTTATTATTATTAATATTTTTTTTGAAAAGTGTTGTAATTATTTTTAGTTCATAAATTGTATTGTAATATGTATATATAAAGATGAATTTTTTATAAACCACAAGTTTAGAATAATATAAATTATTAATTATATAAACTAATATTAAGATTTTTTTTTTTAAAAAAAAAAAGTAAACTAATATGATTTACATAAATTAAAAACAAAAGTCAATAATCATGAAGAAAACAGTTGCTTTTTTTTTTTTTTTTTTTTTTTTAAAGTGAGGATATTTTAGTAAATAAATCATAAATTCTTTTTTCAATCAGAAAAGGGAACTTGATTCCTAGAGTATGTGGGAGGAATCAAGTTCCCTTTCCATCAGAAACTTAATTCCTGATTTATGAGTAAGGTTCACGGAATTTAATTCCCTAAAAATTTAGTAAATATTGGAATTTAGAAATCAAGAACTTAATTCCCTTTCATAAGTAGGATTCCTGATTAGTAAACACGCTAGTAAGTTAAATAGTAAATGTTCATTTGGAAAAGCTTGTCTACGGGCTAAAAGAGCTTTTTTAATTAAAAAAGCTCTTTTCAAAATTTTTTTTTGTATCGTTTAGTTGTCACCCAATAATAGAGCTTTTAGATGATTAAGAAAATTATTTTACGTCTACTTGGAGAAGCTCAAATTTAAAGTTTTTCTAAGTAGATCTTTTGGAGTTTTTTTAATAACACTAAAATCTCTAATATAGCCCTATAATTTAATATTTGCTAGAGTATTTTGGTGATTCTATCATTAAAAAATCTCTCTTTTAATTGACAACCAAACGACCAACGAATTTTATTTAAAAACTCTACTTCTAAAAGATCTATTTCTAAAAGATCTACTGCAAAAAGATTTACTTGAGAAGCTCTCACAAACGTACTCTAAGTCATCCATTCCCGAAGATACACAAAATAAATGCAGGATCCCTTATTGAAAAAACTTAGATTTACATGGATTTGTACAAAATAATAATAATAATAATAATATTCCTTAAAAAAAAAAATAGACATCGGTTTTGAAAAAGGAAGAAAAAAGATTTTCCCACAATCTTTTTGATATGTAATTGAAATGTAACTCGATCTAAAAATTAGATAAATTTAATTATAAATTATTTTTGACATATAAAAATGGGACACGTTACAATGGTCTTAAGTGACTGATCACCTTGAACAATAGTTTTTGACTTTTTGTATTGTTCCCTAAAGCTAAAATCCTGACTCTACCCCCTGTATGTGCTGACAGGTTAATTAAATGTATCAGAATTTGCCAAATCAAGTGGTATTGTTTATTAGGAAAGGAGTTTTTTTCCCGCTGCCGTGGAAGAAGAGGAAGAGTTTAGGTTATTAGGATATAAAAAATAATTTTGTAATAGAATATTTTAGTAATAAATTATTAAAAAAAATAAATAAAAAAAGGTTTGCATGAGAGACCATTTATGGGTGGCCAACTGGCAAACGTACGAGGCGACAATAGAGTCACCTACTCACCTTTGTTGTTTTGAGATCACAAATTCACAGCAAGCACATGCACATCTGTAATGTATCAGTCTGCCACCCTTAGGTAGTTTAGTGTAACAGTCCGTTCGATTTTAATCCGATTTCTAGTTAAGGCGCACTACAACGTCAACAATTATTCACAAGGCCTTAGAAGATTCTAAAGACTTCTCCATATTTATAGTATGGAGCATCTTCTAGAAGTCTTTAAGTTAGAACCATTCTAGATCTCTCTTGTAAATACCTAAAGGATTATAAATACTTGTAGAGAATTCTATACACATATAGATCATTCTAGAGAATGAATCTCCACCATTAGATTAAATTGATCTAGATTGTCCATTGAGGAGGTGGACACTTATAAATAGGTAGCTCTTTTCATTTGTAAGACATCCAAGCCTTCAAGCATTCAAGCATTCAGGCATTATAAAGCTTTCCTTTTAACAATACAACTTGCCTTATTTTCCAACAAAGCTCTTATATCCCCTTTTCTCTGGTCTCTCTTGTGTTTGTGAGGGTAACAAGCAAGACTTACTTAGCAACTTTGTCCTAAAGTTGTCTAAGTGTCTCACGGGTTGGTTGCGCAAACTTTAAGCCTGTGACATTAAGCTTACGTTGGACTGAATGAGACTTTTGAATCCTAGTCCCATCTTTGTGGCCCAACCGAATTGGTCTAATTCTGCTGGGCCCACCTGTAGTCCCCACACACATATATATTATTAAATTAAATTAATTAATTAAGGGCCAGTTTAGTATTGATTTAACTTTGTAATAATCACTGTTTGTTGTGCTGAAAGAATAATTAGCTATGAAGTTAATCAGTAGATGTTTGGTTAATTATGCTTTTAAAACTATTGTATAGCTCAAAAGTAGTATACATATGTTTGGTAATTTTATTTTAAAAGTGCTGAAATTAGTTACAATGACTAAAATAGACATGATTTTATAACCTTATTTCATTTTTTTCATTAATTATATTATATTAAATCAATATTTAAGTAGAATATTTAAATTGGAAAAAAAAAATTCATAAGAACAATAAAAATATTTTATAAATCAAATCAATATTTAATTATAATCTTTAGCTTTTAGATGAAATAAGGTATATAAATTATTTTAATTTGATTTCATAAGGATAATAATGATATTTTTAAAAGATTCATTAAATGCTGAAATAGATTATTCTATAATCACTTTCAAAAAGTAACCCCTATCTATTTGTCAAATCACTGTCAAAACTTGCTAGATCATCGATTAATCACTTTATAAGTTTTATTAAACATCATTTTATGTCAAAATTATAAAATAAACTGATTTTAAATTCTCAAAAGCAATATCAAACTGGCCCTAAAATTTATTTAAAAACAATATAAAACTATTTTACTATATTATATAAAATATAGATCGTAATACTAGACTGCCTTAGAAAAGAAAAAAAAAACATTAAACTACATTTAAAATAATTATACATTTTAAAAAAAGCTACATTTAAATACGTTATTCTGTTAGATAATTATTCCTAAATTAATCGTTTGTTAATCTCAATAAATTAATATTTTGTGCATAATCACTTACTTTTTCTGAAATGTACCGTCTATAATCTCACGTAAATCATGCTAATTATCTCCCATAACGAATAATATTAGGCTATTATGGCATATAACTAAATAATTGATTAATTATCATATTTAAAAAAAAAATTAATTTTCGTATTTTAAAATAAAAATAAAAAATCATATCTGCTCTGACCACGCTCTTTCGTTTCGTTTTTCACCTACCTTCTTGCTGCCATCTATAGATCACTCATTCCTTCGACAATTGCTACCGATTGCCACCATGACCCAGGGGCGAAGCTAGGCTGTTTTTATAAGGTGGGCTAAAGAAATTATGCTAACAGCCTAACATTAACTATGGATGAATTTTAAAAAAAAAATTTATGTTTGAAAATTTTCTTAATTTATTGTTTTTCTTGACTTAGGTATATCACAACCTACAATAGTAATTGCATTGTTAAGAAATGAAAAATATATATTTACTTATTATTATTATTATTTTTTAACAACCAATGATATAAATTTAAAATGATTTGTTTTAATTATGACAGTTTAGTAAATAAAATTATAAAATAAGGTTATTTTGTCTTAACGTCGCACTTTTTTTTTCAAAAAATCGGCCTGGGCTTTATAGCAAACAGCTCCGCCCCTGCCACGTGCCACCATCGACACATCACCGGCGAAGCTTCTCGGTTACAAAGAGCAGCTTCAACAGGTACTCTCTTTTCGTGGGTTGTTTTGGTTTCATCTTTGTTTGTGATTTTCGTGTTGATTCCTTGATAGGTTTTGAAGATTATATTGGGAATTCAAATTCCTTTTTTAGCTATTGCCAGTGTAACTTCTATATTTGTATTAATATAGATTTTTCTTGTGCAAATATTGTTATTTTTTTCTCTACGGAATCTGTTGTCTTTTTCTTTTCATTAATTTCTCTGATCCATCTACTCTTCTGGGTTTTTTTTTTTTTTTTTTTTTTTTTGAAATAATGTGTAAAACAAAGAGTTTTCCAGGGCCACCTACTAACCGTTTGATGAAATGTCTCAATTGAGATTCTTAGAAGTGAAGTGCTCATGTCTTGTGGTGACTTTTAGGCTTTTAGAAAGCTAATTTAATAATATATGGTGGTTGTGCCAGTTTCTAGGGCCATTTACAAGTTCATCAATACTAGAGGTCAGGGAGGTTTCTTAGACTGGAACAGTACGTTTCCTGGTGAGTTATTTGCTTGCTTACTGATAATAACATCACTTGCTTATTATTCAAAAAATAGCATTGTATGTGTACTTGTTGGCAATATTTTAATTTTTAACATAATAAATTGCTAAGCATGATTGCTGGTGTTGTTTAATCTTATATATATGAGGCTTAGCATGAAATGGAAGTTGTGTTAAGTTGCTAAGCATGATAGTAATGTTTCCTGGTGTTGCATTTCTTTTGGATTGTTGAGTTACCATTAATGTGTTTCGTTGTTTTTGTTGTCTGGTTACTCACGTTTTAGTAATCTGAATTGATAATAAATACTACTACAGTACTACCTTGTTAGAAGCAATAGATTCTATTAGTTAGTACATGTTAAGAAATTTCGTGTTTTTTTTTTTTTTTTTTATGGTTTCTATGGTGTGGTTTACTAGTTTTGAATGTGTTAGGTAGCTAAACATGGCTAGTTTTGAAGGAAGTCAAGTAAATGTTTCTACGGGTAGTGGGAATAATGAAGTTGAAGATTGGGTCGGGTAAGGTGATTATGAACATCTCCAATTGCAAGCACTTTAATTTGTTAATTTGAAAACCCTGTGATATCTCTCTGGTTGTATTTGTTTTATTATGTGAATTAAATTCCATTACCTAATTGGTCATCCAAAAATTGCAAAAATAAGATTATGGATAATACCCTTGTTGTAGGTTCTCATTTAGGGGGTTTTACTGTATAAAGTTTGTTGATTGGGATTGTTAATTGATGTCTCTTGCCAATGCCTGATTTTCTATTTTCATCCCTGTGTTTCCTGTTAGCTATTATCAAGCCTGGTAGACCGTGTTTGGCGGCAATAAGATGGCGAAAAGATTAGCCTCTCAACTCTTCGTCAGCAGTAACCTCTCTATCTCTCTATTAATTTATGTCTGTATTGTACAGGGTTTTGATTCTCGATTTTGTTTTGTAGGACTGTCATCCTACACCACGAATCACGAATTGAAAACGTTTGTTTTCACCATTTGGCATTGTTACACAAGGTAATTTCAACACTATTTAGTCTATTTTCCATCAAATTTTCACTTGATTTTCTACTCCTAAGTTGTTATTGGTTGGTGGAAATTGTTTGTTCGTAGCTAGGCTAGTTAAAGACCCAAAAACACAAAGGCCTAAAGGCTTTGGTTTTGTCTCGTTTCGGTCGGAGGACGAGGCACGGAAAGCATTGGAAGCCATGAATGGCAGGGTACTTTCTCAAACTTGTTTTTAGTTTTTTTTTTCCTTAATGATTTTTTTAAAAATTTTGCTTAATTGTTAACTTTGTGGGTTGATTAATATATAATGAATAACTCACATTTTTGTGTTTGAATTAAAATCTGGGACCACTTTTTCATGATTTAGCATTGAATGGATATTTGTTAATTTCACAACTAGTACTAGTTGAGTTTACAATTTCAGGGAGATAATTATATATAATCATGATAAATGCAGCACACTTACATATTTCAATTTGGTTTCAAGTGGATATGTATTATGAAAGTAAGTTTTGTTTCTCATTTGTACCGCTAACCTGCCATCTTGTTTGTCTTTTTGTTTCTCTCTTTTGGTAGATTTGGTAGTTCTAATAGATAATGTTAATGGTGGTTTAGTTGAATAGGTTGGTGCCTTGTTAAGCTCTTGGACATGGCCACCTCATGATTAACTCATTTCAAGTTATTCTTTGAAATCTTCTTTCCTTTTTGTTTCTCTTTGAAACAATCAGGATAGCTATAGTAATAAAAGATTAATTAAGACTTTGCTAACGGATTATACTTGGCAACAACCCGCTTGACTAATGCCCTCTTCTGTCTCACTTTATGTTGTGGGGATGAACATTGGTAGAGCGTTTATTTGTGATAGCTAGTTATGAATACTTTCTTCCTTCCTCAATCTGTCTCTTTGGTTTATGCCGTCATTCTCTCACGCACACTGTGACTTGTGTATCAATATTATCTGTACTCTCATTGTTTCAGTTATAATAACAGCTGTGCAATATGTGGTGTTATAATGTATAAATTGAAGTGCTTCTAAATTAATTGTTTGTTTTTCTTTCGAAATTTATATTTCAAAAACATTTCCAGCCGCACTTATGTGAATTTGTTTAGTTACTTTGCGCAGATAGTTAAGAGGAAGGCTGATCTTTGTTGAAGTTGCAAGCACTGGAAGTCCTGAAAATGGTGATAGTAGCGCTTGATAGTTAAAACAGTTTTCATTGTTGCATTTGTAAAATATTTAATTGACCACTAATGGAATGCTACATGCAAAATTGAAAATTTCTTGTATTATCTATTTTATATTTACAAATTCATTGGATGATTTGATGAACATAGCTGGTCATTAAAACATGGTGATAAATGGTCCATGACACTAGTGAACAAAGAATAAATTTCTTGCATTATATTTATTGGAAAAATTTAAATAATTCTTGCCCTATGGATGGCCATCATTTCTGTAGTATTAGAGACTTGAACCCCTATATAAGAAGAAAAAATGCATAGAACCTTCCCTGTATAATCTCTTAAAATCCCTCCGATACCCGCATGCCCCGGTGAGCCTCTTGACGACCCATCGATATTGAATTCTAGGCCGTTTACAATTAGGAGGAATTCAGCCTTCCGCCATAGCAAACTTTCTTGGCTTTCGATCTATGCATATCTCTATACTATTGGTGAGAATTGATGTGATTGGTTCCATAGATCCATTCCCAAAATGCTTGAACCACTAAGCTATACTAAATTTCACCATATCAACATATTGAGTTGTATCCGCATTAACATGATTGAAGACTTGCTTATTCTGTCATTAAACTTGTCATTAAATTTTATGTGTAGAAAATGTGAAAATGAGGGAGGAGAAAGTTGTCTACAGAATTGTATTATTCTATTTTTCTGTGTCAAATGAATGAAAAGAGTGAGCAATTTATAATATGCGTTGTACCCCCTTTCATAAACTGTTGCAACCTTTTATCGTGACTTTTCATTTTGAATTAAGAGTCACATCTTTTGTCAAAGGTGACACCTCTTGATCAAATTCATGGTTGCATTATTTTGAAAATAATTCTAAAATGTGAAAATAGTGTAATTATTTATTTATTTTTATATGAAATTCACATACCCTTATATAAAGTCTCAGAAAAACTTAGACCTAGATAGTATTTCAATTTTTCTCACATAGGCATACATTATAGGTATATCTATAGTATATTAATACACATCATCACACTTTCTCCATATGTATTATTATAAATGAAGTTATGTTGCTTACATGGTAAAAATGTGATGATGTGTATTAGTATACTATAGAAATGCATATAATATGTGCTTATGTGAGAAAAAGTGGACAATATTTACTTCCTTTTATCGCGCTGTCTCAATATAACCCCTTACTCATTTAATGCATTCAAATTGCGTGTCTATAGCGGTTAAGGGCTCTCCGGGGCCTGCTGGGATTGGGGGTGTGTTACGTGATCATTTGGGCAAGATTTTGTGTGTTTTTTCTGGTCACATTGGCACTCAAGATGTTATTTTAGCTGAGTTGTTGGCGATTCAGCGTGCGTGTCAGCTGTTGGGTTCGAGAGTGGAGCTTCGGGGTAGACCTGTCACGATTATTAGTGACTCTAAGTCTGCTGTCAATTGGATCTTGGGAAGTTTGGCAGAGATCAATAGTCATGAGCAGATTATTGTTGATATTAGGATCTGGCTGGCTGTTTTGTCTGAGGCTGGGGTGGAGTTCCGCCCTAGATCTACAAATTCGTATGCCGACATCCTTGCTAAAAATGGGTTGCAGCAGGGCGTGGAGGAGGTCTGGTGGAGTTTGTTTTGAGTTTGTTTTGGCTCGGTTTGGTTCTGTTTTCCTGCTTGTTTTGGTGTCAGCGTGTGTGTGTTGTTTGGGCTGATGCCCCCTGTTTTTTCTTGCTCTTTGGGTGTGCGTTTTGCTTGTGGCTGCTGTGGGTGGGGTGTTTGTTGTAGTTGCCTGGCTTGGTGCCTTGTTTATATAATTTGCCTTTTAAAAAAAAAAAAAAACGATATAGTTATATATTTTTTTAAAATTTGAGGATACTAATTAAAAGAGCTTACTTTTTTGCACCCAAAATTGAGCAAAAATATATCGTGTTTGGAAATATATCAAACTTAGCTCAATTATTCCTTGCACTTTATGGGAGAAGGTTTCACACTACATAATTCCAATATTCTTTCTCTAATTCCAAACTCCAATTATAAATTTACAACTGAACCTTATCGACCCCAAGCTCATAACCAAGTTTACATCCTAGCTCTCAACTCACAACGTTCACCAGGTACTCCCCGAGTGCACCCCCAAATATCCCCTACATCTCCCCTTGAATATCACCCTTGGACCTCTCTCCAA
This sequence comes from Acer campestre, assembly GCA_954870605.1. Lineage (NCBI taxonomy): Eukaryota > Viridiplantae > Streptophyta > Magnoliopsida > Sapindales > Sapindaceae > Acer > Acer campestre. Next base: position 5,053,747 of record OX940811.1, on the reverse strand, counting down.
ATCACAGATATTCCTTGGATCCCTCCCTTGATATTTCCACTGATCTTCTCTCAAGTCTCCCCACAGATATCCATGGGTCTCTCACCCCCAAAGGGTCTCCCCCCGGGGTCTCACTCATCGGATTCATCCACCCTCTGATGTTCCCATGAGTCTTTCCAAGTATTATCAACCAAAGAATAAGTCTCAATATTTATTGAGTCAGACTCACATAAGCTATTGGAAATCACCTAACAAGTCTTTCCTAAACAAGTAATACCAAACTAATATTACATAAACATGGGTTTTTTTTTTTTCTTAGGGTAAGACTTGAACCCACGAGCTCTTAACGTAGGTGTGAGGGGTTTGTCACCAGATCAAACTAACCTTTTCCTTTTTAGCAAGGCTTCACACTGTGTTTAAAAATCAGTAATTACAAACTTTTAGACTAGAGTTGCACATTTTCCCCCGAATCCCCATTTCCCCGTGTCCCCATCTCCATTTGGAGATTTTTATTTTGGGGAAAAATGGGAAAATGAGAGGGGATGGGATGATTATCATCCCCAAATTGAAACTCCCCATTTCCCCCACAAATATATTCAAATGAGGATGGGGCTGGGGGGAGGTCCCCCATCCCTATTTCCCCATTTCCCCATTTCCCTCAAACATATATTAATATAATTATAATATATATATTTTAATTTTTTTTATTCTTTAATTTTATTTTTTATAATATATAATCATTTTCTTGTATTGTACTATTGTTTGTAGGCTTCTAAATGAATTAGGTGGAGATTTTTCAAAGTACTGAGCAATGAATTGGCTAATAATCTATTACTTCACATATGAAGTTGGCTTAGTTTGAAACTTTGAATTATTTGAAACACTTTATTTTGTATTTGTAATACACTAATGTATTTTATTTTGTATTTGTAATGGAATGTTTGTTTTTTTAGTTTAATTTTTAGACCTATATCCATCCCCCATTCCCCAAATGTGCATCTCTATTTTAGACCATAGGTTGAGTTGATTCGGTGTTAAAATTATGACGTAACAATTTGTTATTTTGGAAAAACACATCGAAACCGAAAGCCTTGTCTTTCAGGCGCCCCACATTTTCTTTGCTAGAGCTAGACTGCTAGTTGCCGACCCTCTAATCATGATCCAGAAGATCCAGTGTTTGACAATAATTGGATTTCCATGTTGACCAAATCAAAAAGAAAAATGAAGCCAACTTTTAAAATATTATCTAGTTCCAAGTCTCAAATGAATAAGGGAAGTTCTAAGCGCCTCCCTATAGCTGAGACTAAGATTCATACTAATTCTGTGGTTTCAGTGGCTCAAGCTGAATTAAGGCTTGTCGCTAATTGGGCCGTACATGTTGAGGGAGAAATGAATAATTCCACTGGTTTGATTAATTAGGTTCATGTTTTTTATTTTGGTTCTGTTCTTTTCCATTTTTTTTTTTGTTCTTTGTTTTATTATTAATAATAAAAGCTCTATTAATTTATTATCAAAAAATAATAATGCTAGTTGCCGACCCTTGATGAAATCCCCACCGTTCCTTTAACGAGAGATTCTTTCGTTTTCCTTGCGTTCATATTGATCAAGGCACGCGTGACTGTTAATTGATGGACAGCAATTTCTCGCTGCAACCAAGGAATTAAGTAATTTAAGTATGGTCGGTTTTGTACTTTTGTTTGCAATTCCTTCATTTTTGAGGACCAATAATCTATCTATTTCATACTGCATGCCAGATTATTATTATAACAATATCACTGCTAACTAGCTTTCTAATAGAGCTAGTCTCTCGACGAGACGAAGTCGGTTAAGTGGTAAACCCCTTACATTTATATTATAAGGTCGTAGGTTCGAGTTATTCTCTTAAAAAAATAAAATAAAATAACCCAAATTTATGTAATATTTCAAACAAAAAAAAAAAAAAAAAAAACAAACAAACAAACAACTACTCCCACAAATCATGAGAAAACTCCCCTCATGATAAACTTGTAAAATACATATTGTGGTACTCGAACCCCTAATCACCACAATGGAAGGGAGGCGCATTACTAGCTCTACTGAGAGGTGATGTGCCTCTCCACCTTCTTTCAATTTACTCATGATTCAAGAATGTGCAAGGATGCCTTCGGGCAGAGTGATGGAATGATTAATACACAGAAATTAATTAACTCAAAAGTAAAACTACTAATTAATTTAACATTCAAAAAAGTGTCAATGTGGTTGGAACCTCCAAGTGAGTCCTCCATCACCACGGTTCAATGCCTAGGCATGCATGCATATATATATATATATATTCATTGTCCCACTTTGGCTATTAATCCCAAGTGTGGGTGCCCTCTCCCCATTTAGTGGGAGTAGTATTCCGAATTGTGCTAATAGAGTCTAATTCTCGCAGGGTTCTGGCAGTTGTTGTATATTATCACAAAAAATAAAAATAAAAATAAAGGTATATATAGCCCATTACCTCCTACATGTCTTTATTACGTGGAGAGATATACTTTGAATTATGATTCAGAATTTAACAAATTAAAGTAGAAAAAAGTTGATTGAGATTTGAGAAAGTTGGGGATTAAAGGAGACTGTCAAATTTGGGTTCTTTTCTTCTTGATATCACGTGAAAAAAGCTCACTCAGTAAATATTTTACGTTTCTCGATTTAGTGGCCTAGCAAAAGCACTTGAAAATTTGAAATATACATACTTTATTAAGAATAATAAATTGCTATGCCATGCTTTTTCTTATGTATAATTGTATAAATATAGTCTGCCTTCGACTGTTTAATTACTACATTGAATTCAAAGGTTTCTTAATTCCTGTACGTGAACAACTCTCTGTTGAAATTTTTCTTCAATATTCAACCTGTTCTGATCTTCATTCAGGTAAGTATTCGAACCTCATTAAACAGTATTCATGATTCATCACTATATTATGTGCTTGTGTACTGTGTATATATACAATATGTATCTATTATTTTTAGTTATAGTTGACAACTTATTATGTTGTTAGAGATCGGAACTTGGTAATTTTGTGTCATCACTCATTTGGGATTGTCTCATACGATTTGTCAAGCGGTTTCCACGAGGTTTTATTTTTATTTTTTATTCTTCACTATTCATGCTCTGTTATTATAATTGCTAAAAGAGGTAATAATACAGTTATAAACAACAAAGGAGTTTTATGGAGTTATGGTGGAAAGAGAGGTACAAAACGTAACTGACCTACATTGGCTTGTGTGCAGGAGTACTTGATGACAGAAGGAGATGTTCATATAAGCCTAGATGTCCGCATATTGGCTGCTCAACGGAGGGACAACGATGGCCAGAATAACCAACAGCAGAATCATACTCAAATTGTTCACTCGCCTGTACTTGTTCTACTTGATAGTGAGTTCTCTCACTCTCCAACATAAACATAGACTCACACTATATATGATACGACATAATTTGATTATGCCATTACAGTGCCGGCCGAGGACGAAAAATTAAAATAGACCCCTTTGTTTAATCTTGCGGAATTTGAAAAATAATAACTAAATATGGACCCTTTATTTATTAAAGAGGTGGGCACTAAACAAAAATTTTTGGGCCTCATGTGTGTGAGTGGTTCTCTCCTAAGGGATCCTATATTTAATTTTGGTAAGAATCTTGATGAAAACATATTGATTTTAATGAATTTTGATCTGAATTTTGTTGTGGAGGATAAGTTCAATTAAATCTATCTATGAATAAAATTTAAAACTTTTTCGAGCATTAAAACTATCTATACCGATTTTGTTGAATAGGAAAGCATTAGAAGAATTAGCAAAATATAGGAAAAATCAAGAAAAACGGTTTTCATGAATACTATTTATCATTAGTGGTTTTCATGAATACCATTAATCATTATATTCATTTTCATTTTCTTCTTATTAATCTTTTCAAATGGTTTTCATGAATATTTGTCAAAAGTTGCTAACTAGGTTATACATGTATTCTGGTTTGTGTCTCATATTATTTTATTGCATGATATTAACACCTTAAACATGAAGAATTGAAGTCTTTTTTTTTTTTTTTTTTTTTTTTTATAAATTTTTTTTAATATTGTTGCATGCATATATGCATATATTTAACTCTATAACTATTAAATATGCTTTGCTTCTTTAAAAGAACTATTTATCTCAATTTTGTTGAATATGAAGACATTTGATCAATGAATGAAATGTAGTAATAATATAGGAAAAAGGGATGTTTAAATTTATAGCTAGCACTCTTTTCACCTCTCGTTTTGTGATTGTCATCAAGCTAATAATTCAAGTTTAAATGGCACCAAAGTATAGTGATAGACAAAAATATCCTTATTTTAACTTTTTTTTTTTTCTATCCTTTTTTCTTTAATTTTTTTTCTTTTCAAAAACCTTCAATTGATGGAGGTGACCTCCATTGGAGGTCTATTCGAAGACCTCCACTGGAGGTCGATGAAGCAGTTAAAAAAAATCAAGGCAATAAGTCTCGGGTGCCCTATTTTTTAGACTTATTGCTAGATTTTTTTTTGGTTTTTTAATATTCTTCTTCATCGACCTCCAATGGAGGTCTGAACTCCATTTGAGATGGAGGTCTGAACTCCATTTGAGATCGAGGTCGAGGTCATTTCGATCTCCAATGGAGGTCATTGGAGATTGAAAAGAGAGAAATAAAAATTAAAAAGAAAAGTAAGAGAATAAGTGGTGGCATTTTAGTCTCACCACATACTTTGGTGCTATTTAAACAAGAATTTTTAACTTGGTGTTATCTCCACAAAGTTAACCCCGTTTAGTGCTATTTCCCCTATTCCCTCGTAGAAAAAATCAAGAAAAACGGTTTTAGCGTTCGATAAATTCTCAAATTTTGTTTATAGGTATATTTTATTAAACTTGTCAATTTTGATTTATAATAGTAAGTGTTAAATTAATTGGTAATTTGGGTATATTTAACATATACACAGGAAATAAGAGAAGAGAATACCACGAGATAGCTGTAAAGTTACAAAGTGCTGCAGTAAAAGGCAACAAGAAAGAAGTTGGTGAGTTCTTGAGAGACGATCCATTAAAGAAACGTTGGGCTATTACGAGGGGACACGAGACTCTTCTTCATGTTGCAACAGGGGCAAAACAAACCGCCTTGGTAAAGATGATTATGGAAGGCATGCCTCCAGATGACCTGATGCTGCAGGACAGAAATGGAAACACTGCCTTCTGTTTCGCCGCTGCAGTTGGAGCTACAGAAATTGCTAAAATGATGTTCGTTAAAAAAGGAAGTCTGGTTAAGTTTCGAGGCTCTCAAAATAAGACTCCTCTCTACATGGCTGTTTTGTTTGGACAGAAGAAAATGGCTGAATATTTATACACCAAAACCTTACCTCATTTGAAATCACCGGAAGAAACTGCTATATTTTTTAAAAGCATTGACACTGGATTATATGGTATGTATCTTTTTATTTATAGCCGGTGGCCAGAAAAATAAAAATAAAAATTGGGGAGAGCCAAAATAAAAAGCCTTCAAAATATAATAATATCCATCGTATAACATGGATATTACTGACAGTATAAGGGTCAATAATGAACCAAATTTTCTAAATTAGAGTGCAGAAAATATAAGTTACAAATGAGAAAATAAAATTATGTGATTCATATATACACCTCGGATGGCGACTTGAACACATAATATTATTTTGATTTTATGAGTGTTTGATCTTATCACCTAGTCATATTGGATAGTGATGAAAAATTCGTTATCTTGAAATTAATATTTGTGTGGAAAAAAATAAATGTAATAACATGTAACTATAACAGGGATGGAGGGAGGGGCCCATATGGGTCATAGCCCCCCTCTCTCAAGAAAAATATCCATGTTATACGATGCATGCATCCTTAATCTATGCTAAAATGGTTTTGGTGAATTGCTCAGATATTGCGTTGAAACTGCTAAAGAAGTATCCCAATCTAGCTGTGGCTCGCTATGGGAAAAAGACAGCCTTGCATGTGTTGGCTCGGCAGCCTTCAGCTTTTGCTGGCAAAAGCATCCTCAACTCAAGTTAGTTTCTACTAATTAATAGTACTTAAATTAATATTAACAACTTAATGTTAATATTTTTATTATATGTTTTTTTTTTATCGTTGTGATTCTCAATATTATCACTTTTAAATTAATGACATCTTATTATTTTTCTCAGTCCTGAGAATATTGAACTTGAATCGCAATCCAGCAATTGAGCTAGTCCAATGTCTTTGGCAAAACATAACACGACGGACAGAAGAGAATATTATTTCGGATATAATCAGAACACCTTCAAAATTATTGTTTGATGCAACCAAATTGGGGAATTTTGGATTCTTGGCTGAGCTCATCAAAGTATATCCCGATCTGATTCATGAACAGGATGAAGATGGTCGAAGCATATTTCACGTTGCAGTTTTACACCGTCACACTGATATATTCAGTCTAATATATCAGACTGGGCATATTAACAAGGAGCTTTTGCTCAGCTACGTTGATTCAAGAAACAACAACATATTGCATCTGGCTGCGAATTGTCAAAATTTACTTTCAGTAAGCAGCGAGAAAGGAGCAGCTCTAAAAATGCAGAGAGAATTGCTGTTTTTCAAGGTAAAAATGATTTTAATTAGTTTGTTCAATTATTGATATTTATTAGATTTTGTTTTAAAAAATCTAACATCGAATTGTAAAGAGTCTGTCAATTAAGATTTACATCAAATATTGAATGCATATGCATCACCCAATTCAATCTACTTATTGTAAATAATAATGTGCATGGGTTGATATTGTTGGTACATAGGAGATTGAAAATATCGTGCCACCTCCATATAAAGAGATGAAAAACAATATTGACAAGAATAATCGTAAGCAACAACGAACACCTCAAGAGTTATTCAGCAAGGAGCATGAAGGTTTATTAAAAGGAGGAGAAGCTTGGATGAAGAACGCAGCTACATCCTGCATAGTTGTTGTAACAATTATTACTAGTGTTATTTTTACAGCAACCTATACTGTTCCAGGTGGTACCGCTGCTCATAACAATATTGATGATCATAATAGTACTGTTGCTGAAGGATCACCCATACATCTGAACAAGACATTCTTCAAGATTTTCTCCATGTCAAATGCGATTGCATTGTCCTTCTCTACTATCTCGGTTCTGATGTATCTGTCCATCCTCTTGTCTGGTTTCGCTGAGAAAGATTTTATCTGGTTTTTACCTCTTAAGTTGTTTGTGGGGCTCTTAACTCTCCTCCTCTCAATAATATCGATGATGGTAACTTACAGTTCAACCTACTTCCTAGCGTACCCTTATCATGAAAGACTGAATTGGATCACCATGACGACGGCTCTACTTGTAGCTGTGCCAGTCATTGTATGTGCTCATGTGCTATTCCCACTTTTGGGAGACATTTTGTGTCTATCATGTCGAGGAATCTATTTAAGCGTTCTCAAGCCAGTGCTGGAAAAGGTACTCAAATTGTTGGAAATGGTACTCGATTTTGTTGTGTGTATATATAATCTTTTTAACTAAGAGAATTAAGGCAATGTTGTTGTTGCCTGATTCAGTTTAGATGGGTTTCTTCAAGCATTAATTTCCAGCTTCTTCTAGATTCATGCATGAAGAATATTGTAAAACATTTTCAGATTGTTGAACAATATATATTCCATTGTGTTCTATTTTTGCCGAAAAGTTTGAGTTGATTGTATTTTGTAAATGCTATTTGCGTTTAGGGTGTATATGCCCTCAACTCATGTCCAGACGTCCAGTCCAGCATGCCTTGAAAAGGGAGAGTCGCGGCTTTGAAGTTTGGGAGAAAAATTGGACCTTTAATAAAAGTGAGCCTAGCATATCAACATTCTTAAAAGCCCACAAATATTAAATGGGCTAATGAAAAGATTAAGGCAAAGATAAGATCGGTTATATTGATACCTCTTAAAAACAGTATTTATACCTCTTTCGTTAGCACACCCATAAAAAATCTATAGTTTGTTAATAAACCTCACTTAATGTCAAAAATACCATTTTTTTAATTCTATAGTATTTTATTTTCGCAAGTACACTCCAACTACACCTATTTTATTATCAAATCAATTTTGTTAATTTACAAATAAATAATATAACAGTTTTTTTTTTTTAATAAAAGTTAGCCTATCATATCAGCATTCTTAAAGCCCACAAATATGAAAAGGTTTAAGGCTAAGATAAACTTGTTAAAACTTAAAACCAAACTTCCAATAATCATTTATCCCCCACTACCTAAAGCAATTCGACATCCCCTAGAAAGCCTACAGAATAAAAATGCTTTAGTCCAAAAATGCTACGGGTGTGTTTAGAATGACTTTTCAAATATTATTTTTGGAATAAGTTTTTTATTATTAGAATTTTTAATGAAAAGTTGTTTGTTGTTTGATATTCAATTAAAAATTTGTTTTAAAATTATAGATTGTTTGATTATATATCTTTAAAAAAAATAAAAAATAAAAACTGTTCGGTTGTGAATTGTGATACATTAAAAAAAAAAAAAAAAAAGGACATTGACAATAGAGTAATATTGGTAGTTGAGACAACTTATTATTATTATTATTTTAAAGAGCAAATTACACCGTACCTCCTAAGGTTTTACACATGGAAACAGCATTACTTTTAACTAACACTAACCTCTCATGCTGTTAGGGTTGATTAATGTTAATGGTTAACTTTTAACATATTGAAGGGTAATATTGTCATTTTACTTTTAATTTAATAAAATCATAATTTTAAAAATAAAAATGGATCTCAGCTATCCATCTTTGAGATGGAGAAAAGATGGACAGTTGAGATAAAATTTAAAAACAAAAATAAATTAATAATTAATAATTGGTAAAAAAAAAAAAAAATGGATTTCCACCCTACATCGTCCATCTTTAGACGGTTGGTGGTGATCTAGTAAAAAAATAAAAAATAAAAAAAAATAAAAAAATTTCTTATTAATCAAATCTCCACCTAAATCCATGGAGATCTACGATGTTCAAAGACAGAAGAATCTTGCATGCAGTATGCATATATGCATGGTATGTGATATTGTCGAGAAAATATATTGTTCATATATAATCTCCACAGGAGATGATGAAACGGTACAAGAAACAAAGACTTAAATTAAGTTCCCAAAGAATCCTTATTTTTTACTCAACATGCATGCATGTGCATGGAGTGAGACATAATTAAAAGAGTGGGACTTTAGGACAGTAGGAGTTTGATCGATAATGGAGGGAACTTTCAACGGAAACTAGCTAGAAAATAACAAAAAACAGTTTGACCATGAGTACCTTGTTCTTGATGATCATCTATAGCTCTTTCTCCTTGTGTTGAAAGGGATTAATCCGATCTTCTTCAGCTAATTCGTCAACCTTATCTGCTCTTTTTTCACCAATATTTTCAGAGGAGATCACAACTGGAGCGGCAGAAGAATCTACTTCATTCTCTCCGTGTTGAAAGGGATTCCGATCTTGTTTTGGTTCGTCAAGAGAATATTCATCTGCTGGTTTTTGGCCTGAAGCAGAAGAAATCTGTTGATCATCTACTTCATTCTCTCCGTGTTTAAATGGATTCTGACCTTGTCGTGAACCTCGTGGTTCGTCAAGAGAATGTTTATAATCTGCTGGTCTTTCACCTGGAGCAGAACTACTTTCTTGGTCATTTACTTCATTCGCTCCATGTTCAAAGGGATTTCGACCTTCTTGTGCTTTGTCATCAAAAGATTTATTATCCCTTTGAGATATTGGAGCAAGTACTGTATCTGAAGTAGATAAATTATTTTTTGTATCCAATTCATCCCTCTGGTGTTCAAAGGGATGCTTTAGTGCATCTTCAGGAAGGGAATTCTCCATTGTTGATGACGAAGAATTACCATCACCTACATGAGGTCCGGAGATTGTTGAAGTGTTGCAATGTCTCCCCGCTGGCTGATCACCCACTTGGAATAACGATTCTTCTTCAATATCATCGCCACCATCTTTTTTGGCCTTAGCTTGAACAGAAGTTCCCGACCCAGATGCTTGAGATGGGCCACTTCCGGTCATTTCTCCGGGATCCATACCACCAGATTAATCTCCCACTAGGGTTTGAGTTTAATAGATGAAAAGAACCCATCTATCTATGCATGCACGTTCATGTTTTAAAGCAGTTGGCTGGTTCAACATGCAATATTTTATGCGAGCTTGAATAAAATATGAACGCGTCACCGTGCAACTTGTATTGCTCTAACTTATTACTATAATTTTGTCTTTTTTTGCCAGTACGTATTAGGTGCCTCCAATGTCTGCAACTTGTTTAAATTTGTTTTGTACGCATTATTGCTATATAGGTATTGTTTAAGTAATTTAGTGCACACATTTTATAAGTATGGGTATAGATTTTTCTCTAAGGTAGTGTGAGAATATACCTCTAATACATTTGGTGGCAGATTTAAAAAAAAAATTGTTTTAAGTAATTTGGTAAAGGAGAAATTTCAAAATCCCTTTTGATTTAATGTTTAATGGAAAATTGATCCTCGTTGAATCAAAATATATAGAAAGAAGATCTTACAATTATCTGAAAGCTAAAAGATATTACAAGAGCATTAGCTAGCTAGTCTGGACTTTGGAGTAGTAAAAGCTTGAGCACAGCATTCGATTCTATAGCCTGTAGATTGATTTTAAGCTAAACTGTAACACGAAATACATTTAATGAGGAATTAAGTTAAATTAAGCAAAGTTGACCTATAATTTTCCGACAATTTCTGAATGTTAATAGTGACCTTCTGTTCTTCTGCATATGAAGTTTATAAAACTGACTATATATATGATAATGGCAAGTAACGACAAGTATAGACTTTCCAGGAAGTGGGTTCATGATCGATACTGATCTATGGTCCTAAAATAACAGTTAGGCATTATTTAGAATTACTCTAGGAATCCATTTTAGAAAAGAAAAAAAAAATTACTGTAGGAATCTACTGACCAATTCACGTGCCCAACCATTATTAACTTATTGATTAGGTAAAGATCCAGGATTGATTTACTCGTAAGATCCTGTAATCCCGGAAATTAAATTAATTGATCAAGTGGAAAAATGTTGTCTCTGAATTTCATTGGTTCATTTGGTCAACCAGAGAAACCATCTGATTTCTCAACTGTTAAGAATCTTCTCCTATGTTGATTTTTGTGATAGATTTCAATAAATCTGATATCAATCACAGAAAATGATCCGTAATAACTAAATATATATAGTGCTAATATATAAAAATAAATATAAAGGATGCTTAGAATCATCCCCATTAAATTGCCTCAACTGCATTGAAATCAGGCCGTTTCCAGGATTCACATGCATGATGCACCAAGTTTGTTTTTGTTTTGTTTATTCTTTTATTTATTTATTTATTTATTTTTAAATAGCTTTCAATTTTGTTTTACTTTAAAGGCGCATTTACTAATCAGGAATAGATGGAATCGGAATTAAGTTCCACTGGAAAGGGAATGGAGGAGAATCGGAATCAAGTTATTAAATTACATTCTAGTGTTTACTAACAATTAGGAATCGGAACAGAATCAAATTTATTTCATTTCTAATGTTTACTTAAACTAAATAATCGGAATATATAATACATAATTGATTACAAAAATACCATTGTGTATAAAACATGATGATATATATATATATATATTATTATAGAAAAATATATTTTATATTACTCACTATAATTATAATATATATATATAAGAGATATGAATATGCCGTAATTTTTTTTTAAAAAAGTGCAGTAGTTTTTTTTTTTTTTTTTTTTTTTAGTTCATAAATGGTATTATAATATGTATACATAAAGATGCATTTTTTTATAACTCACATAGCTAGAATAATATAAATTATTAATTATGTAAACCAACATTAAGATTCAAAAAAAATAAAATAAAATAAAATAAAAAAGAAGACCAATATGATTTACATAAATTAAAAACAAAAGTCAGTAATCATGAAGGAGATGATTGTTTTAGTTTTTTTAAGTGAGGATATTTTAGTAAATATATCTTGAATTCTTTTTGAATCAGGAAAGGGAACTTGATTCCTAGGGTGGATGGAAGGAATTAAGTTCCCTTTCCATCAGGAACTTAATTCCTGATTTATGAATAGGCTCCACAGAATTTAATTCTTTATAAATTTAGTAAACAATAAAATTCAGAAATCAGGAACTTGATTCCCTTTCCTAAGTAGGATTCCTGATTAGTAAACACGCTATAAGGTTTAAATGCCATTTAATTTTTACCTGAGTAGCCCTTTTCCTCTCATCACCTTTACATAATCTACTATTACGTGTTTCATAAGGCAACAATGGCTTGGATTTATTGTACTAATTCTTAGAGCATTTCCAATGAAAAAGCCGTTTACATACCAATAGTTGTTGACATGACAATAATGTCAAGAGACTTGCTTCCTATATGACATAAAAATAGACTTGATATAATGATATCGATTGACAATCAATTCAAAATTTGGTCTCAAATGTTACCATCTAAAACATTTTTTTTTTAACAGCCAACTTTATTAAGGGCACACAGCCAACAAAAACAGAGGGGCAACAGAACCACAGACCGGCTCTTGAAGCCAAAAAAGAAACAACCAAACAATCCAGCAAAACAAAGCAGACTACCACACACCTAAACACCCAAACGCAGCAAACCAGAGGAAAAAAACACACACACATAACGAGAAAGCAAAGAGAAACAAAGAAGAGAAGGAAACCCAACGAAGGAAGAGCTACCAGAAATCCCAAATAATCACATTCTCAAACAGCCCTGACCCTTTCTTGGCTAAGCTATCCGTCAAAGTATTGCTAGCTCTTGAGTTAAACACCACAGAAGTATTGCCCAACAAATTTAAAAGACTTCAAATCTCATTGATGGCCAATTCACAATCTGAGCTAATGGTGCCAATGTCATTCACCCATGCAACCGCCACTTTCAAATCACTCACAATAACAATACTTTTCATTCTTAAAATAGCCGTCTGAGCACACAGTTCGCAAGCCTAATGGATGGCCAAAACTTCAGCTGAAATGGCATCCAAGTAACCAATGTGTAGCGAGTACATCCCCAAAATTTTGCCCATTCGATCTCTCAACACCCCACCGATACCAGCACCGCTAGGATTCCCTCTAGAAGAGCCGTCGACATTGAATTTCATGGCATTAGGGAAAGAGGACTGCCACAAATTATTTGAGATTTGCTTTCCTAGCTTAGAAGAAGAGCAACTTGCTTGAATATTTAACAACATATGAGTTATTGGCTCAACATAATTCTTCCTCATGTATTTAAACCACCACACCACCCTAAAACCAACCATATCAGTTGCCAAAGTCATTGAGGCCTCATTGGCCTTGAAAACCCTTTGGTTTCTAATTTCCCAGACTGTCCAGGCAAGCGCAAAGAATAAGGAGTTCCACGCCCAGCTGCTATTGGAATTTAGGCACGAATAGGAAGTTCTTGTGCGTAGATGAGTAGGACTTTGCACGAAACAGAAAATCTTATGTGTAAAAGAAAGTATTTTCCTTGTAGGTTTCAAACTCCATGTAACAAGTATATATAGTAAATAATAACTAGGTTATTTGTGTGGAGCAAAATAGAAAATACTAGAGAGATATCAGAGAGTAGGCATTGAGTGTAATTGGGTTTGGGGTGTTTTAGAGAGAGAATCCTGAGTGTGTGGTTGAAACAATCTAGTGGAACTTTCTTTTGTTGTCCTAACGGCCGTGGTTTTTTCTCTATTCTTGGGTTTCCACATAAAAATCCTTATATTGCGTGTGTGATTGGATTTGATTATTTCTTCCATCTTATCTTTTATCTTTCATTGATATTATTGTGTTTGTTTGTGGACTATCCAGCAACGCTTCCATATAGCGTAGATTGTTATTATTGCTAACAATTGGTATCAGAGCTCCAGGTTGCCTAATAGTGGTCTTAACAAACTATTTTGTCTGGAAAGATGGGTTCGATGAGATTCGATATAGAGAAGTTCGATGGGAAGATTAACCTTGGCTTGTGGCAAGTTCAAGTCAAGGATTTGTTAATCTAGTTGAGATTACACAAGGTGTTAAAGGGCAAGTCAACCCCTGAAAACTCTCGAAACCTTGAAGACTTAAGAGACTCTAGAAAAGAAGCGGCTGGTACTTGTTCTGGAAAATATGTGATGAGCGATTGTGATTGGGAGAGTTAGATGAGAGGGCTGCAATTGCAATCCGTCTGTGCTTGGCCAAGAATGTTCTTGCAAATATTCTTGGAACATATTCTGCTAAAGAACTTTGGGAGATGCTTGAAGAATTGTATCATACGACAAGTGTCTGCAACCAATTCTACTTGAAGGAGCAGTTTCACTCACTGTATATGTCTAAAGGTTCGAAGGTTTCCGATCATCTAGGAGTGTAGAATGGGAGAATTTTTAAATTAAAGTCGATTGGAGTTAAAATTGATGAGGAAGACAAAGGGTTAAGACTCATTTGGTCTTTTCTATCGTCCTATGCGCACATGAAGCCAATCTTGATATATGGGACTCCTACCATAAGTCTTGGAGATGTGGCGAACAAATTAATCTATGAGGAAAGAAGGCTGACTAGTGAAGGTAAATCTTCTGATACTAGTGTACTTATGGTTGAAAACATGAAGAATGAGAACTCTAAGAAGAAAGTCACTTGCTGGAACTGTGAGTAATCTGAACATGTGAGGAAAGATTGCAACAATAAAAAGGAGAGTGTGGATAAAGGCTCCAAAGAGAGGGATTCAACAATCACCTCTCTTGAGTATGATGACTATAATGATGTCATCTAAAGGGGCATGAACATCCTCATGACATGACCGCTGGTTGCCATGGAAGATGATGTGTTGCTAATAGTGGATCCACAATTGTGCACAAACATTAGTTAGGAGATGGTGCAAGATGTGTAGTGGACAAAGATGTTGATGGCTGACGAACTCCTTAGGAATCTAACGTGAGGAGTTACACCACAATTTCAACATGTGCCAGAAGAAATCTTAGGATTGTTGTTCCTAAGTGGTTATACATTGTGGTGGGGTATGTTGATTCTCTGTGTTGAGAGTCGTGGTTATGGATAAAGGTTTGAGAATTCTTTTTATAAGGAAAGATTATTGGATATGGCTCGTATTCCCAATGGTTACCAAATGGGATTCAACCAATGCGGAAACTTCCTGGAGACGTGGGAAACATTTTAAGGGAGGCTTGAAGGCCGAAGAAGAACTAAAGAATCAGATTCCGGAAGGAACCATGGCGTGGACCACGGGATAAGTGCAGTGCACAAGCAGTGGTAGAGACTGTGAACAATTCTAGTGAGTACACGTGGTGTAGATCGCGGTGTAGGCTAGACCACCATATTCTGAGCGGTCATTTCTAGAGACTTTCTGCGATACGAGCGCAGGTTGCAAGCCACGGTAACGGCGTATTTTACACAGATTGGGAAAGTTGGACGGAAAAAGGAAATGTTTTCTTCTGGGAAGTTCTTATGCATAAAGGAAAAAGACTTTGCATGAAATAGGAAGTTATTGTGCACAGAGGAGTAGGACTTTGCTCGAAACAAGAAATCTTATGTGTAAAAAAAAAAAAGTAGTTTCCTTATAGGTTTCAAACTCCCTATAACTAGTATAAATAGATCCTAATGACTAGGTTATTTGTGTGGAGTAAAATAGCAAATGCTAGAGAGATCTCAGAGAATGGACATTGGGTGTAATTTGGTTTGGAGTGTTTTAGAGAGAGAATCATGAGTGTGTGGCTGTAACAATTTATATAGTGGAACTTTCTCTTATCATCCTGATGATTGTGGCTTTTTCCCTATTCTTGGGTTTCCACATAAAAATCATTGTGTTGTGTGTGTGATTGGATTTGTTTAATTCTTCCATCTTATCTTTTTCTTTCGTTGATATTATTGCGTTATTTTGTGGACTATCCGTCAATAGTTCCACGTAGCGTAGCGATTGTTATTATTGTTAACAAGGGAATGGTACCCTTTTTGTTAGTTGACATTTTTCCAGCATACTCCATTAGTTGATCTATATCTCTCATATTTTTACCTTGCATT
Source organism: Acer campestre (assembly GCA_954870605.1). Lineage (NCBI taxonomy): Eukaryota > Viridiplantae > Streptophyta > Magnoliopsida > Sapindales > Sapindaceae > Acer > Acer campestre. Next base: position 5,037,643 of record OX940811.1, on the reverse strand, counting down.
GCAGGAAAACAAATCAAGAAGGTATGTTGGGCTGCTGGTGCACCATTATGGCGGAAATGGGGAAGAAAAAGGTTGTTGTATCATATTCTTAACGATCATCTTCATTTAAAATCAAAAGGAACCCTAAATTGAATCAAATGACCCGAACTTTAAATTGAAAAAGGTTTCTAAAGAGAATTCTGTGATATCACAAATAAATAAATTTGAGGGCTAAAAAAAGAGTAAATTTGGTGAGACATGATGTTTTAATAAATTATTTGGAATTTGTAAAAAATAAAAATAAAATAAAAAATCAGATGCTAATGTCAAATGACTCTTCTATTAAACATTAAATCAACATTCAGATTTTCAAGAACCCATCAACGAGAACCAGATGAACCAAATTGATTTTTCTCGCAAATTCACCAATCCTAACTAAATACAAAAATCAACATTAAGATTTTTAAGAACCCATCAACAAGAACCAGATGAACTGATTTTTCTCACAAATTCACTAACACCCAAACCTCCACCATCTACGAGAACTAGCTCCAGAAACCACCAACATCCCACAACCCAATAGCACCTAAACCTCTGTCAAATGAAAACAAATGGAGAAGAGAAGGAGAAAAAAAAGACGATCGACAGTGACCGAAAGAGATAGAGTGCCGATCTTCGCTCGACGGCGATGACCGGAAGCCCGATTGATGCTTGAACTCACTGACACGGACAGTTGCGGTGACGACAATGACCACCCACCTCTCTCTCTCTCTCTCTCTCTCTCTCTCTCTCTCTCTCTCTCTTCATTTGACAGTGGGTGTTTTGTTTGGTTTGGGGGTAGCGGTTGATGGTGTGTTTGTGGGTGGCTAGGGTTTGATTTGTGGTGGTTTCCAGATTTAGGTTGAAGAGATTTGGGAATGATAGATGATGATTATGAATGGTGTAGTGTTTAATCTGGTTTGGAACAAAATTGATAATGAAGGGTTTTATTTTTTTTTATTCATTAATTTCTTGTTTTAATAAATCTTTTTTTTTTTTTTTGAGGTAATAAATATATATATAATATATATTGAACAAAGATTATTATTATTATTAAATAAAAAATAAAAAAGTGATATCTCCACCGTCCATCTCAAAGATGGACAGTGGAGATTCATCTTTTTTTAATTGTTTTTTATTTTAATTGTAAATTGAATTTCATATGGTCAATGACGTTAATGCCCTTCCCATTTAACGGTCAACGGTTTGACTGGATGGAAAAGGTAACAGAAGGGGCGTTTTTAACGTTTCTTTGATTTTAAGGGGAAAAACGGCCAACATGGTCAAACCATGTCCACCTCTTAACAATAGGGCAAACGTCATGGGGAAAATATATTTTCCCCATCAACTCACAAACAATTCCATTTCATCAACACAATCAAAACCCACAAACAATTACATTTAATCAACATAAACAAAACCCACAAAACTCACTAAAGACAATCAAAACCAATTAAACACAACCATTTTTCCAGTTTTGTGGGTTCTGTTTATGTTAAAAAAAATGATAGAAAGAAAGCAACAAAAAAATTGTACTGATTTTTTTAATTTTTTAAGTAAATATTTTTTAATATATTTAAATAATAAAAGAAAAGATAAATAAGTTTTCAAGTGTAGTTTAGTCATTTCGGGATACAAATGTGGTTAAAAGTTAAAGTTAACAAAAGTCAACTGACAATAAGGTATATTTATGTAATTATTAGAAAAAATACAATTACACCTAAATTCAGGTTGTTTGTGAAATTTACCCACCAAAATAACCTCTCCCTTTTACCCAAGGGCACTATTGACTTTCCATATCTCAAGCACATTCTAATTGGGATGTTTGTGTTTGAATAGAACATTTGTTTGAAAATTTGCTTTATTAGATAAATGAAGGGTATGTTTGTGCAATTAACCCCCAAACAATCATTACTCTTCATTAAAATATTATATTATATATATATATATATGTGTGTGTGTGTGTGTGTGTGTATATATATATATATAGAGTAATACTAGGGCTTCTCAAAAAAAATTCCCTAAATTTTTCAAAAATATGTGTAACACATGAGATGTCAATATCTTGTAAATCATGAGATTATGTGGTGAGTGATGTAATGTTAACACCTCACGTGTTACACACATTTAGGAAAGAATTTGGCAAAATTTTTAGGAAGTCTAGCATTACTCATATTTTAATAAATAAATTATATAATATATTTTAAATATCAACACTATCAATAATTATTTAACAAATTATATCCCACAAATGGGGCTTACATAGCAAACAACATTGTGTTTCCAACCAGATCAACTTAAAAGTGGATCCGGTTACACTACAAAAAAAGTGTCTATTACCGACCAACTATTTTCGACGGCCATAATTACTGTCAGTGATTTAGCCTTTTTCGACGAGCATTTCAACACCTTCGAAAATGATGAAAAAAGTAATATCACATTTTCGACAGCCATTTTCGACGGCGAAAGGCTGTCGAAAATAGTCGAATAAACCATCGAAAATGACCCACATTTTCGATGGCACTATATATATACTGTCAAAAATGATCTACATTTTCGACAACACAAATACTGTCAAAAATGATGAAAAAAGTGATATCACAATTCCGAAAGCCCAATGGCCATCAGAAATAGTCGAATAATTTGGAACTATTTTTTATATTATTTGTTACGGTATTGTCATAAAAAATATAATTATAAATATTATAATAATAATTAATAAACTATAATGGAATATATTTATGTATTTGATCATTTATACAATAAAAAAAAAAAGACTTATAAGTTGATATTTTAAATGCATCACAATAGGTACTTTTTTTCTTCTTTTTTTTTTTTGTCGATATATTTTTTAGCGAAATCACTCTATGAATTTTTTCACCAAGTATTTTGGTTCAATTTTAAAATATCAATTAATTAAAAAAAAAAAACTTATAATTTGTGACAATCACTAATAAAAAGTCTACTTTAAGAGCATCTCCAATGCAAGCGTGGCTTGTGAAAAAAAAAGAGATGCCACATAGGATAAATAGACATTATATTAATAATTGTGTCTCCAATGCAACCGTGCATATTCATCCTCAAGCTGACGTGACAAAAAAAATATTAGACATTGTCAACATGACCGTCCACTTTCAGACGGTCTGTTGCACACCTATTTTTTAGGTTGACTCAACAAACATTTAAAACTGACATTAATTTTTCATATATTTTTGGTAAGGAAATAAAATATAAAATAAAAAAGGAAAAAAAAAATGGACACGTCATTAAAAAAATTGTGTTTTAGACAGAAGCATTGGAGACAAAATTTTGAATTGATTGTTTATCAAGTCTATTTTTATGTCACATAAGAAGCAAGCCTCTTGACATTGTTGCCATGCCAATAATTATTGGTATGCAAGCCACTTTTGCATTGGAGATGCTCTAAGGATACATCAGGCTAAATTAATCGAGTATGAAATATAGCAAAATTATTAGTAATTACAAGAATATTTAGTTATTTTTAATTATGATTATTAAATTCGACTATATTAAATGCTCTAAAAAACTTTTTTTTAATATCTATTTGTATATTTTACAAAATAATTAGAATTTTTTTTGGAATGAGTTCAAATTATTAATTAATAAGAATTATTAATTTTTCACTAAAATGTTGATTATAAAAAAAATAAATATGGATATAATATGCATTATCTATTAAAATATGTAGCTGTAGTCAAATGGTAAAAATAAGTCGTACTTTTCTATCAGATAAGGGAATATTTTAATAAAAATATTATTTTGAAAAACAATATCAAAACATATTAAATAGTATGCAATATATAGATTGAATTGAATAATGTGTAAAATATATCAATAGTTTATATATAAATAGTATGCAAAATATATCAAATATAAAGTTATAGAAAAATGGTAAAAGCAACACTTACCATATTTAAGGTCTAGGGTTTGAACCATGAAAGTTGCATGAATTATTTGGGATTTTACAAAGAATATAGGTGATGTGGGGTGTATTTGGTTAATCTTAAGGTTCCCTAAGAGGTGGTGGAGCGTCAAAAATACAACTAATTTTTTGACCATTTTTTATTACTATTATTGACGGTAATTGACTATCGAAAAAAGTGGTATTTTTGACGGCTCGTTGCCAATTTTTAATACTATTACCGACGATCATTTTCATTTTTTATGACGGCAATTACTGGGCCCGTCGATGAAAATTTATTTCCAATGAGCATATTTTCGACGGCATTCGACAACCTTTTCACGTCGAAAAAACGTATTTTCGACGGCAGACCATATTTTTCGATGGCATTTAGCCCTCGTTGATGACCATTTTTTTTTAGTGATTATTTGGGTCTAAAATTGGCCCCACTGTGAATGCTCTAAGGATATATATGCCAATTGAAAGGACCACTTTTTTTATGTTGGTAAGAGATGAATCTATCATCCTCATGTCATACTTACAAAATTCATATTATAGGGGTGGGCATTGGTTGGTTTGGGTTGGATTTGACTATACCCAAACCAAACCATTATAAAATCAGTTCAATTTTTTACAACCCAAACCAAACCAATAAAAATTTGTTCGGTTCGGTTTGGTTTAACGGTTTAAGAAAATAATTACATTATTTTTTATTTGAATAAATTTAATAATATCAAATTATCAATATAAGTAGTTAAACCAATTATCAATAAGTAAACAATAATACTAATTTATAATACTAAATTTAACTCAAGTGCATAACGATAATCGTTAAAAAAAACTTAAATGTAGAACGCCTAAAACTTATAAAATAAAATTAAATCGTTTAAGCTTCTAAATTAATAATATCTACCACCATCGAATCAACCACTTTGAAGTTTCAAAGTTCACTTCTTGTTGCATTGGGTTAACTTTACATTTTATTTATTTTCTCTGATAATTATATATATATAGGGTTCAAAATTAAATAACACTTTTTGGGGGAGGGCTTGTGCAAATAGCACCACATTAACAAGTCTTGTTTTAATAGCACCAAAATAGGTGATGAGACCAAAATACCCCCACTTACTCTTTTCCTTTTTATTTTTTTTCTCGAAAATTCGAGACTTATTTGCAGTTTCGAGACTTATTTATGATTTTTTCGAGACTTATTCATTCATTTTCGAGACTTATTCATTAGTTTTTCGAGACTTATTCCTGCGTTTCGAGACTTATTCTGTCGATCTCCATTAATGGTGACAGTGACGATCCGACGACGGCACTAATTGACTCCGGAGATAGTTGGATCTAGAAGATTGAACAATGCCGAGTTCGTTGGCGCTATCGGTTTCATCAGATTCATGACGGATCGTCATAAATCGGACGATGAACATTCGCGATGGTTTGGGTTTTGCTTTGTTTCTCTCTCTACACAACTCGAAAATGAAAATGAACACTTTGGTTACAATGATTGGCACTCGACGAACGTTTTGCCGGTGGTTTTGCCGGTCAACTCGTCAGTCGGCGGTGGCACCTCCATTGAAGCTCCATCAATGGAGGTTTGAGAAAAAGGAAGAAGAAGGTGAAGGACATCCAAGAGAAAAGAAAAGAAAAGAAGCTGGGGGGTATTTTTGTCCAAATTCCATTTTTGGTGCTAATAAAACATGAGTTAGTAATGTGGTGATAGTTGCACAACTTCAAGTTTCAAAAGTGCTATTTTACCCCATTTCCTCTATATATATATTTAAGTAGATTTTCTATTATCAGTTCGTTATGATAATAAATATATCAGGACGAAGAATGTGGACCACTAGATTTACATACTTTGACTCAAAGTATATGCACTTGTCAAAACTTCTTCATAATTTGTGGTCTACATTCTTCGTCCTGATATATTTATTGTCATGATGAACTGACAATAGAAATATTATATATTTAAGTATGTAATGGTTTGGGTTGGGTTATACGGTTTGATAAAACTCAATCCACAAACCAACCCAAACCAATTAGGTTGCTCAAAAACAATCCAAACGGTTTATTTTATTTAACGAAACCAAACCAACCCGCTTAAATTGGTTTGGTTTGGGCGGGTTGATCGGTTTTGTGGTTTGGATGCCCACCCCTGTATATAGATATTTCGAGTGTTTTATATTTAGAAAAAATTTCATAATTAAATTATTATTTTAAGAAAAAATACTTAAAATAAATTTAGAATTAATGTCATTATTGAAAATTTGGACTTGTGTGCTCATCTTACCGGATTGTGTGGACTGTGGAAATACTCAATCTTTTAGGGTTTTAGAGATTAGTCTTGCTCTTAAAAAAATAAAATAAAAAATTATTTTATTTTTATTTTTTTTCAATAGGGGCGTAGCATAGTTGGTAGATAGACGAGTTTGGGAATTAGGCAAATGAATCCCAGATCAGCAATTTGAATCCTATTAATGGCGAAAGTTTTTTTTTTTTTTTTTAAATATCTGATCCTGAATTAATAAACATTAAGAATTCTTTTTTTTTTTTATTTACACCTTAAATTTCTATGATTTCACGCCTAAAAAGTTATTTTTGCATATTAAAACATGCATCATATATATATATATATATAATGATAGAGTTTCACCAATGCCACATGTCGCCGTATGAGAGCTTTGGATTTAAATGCTAGACAAATAATACATAGAAAATGAGATATGTAATAATATAATTTTCTTTTGGTTAAATTAAATTAAACGCTCTTCATTTTCCAACCATTTGTTTTCGGTTCATTATTGAAATGTTTTGAAACATAAACCTATAACATTAATTATTTAATTAAGAATAAACTCTTAGCTATCAAATACCATTACTAAACAACTCTTTATTTCCACCACTACCAAGAACTGATTCATTGGTTATATATATAGAGCGAGCATCATAATTTGAACTTGAAACTGTCTCTCTTTATTCCTCTCCGTTCTCTCTTTTATTTTTTATACTTATCTTGATATTGGTCTTTAACGAACTGTGTGTGACTCAACCACCATTGCATTTTTCCAACACTATTTCTCTATCTCTATAATAATTTCTAAGTATTTTCTAATTCTCTCTCTCTCTCTCTCTCTCTCTCTCTCTCTCTCTCTCTCTCTCCACTTCATGCACATAATTTTCTCATGTTAGCACAAGTGAAGATGATCATTTTATATTGTATCATTCTAATTCTTTCAATGATCTTTAAATACAATTGTATCAGTTATTAAATTACTTATTATTTTGAAAGTTTGGTATATTTTTCTGTCAATTACTTTCCACATAGTTTGTTTTATATTAGTTGTTAACAAGATTTTTGTGTTGTGTTTTTATTTCTACACAAAGTGCTGGAGGCTGGACAAAGAATTTCAAGTTGATAAAGAATTACACAAGCAGATGTCCTGAGGCTCACATGTATTGATAAAGAATTTCAAGGTGCCATGTACGATGGAGCTTTAGAATTAATTGATTGATTTGGTTTCTATAGTTACCATTTGTTTTAAAAGGATTATAATGTTAAAAGGAAAATGGAGAATTTTAATATTTAGTAAAATTTATTTTAATTGCCATTAATTTTTTGATTTGGCTGCTATTACATAATGAACTTGGATGTTTTATTTTTCTCAATAATTTCGTTGATTCATATATCTATTATATCTATGTAATATGATATACTATAATTGAAAAGTTTTGATTGATTTGGCTTCCATTAGTTACCATTGATTAATGCGTCCATTTAATTTTAAATATTATGAATTTGGATGTTTAATTATTATTATTAGTCTTGCATTTATTTTCTTAATAATTTCGTTAATTCACGTATCTATACCTTTAACAGTAACTTAGCCAAACCCTACATTTATAATATTATATATTACGTATAATTGAGAAGTTTTTCCTTAAATTTAAATATATTTTTTCCCAATATTAATTATGATCAATTGAATATGAGTGAGTGCTATGTGAGTGAATCTCAAATTTTCTATAAAATACAATTAATAAGAATTTAAGGCAATTTATACATATGATATAGATCAATTGAAGGTTGAGACTCTCCATCTCTTTTATGAAAAAAAAAATACTATTATATTTAATAAAATTTTCCAATAGTAATTTTGATAAAATTGAAATTAGGATATAAAGGAAAGTGTAACGAAAATAATTAGTATGTTAGTTGAGTGCTATATGAGGGTATCTCATTTGTTCTTTAGAATTACAATTAATAACTAATTAATAATAAATTAAGTCAATTTATAATTATATAAATTAATGGAAGGTTGAGACTCTCTATTTCTTTAGAAAAAATAAAATTATATTTTTATATGTTACAATTAATAACTAATTAATAAGAATATTATATAGATTAATAGGAATTTATTTTCCAACCCTTAATTTTCCAATCAATTTTCTATAAATTAATGGATGTTTCCTATATATATATATATATATATATATTGTTTTCTTATCTTTACACACTAATCTATTAATGTTAGTATAATACTATTCCTGAATCACAGTTTTCAATTTATATTTTAGAATGCCCGCACATCGTACGGTTTACAAACTAGTTAGGTAATAAAAATAACATTGTCGGTCTGTTTTCTTTTGATAGTTAACTATTTAAACGTCAAATTCTCTTTCACACTCTTGCTATCAGTATAAAAGTATACGGCAACGGCTCATGCGCAACCACCCACAATGATCTATGGTATCAGAAACTATGTACTTGCCAATTCCCATGCCCTTTCAAAGGAACGAATATCCGTTGATTTTGAACCGGTTCGACTGATTTATGGTCTTGGTCAGAGATGTGGAGGATGTAATCGGAGAAATTTGAGTTTGAAAGGTCTTCACCATCACAAACCTAATTGCGTCCATCAACTGGGTTGGTTCCGATTTTACGAGAATTAGGGTTTCTGAACCGTCATGTGAATCTACTTGTCTAGGCTTAAGCGAGCCATGATTAACTATCTGGCTGGCCCATCTTCATTAGAATAATTACTTTGGATCATTGTTAAGATTGTGAAAACCATAAACAGTGAGAATTCATAGATATTTATCCAAAATAGAAATAACATATAAATGAGCTAATTTTATTTGAACTATGAGCTATTATCTTCCATCTAATTATAAGCTTGACCATGGAGATTGGAGATGATAGAGTACTTTTTTTTTTTTTTTTTTTTGAAACAGCATGCTTTATTAAAAAAAAAAAAAAAAAAACAGAGAACAAACAAAACAGGGCAAACCAAGGAGGCAGCCAACACGAAGAACACACAGCAAACAAACAAAGAGCCAACAAAAAAAAAAAAAAAAAAGCAAAAACAAGCAAAGTCAAGCCACAAGACAGCACCAAAAACAGAAAAAAAACAGAAAAGCAGAGACCACCAAGACACTCAAACAGAGCAGACGAGCAGAGGCACACCCCCAAAAACTGAATCAGAACCACTCGACCGTCTCACCATCCAATCCAAAGCCTTTTTAGTCAGACTATCTGCAAAGAGTTGGAGGATCTAGAAGGAGATGATAGAGTACATAACTTCTTGTATTTACTTGGCTAGGGTTGATAGAAACCTAGAGCGATAAGTCGTGTAGATGATGTCTCTCAGTAGGGGATATTGCAATATTACAAACAGAGTGATTGGCACCGATACGAGCATGAAAGTAACTATGGGGATTGAATTTGATCTGTCATTGTAAACTAAGAAAAAAGTTGAGCTGAAAGTTATCATCATAGCTATTACTGATATAAAGAGAGCCCAAAGACCAACCATCAACTTGAGTGGCAAAGATCTCTGAAAATCCATCTCTGTGTAACCTGATGTGAGGATGGACAGAAACATTAGAATGGAGATTGAAGAGGAGGACAACGCGATTGCATCTGATATAGCAAAGACATGGAACGCAGTCTCCATCAAATGGAGGGGTATTCCAGTTTTCTCATTGTTACCGCTAGGAACAGTGAAGGCCGCTGAGAATACCACAGTTGCAATGAGTGTGGCAACAACCATACATGATTTAGATGTGTTCTTCATCCACTCTTCTCCACTTTGCAGTAATTTTTTGTGTTCTATGGTGAACAACTCTCGAGGTGTTTGACCCTCTAAGTTTTTCGTTTCTCTCAACGAAGGTTGCATCATCATTTCTACCTCCTATGCCAGCATTGTAACAAGCAAAATTTATATATATATATATATATGAAAAAATTGGAAAATTGAGGATAATGGAGAAAGAGAAAATGTTACCTCAAATATTAGTAACTCTTGTTGCATTTCCAGAGCTGCACCGGGCAAGCCACTGACTGGTGGTGGATCTAGATACTTTGCAGCTAGATGCAACATACTATTCCTTTCATCATCTTCATACGTAGCTAACAACTCCTTATCGAAACCTATCTCATATATTAGATTGAATATGTTTGTATGACGGTGCAAAATTGCTATATGAAATATGCTTCGCCCTTGTTTATCTAACAAGTGAACTAAATCGGGATAAGAACGAATGAGCTCTGCCAAAAACTCGAAGTTCCCAGATTTAGCTGCATCGAACAATAAATTTGAAGGTGTTATGATTAACTCTTCAATATCTACCTTTTGTTCTTCAATTGCTCCTTCTAGACATTTAACAAGTTCAAGAGCTGGACTTGATATCAACTCTCGGTTGTGAGTGAATTTCATTTCTTGAACTGAGACCAAGAAGGAATTCGAAGTTATAATTTAAGAAGTGACAATATGATTAAGAACAAAAATGACTACACTAAATATACTTAATTTAGAAATCTAACATGAGATTTAATCTATAATCTCACAAGATAGTATTCGATGCCATGCACCATTCTTTTGCACCAAACTCACACTTTGTATAATTATATGCGAAGAGGTTTAAAATTAAAATAATCAGAGACATATACCAAGTATATATATATATATATATATTTATATAGGGAGGTTCTTTCGTCAGGTCGTCCTGAAATTATAATTTCGATCAGGACAACCAACCATAGCCATATGTTTAAATAAAAGGTTTGATTTCTTTTTAACAAACATTTGAACTTATTAAAACATGTGATTGGTCGTCTTGAAATTATAATTTCAGGACGACCTGATAGGAGAATCTCCATATAATAATAATAATTTCTAGTCATGTTATTTCTTCTGAATTATTTTTTTCCAGATGCGGTCAAATTTGAGAAGAATCCATTAAATGAGTATAGCAGAAACTAACTTGAGTTGGTAAGCGACTTAAAAAGTCCTGTTTCTCTACGAGCAAACATTGAAGAAGGCTTTCGGGCCAACACATGCAAGGCAGTGTCATTATTCTCGTTACGTGTCACAGCTAGCTCCGGTCGATGCTTTAACAATCTCAATGCAATATCTGAGAATTACATTTAAATATTTTAAGAATGATTAAATAAATAAATAAAAGCACCTTACATGTGCAATATCAAACATCTTCTTCAATGACTATTATGGATTACAAATTACCCGATTCTAAAATTTTGTCAATCAGATGCAAAACTAGAAAGAAAATAGAATATATATATATATATATCATTTGTGATCCGACTTCATTTGAAAACAACAATTCGTGGAATCCGTCACAATAGTATTTGTTGTTAATTGACTTTTTATTATGAATAGTACTATAAGAGTACTTCAATCCTTTATAATGATTTGTTAAAAAAAAATACTTTATAATAATAACCTAGAAAATTAAAAAAATTAGCAATAATCTACTTTTGTTCAAATAAAATAAATAAACTTTGTGTATTATTATGATCTTTTCAAAAAACTTATAAAAATAAACATGGTGGGCTCTTGTAATAATTGAGAATAAAGATGAAAGTCAGTCAAATTTTATCGGAAAGATAACTTAATTCCCTAGAAGGAAATGGAGCAATTATGTTATTTTTCCGATCAATCCTAACTATGTTTTGATTTGTGTGTAATCCACGTAACTTAATTTTCAACCATTATAATAAGCACTAGAGATGATAATGGATCAGGTTTTGCAAAATCCAAACCCAAACCTATGAAAAAATTTGACACTCAAACCTGATCATGAACCCGTGAAATTAAGAGTACGGGTTTCCACCTCTTTTGGCTTCACCTAAAGAGTGAATGAAGTTAACCTTTTCTATATTATTTTTTAAAAAAATAAATATAATAATTAATTAGGTTCATCAATTATTATTATCACGGAATGAATTTTTGTGAAGTTAGATAAAATATTTACACTTACCATACAAGTCGGTTTCGATGCATTTGAAAAATATATCAGCTTTATCCTGTGGTGTCAAATGTGACTCAATGCCATCAAATAAAAAATTTGCCATTTCCACTCTTCCAAACAATGCAGCCAAGTAGAGTGGCACCATATTATCAGCACCTCTAAGTGTTAGTAAATCTGGATTCTTGTCTAGCATTAGCTTAGCAATTTCTATACTTCCATCTGCAGCAGCTATACAGAAGGCGGTGTTTTCATTTTTGTCTTGCAGCTTCAGGTCATCTGGTTCCATCATCTTTATTATCTCCTCTACAAAAGAAACTTGTCCTATTCCAGTTGCGATGTGAAGGACAGTTTGGCACCTCTTTGCGATACCTGTACGTAGCATCCATTGAGGATTGTCTCCTAACAAAAGTTTAGTTTCTTCCAAGTTACCTTTAAGCGCAGCCTTATGGAGTTTCACGAGACGGTATTGGTTCCAATTTTCACCTGTGTAAATTAGATATTTATTTTTGCTAATTAAGCACAAGTAGAACTGTAGAAACAAAGTGAAAGGCCATTTTTATATTTTATCAAAGATTCCTATGCATAAGTAGTTATTTTAGGGTCGCACTAGATAATGAAGGAATATATATATTTTTGGAGACTGAGCGAGAGAGTGCTCACTTTCGCTAGGAAGTCGACTACGATCAGGCAAGTTGAGTCGAGTTGGACCATAAATCTGGTTCTGGTGGGCTTGTGTGGAATGAGCATCTATTGATTCTGCTGTAAGAACCGTATCATGTGGATCGGCAGTTGCGCCTAAATTGACGACTATTGTATCCTTTTGTACTGCATATATAAAATGACTTTACTGTTTACTAAGAACACAACTTGGTTTTATATTATATTAGCTACGCACCATATCAAAGATTCATGTAATTATATATGATTGGAAAGAGAGAGAGAGAGAGAGTTCACTGGGAAGTAGATCGGAGATGGGCAAGTTGGGTTCAGATGGAGCATGATTCTTCAGCTGATTTTGTGGGGCTTGTGTAGATCGAAACTGTTTAACTATATGATCTGCAATTTGGATGGTATGATGTGCATCTATTTGTGGAACAGCACCTGATGAACTCACTAGGGTGGTTGACGCCGCCATTTGTGTCCTGACTCCTGTGTACAAGAAATATTGGAAATCATATTATTATATTATCACTTTTCAACCAAAATATATATTACAGGTAAACACTACTTTCAGGCTTTGATGGAGCCTAGTACTTGACGAACAGTTCAAATTAAGACAGGATCAAAATTAAGACTTTATAAGTTGTTATATAGCTAAAAGAAACCAAAATTAAAGAAAAGAAAGACGAATAACTTAGAAAACTTTTCAGTTGAATTGGTCGGCAGATGATGAACTAGAGAAAGGCTTTTAGTGTTTGCTTGAGTAGGAGGTAATGCAAATTTATAGAATGTAAGTTTAGTATAGGCTAGCAATGATCAGGAGGAATGACTTTTTCTTTTCTTTGTTATCACATACATACAATCATTTACAATGTAATACTAAATCATTGTCCCAATGTTATAATTTTAAAAAAATAAAATAAAAATAAAAAATAAAAAAACCTTCCTTCAATTCAGTGCCAAAAGTTGTGCCAAATTTGGCCTATGACTCTGTGCCAAATTTGACACAGTATAAGCAAAATTTGGCACAGTGTATAGCATATTCAAATTTGGCACAACAATAAATGCAAACGTATTTATTGACTTTTTTAATTTAAAATAATAAAAATTTAACAAGTTTAGTAGGGAAAATTGAGATTAAAACAATTCTAAAAAAAATATAAAATGCGTTCAATGAATGCATTAGTTGTATTTGCTGTTTTTTTTTTTTTTATAATTTTAAATATTAAAAAAAATTAAAAAATAGCATATCAAATAGAATTTTGTATTAGAGTATAATAATAAAAGGATATGTCAAATATAACATTTTACTATTTTTTGTTCCAAATTTAGCTTTAGCATTAGCATTGGCATATATATCGGAGATAGTCTAATAACATAATAAGAGATATATTACGTATTCATAATTAGATCAACATTTTATAAAGGGTATACAAAGCTTTTTAGGAAAGTCCAAATTTTGGGCTTCTCCCGGTAGACAAAAAAATAGCTTAATAAAGGGTAGTTGAGACAATTCATTTATTTGAAAAGTTGTTTTAAATTTTACCAAACTTACAAAAGATATATCAAACACACACTAAGATGTATTATGTATTCATAATTATATCAGCATTTGTAGTAAGGATGCCATAAGAGACTGTTGCAATTCTTGAATATTTCACATTTTCACCCTTAAAGCAACCAAGACTAAAAACAGTTAAAAGTCTTTTGTGGGGACCTTTTACCTATTGGATAAGTGAGTGCCATCAAATCCAACGTCAAGGAGGGTTCTAGCTATAGTATACAAGTGGATTCTTTAAATTGTAAACACGGTTTTCCGGTTTTCCGGTAATTAAATAGACAATGTAACATTGATTAATTTTAATCATTCCAGCTTTATATCGATCCAACTAATGATGTGACATGTGCGGAGTGAATTAAATCAAAATTGATAATTAAATAAAATCAATATAAGATATAAAGATGGGATATTTAACAATGCTCTACAGTCTATATATAGCTTTATATGATTACGTTTGTTGTGAAAAGGTGGAAGGTACGTAGAAGCCATCCCAAGTCAAGATGGTTTTTTCTTAAAAAGTTTTAAAGTTAAAAGGACTAATTACGCAAAACTCTACTGAGTTTAGGTCTAATTACAATTTGATGGACCTTTTGCTTGAAATTACATAAACTTCTCTTACTGTAAGATGACTTTCATTAAACTTAACCATTAACCAAACTTTTAGAGTTAAATAACTGGAATGCCGACATGGCCGCATTTGTATTATTTTATCACCTAAAATAAATAATTAAATAAATATGATCTAATATATAATAAAAATTTAATAAAAAAATGAGGATAATATTGTTATTTTTTTCGATATTTATCACCCATTTTTCAGAGGTGAAAAAAAAATGGCGAACCTTTTTTTTATTTTTTGTCGACATCTATTACCACCAATTTTCAACTAAAGAGAAAATCATCATCATCCGAGCTTTTTTTTTAAAAGAAAAAAATTTCTAGGTTCAACACCCATTTTCAACAACAACAACAACAACAACAACAAAAAATAAAAAATAAAAAATAAAAAATAAAAACATTCACAATTGAGTTTTTTTCTTTCGAGATTCATCACCCATTCAAAAAACAAACGTCTATAAAGGATTTTTATGGAAAATGGATGATAAATATCGAAAAAAATAACAACATTATTCTTATCATTTTTATTAAATTTTATATTTTATAATATATTAGATAATATTTGTTTAATTATTTATTTTAGGTAATAAAATAATACAAATGGGGGCATTCAAGTCATTTAATGCTAAAAGTTTGGTCAATGGTTAAGTTTAACGGAAGTCAACTTATGGTAGGGAAGGTTTGTGTAATTTCAAGTAAAAGGTCATCTAGTTATAATTAGACCTAAACTCAGGGGAGGTTTGTGCAATTAGTCCAAGTTAAAAATTAAAGAGGTTATATATATATATATATTTTTTGGAAATAAAAAAAAATATAAAATAAAGACAAATTACAAAATTACCTTCATATAATAATTCATAAAATTTGTCTAATTTACAATTTAATTGAGATAATCTCAATAGATCATTCATTAAAGACAATTTTTTGTCGACACTCGAACACATTAAAGTTTTTCTCATCATTCTCTGCTAAAACAAAAATAAACAAATAAATAAATTTGACTTCTTTACTGTTTTTTTGTTTGATATTCTACCTATAATGGCAACAACTCGAATTTGAGATATTATCAAAAGCTGAATAAGCACATTTACTATTGAGCCACATTGGACAGTGGTTACTTCATTTACTAAGGTTTGAAAAAGTACACATTAAGTTTATTTCACTTTTTACATTTTTTTTCTTTGTTCCCTATGTTTTACAATGATATTTATAGGGGTAAAGATCATCATTTTTTTTTTTTTTAATCTAAGTACATACTTTATGATTAGGAAAATTTTACTGTATCATGGAGATTTGCTTATTAGCATCCACATTGGTTGTAAAATACCCACTTTTACAAGACCCATTTATATTTAGGTCTTATGTGCTACATTGGATGAAAATTGGATCCAAAAAACAAGAGCCAAAAGTGGGCTCCACCCAAGTAGACCCAAATGGAGTTCCATATTTGGAACCTAATTTGGGTCTTGCCCAATGATTGGGTTAGGTTTCCAACCCTCTCCAATCATTGGGTTGGGTTTAAATTATATATATAATTTAAATTTAAATATGTAATTATTAATTTTAATAAATATATATATAATGAAAAAAATATATATATTTAATATATATATTTCAATTATTTAAATTTAAATATATTATTATTAATTTCAATAATTATATATAAATGACAAAATATAAATAAATTTAATATATATATATAAATTATTATAAGTTAAATATATTATTATTAATTTCAATAATTATATATATAATGAAAAAATATATATATAATTTTAATTCATAACTGGAACCAGAATTGAACCGTCGGAACCATCGAAAACCAGATCGAGATCGAAACAGAAACAGAAACCGAAACCGTAATTGAACCGTTGGAACCGACGAAACTCGGACTGAAACTGAGACCGAACCGTCGGAACCGCCATACCTGAACCGTCGGAACCGCCAAAACCGAACCGGAACCAAGGAGCCGGAACCAAACCTTCAAAACCGGAATCGGAACCGGTTTTGAAGGTTCGAAACCGAAACCGGAATCGAACCGAAACCGGCGCCATGTCTAATCGTATACAATATTTTGTTTTAAATATTTATTTTTATTGTTGATGTAATTCGGTTGTAATAATTTTAAATTAATAGTTTTTTATTATTTTAAATTAATTATAATTTTTTTAATAATTATTAATAGTATTGATATTTTAACGAGAAAATAGGCCTTTTTAGGCAAAAATTAAGGGGATGTATTGTTTTTGTCCAACATTATTATTTTTATTGTTTTTGTCATTAAATGGGCTGTGAGGACATAATTGCCCCTATTTTTTTTTCTTAATCTCTTCTCTCTCTTCTCTCTCTCATTTTCACCAGAATCTTTTTTTTTTCTTTCTCTCTCTCTCCTTTTCTCTCTCACACGTTCTTCTTCTTGTTCTTTCTCTCCACTCTTCTCTTTCTCTCATGCCTTCTTCTTCCAGATTTCCTCCTCTCTTCTCTTTATATTTCTCTCCTCTCTTCTTTATATTTCTCTCCTCTCTTCTCTTTATATTTCTCGTTTTTTCTAGATTTAAAAAAAAAAAAAATCAGTTTTTTTTTTTGTTGAAAAATTTCCATATTTTTAAAAATAAAAAAATAAAAAAATTCAGTTTTTTTTTGGTTGAAAAATTTCCAGATTTCCGATGGTTTCCGATTTGACCACGATCTGGTCCAGATCGGGTGACCCCAAACCCATATTTAAAAAAAAAAAAAAAAATTGTTTTTTTTTTTTTGAAAAATTTCCAGATTTTTAATAAAAAAAAATCAGTTTTTTTTTGTTTTTGTTGAAAAATTTCCAGATTTTTAAAAGGTTTGGATTTGAGTGTTAGTTGTTGATTATAAGGGTGATTGTGGTTGTGGTTAAGTTTAAGTATTGTTTGTTTAAAAAAAAAAAATCAGATTTTGTTTTGTTCAAAAAAATTTCCAGAATTTTCATGTTTAAAATTTTTCAGGTTTTGTTTTGTTCAAAAAAATTTCCAAAAGTTTCTGGTTGATTTTTTTTTTTCAGGTTTTAAATTGTGTGTTACTGGTGTGTTTAATTGGTTAATACCGGTGTGTTTAAATTAAACACACCAAGCCACCAATTAAACACACTAGGTAAAAACAATTAAATACACCAGTGTAAAATGAATTAAACACACCAGACCACCAATTAAACACACTAGGCAAAAACGATTAAACACACCAGACCACCAATTAAACAAATTAGGCAAAAACAATTAAACACACCAGGGCAAAACGAATTAAACACACAAGGGCAAAACGAATTAAACACACCAGACCACCAATTAAACACACAAGGCAAAACGAATTAAACACACCAGGGCAAAACAAATTAAACACACCAGGCAAAGATAATTAAACACATCAGGCCACCAATTAAACACACCAGACCACCAATTAAACACACCAGACAAAACGAATTAAACACACCAGGGCAAAACGAATTAAACACACCAGGCCACCAATTAAACACACCAAGGCAAAACGAATTAAACACACCAAGACAAAACGAATTAAACACACCAGGGCAAAACGAATTAAACACGCCAAACCATCAATTAAACACACCAGGCCACCAATTAAACACACCAGACAAAACTAATTAAACACACCAGACAAAACTTATTAAACACACCAGAGCCTGGTGTGTTTAATTCGTTTTGATAAAATCTGAAAAAAAAAAATTTGATAAAAATCAAATCTGAAAAAATCTGAAATTTTTTTTCCAACAAAACTCAAACTCAAACTCAAACACAACTCCCACCATTCATAAAAACAACCACAACCCAAACTTAAATAGAACCACAAATCTAAAAATCTGAATTTTTTCAAATCTGAAATTTTTTTAAATAAAAAGTGAAAGAGAAAGAGAAGAGAGGAGAGAAAGAGAAGAGGAAGAAGGAGAGAAGGCGTGAGAGAGAAAAGGAGAAGAGTGGAAGGTGTGAAAAAAAGAAAAGAGAAGAGAGAAGAAAGAAGAAGAAGATGAACGTGAGAGAGAAGGGGGGGGGGGGGGGGGGAGAGAGAGAGAGAGAGAGAGAGAGAGAGAGAGAGAGAGAGAGAGAGAGAGAGAGAGAGAGAGAGAGAGAGAAAGATTATGTGGAAAGGAGAGAGAAGAAGAAAAAGAAAAAAAAAAAGAATTTTTTTTTTTTTTTTTATAAACAAGGGCAATCTTGTCCAAAAAGTGGATATGTTGACAAAAACAATAAAAACGATAATTTTGGACAAAAACAATAAACCCATTAATTTTTTGGATAGTTTCAAAGTTCTCCCTATTTTAACTATATTATATAATTTATTTATTAATATATATATAATATTTTAAAGAAGAGTAATGATTGTTTGGAAAAAAGTTTTAAAAAGTGGATCCACATTTACTTTTCCAATTTAGTCCCATTGTGGAAAAAAGAGATCCAAATAAAGTGGATCCAAATGGCAAGATCCATTTTTAAAAAACAAGACCCATTTATGATGATGTGGCAATAAATGGGTCTTGTTTTTTAGACCAACCAATGTGAATGCTCTTAGTCCACTCGAACAATAAGTTCCAGCTACGAACGAATCTTCAAGGAAACTGGTTCAATGGAATGTACATCCCATAAAGGAGTAGTAGTGATACTGATTGGAACCTGGAAGGATCGCCTGTCTCTTTGATGACTTGGGGTGCACTTGCTTAGTTTCTAGATCATGACAGGTAGTAATCATAGTGGAAGGGTAGGGAAGGGAAATTCAAAGGGAGTCTCCTTAGTTTCCAACTTTATTACCCTTCTCTCTCTCTCTCTCTAGTCTCTATATATATATATATTAGTTGACTCAAATGTTCTATTTTGATAATAAATTTATTAAAAAAAATAACATAATTTATTAAATTGAAAATTACCACTTTAAATTATGAATTATAAACAAAATAATTAATTTATAGATAACACATTACATGTTATAATTATATAATAATCTCAACAAAGATATTATCTTTACTGAAATTTAAAACTTTACTATTTAATTACCACTATTATTTATAATTCGTCAAAGTATATAAATATTTGCAAATATGATTTACTTTTTGAAGATCATTTAGTACACGAATTTTTATTATTAATATAATGAATTTTTTTTTGTTCATTCAAATAGAATGAGGAGATACTATACAATTGATTTATTTTTACCATAATCATTTGCTGGAGCCTTCAAATGTTGCTAGAGAGAGGCTATACAGGAAGATCATGAAAAAACGGAAAATTAGAAAAATCTCTTGGTGTGTCAAGTCTATGTAAATTTTAAGCACTTAATAAATTTTTAATAAAGAATTAGTCAAGTGATATATTCCTCATATCCATACCACAAGGTTGTGAGTTCGAGTGCTCATCTCTTCATTTCAAATATATATATATATATATTAAATTATATATATGGTCTCGTTCACATCAGTGCGATATATCAATACTAATACATGTGGACCACTACTTATGGAGAATTTTTACAAGTGCATACACTTTAAGTCAAAATATATAAATCCAATAGTCTACATCCAATACATTGATGAAGTTATGTCAGTATATACTGACTTGAACATATATATATATTCATTGTTTAAATATGAATTTTAACATTTTACTTATTTAATTATAAAGTTAAAGACTTAAAAAATAAAAATAAATAAAAAATAAAAAAATAAAAAAATCAGACAACAGACTTTAGTGTGGCGATTTGAAATTTCAAGTCAGGGCCGGGCTAGGGTCCTAGGGATTAGTGGATTACAAAGGTTCGGTCTACGCAATGAAATTTCATTACAATTTGTTTAATTCATCTTATTTTTTATCCTTAAAAGCAATTGTTTATGGTTAGTCAAAATTGTTTTATGTAAAAAATTGTGTAAAGACAAAAGAGTAATTTTTTTAGACGACAAAAGAAGGGGAAAAAAAAAAAACCTTTTGTTAAAGTGGCATGTTATGAGTAGACTGTAGAGAGTCATAACATATTTTGGAACCATTGGGGAATGACCGACTATGATCTATGAGGGGCCAAGAGCCCGAATGATCATGCTTCAACAAACATTTCTATTTTTTTTTTTTGGTGAAAGGGCCGGCTCAGCTGCCGAGCAGTAGAAAACAGATATTGCATTATGAGAAAATCTTGTATAAAATGGTCTCATTGTCACATAGTAAAACTGTCCAATAAAAATAAATTATTTATATTAGAAACATAAAAATATAATTTCAAAGTTTCACACGACACATTTTTATTGAACAGTCTCATTATCACATCTCAAGTGAATGAGACCGTCCATATAAGTTTTTCTCTTGCATTATTGCGTGATTCTTGTCGGCATGCCAATGGGTAAAGATAATTGCATTTTGTTGGCTGCCTCGTAATTGCAGTACTTAATTTCTTTTCGCTTTCATCATGTTTTCTCTTGACGTAAACAAGCCGCCAAGTCGCCACTCTCAACTCTGGTCACTCTTCTGACGAAGCCAACCACGCTGCTCACAGCCTATCTGAACTCATTAAGAGCATTACCGATGGCTCTCTAAACCCACTCATTAACTAAAATAGCTAGTAAAAATGGTTTTAGAGCATTCCAATGGGCTTTCTAAATGACTCTTTATTTTAAGAACCACCAAGAGACTCTCTAAATGTATGGAGCCACTTCAAGCTCTCTATCTTCTCTCTCTTATTTTTAAGTAGAATGATCTTCTCTCTTATTTTTACAGTTTTAAACAAAATAAATTTATTTATATTTTAAATTCAAAAAACATTAAAATATTAATGACTAACTACAATAGAAATGATGGTTGGAGTGAATTGCTAGTTAAAATAGCTAAAATTTAGTTAAAATTTAGAGAGCATGGTTGAAGATACTCTAAAAACAGTTTCGTTTTCCATAAAATATATCTTGCGTCTATGTGCACATCATCATCCTCTCTCAATTATGCGTCAGTAGTTGTTTCTTATGTCTGGATTTTTATTTTTTCAAGAAATAATCTTTTGATAGGTGCTTTGAAGATTGTTTCATATGAAACAAATTCATTTTTTAATTTAAAAGAGAAACAAATTCATTTTGGTTGGCTCTTTTAAAGAGTTACTATTTTTGTTTTACTAAAAATTATATTTTGGTATCACTAAAAATTATAGACCGTCACACAACACAAACAAAATTTGTTGATTAAAACATTTTTTTAATTTTACAATATTCAAGATTTGGGAAGGGGACAAACTCGAACCCATAACTTCAAGGTGTAGATGAGAGGGAGGAGGTGTATAGGGGTCATCAGCCCATGGTCCCCTTCTCTCCAAAAAGTCTTCACATTTTTATAAAAAAAGTTTAAGAATTTATTAAATTAGCTTTATTTTTTAAGGGGTTTTCCTTTTGGCCCCCAAAAATTTTTGGTTTTTGTGTTTCTGGCTCCACGTACCATTGGGTGCGAGGAACAAACCACTGAATCAACTTCATCTTATCTTGATTAAAGCATATTACTAAAACAAGTAGATTAGAGATAAAAAAGCGAGGGAAAAAAAATTAGAAGTAAGCACGTAAACCGGAAACGGTAATATCGTTCGGTTACATTTTGCCATGTCACGTTATTTACATTGGAACATTGCACAATTTTACTTTCCAATTGTAATTAATGCAATGTGACACAATCGTCCATACAAAATTTTCTCTATATCCCTTTTGTAATCCACCACCTAGCTTTAACGGTTGGGCTTGCTTGGACCAGCTTGTGCATGTGTATTACATTAAGGGGATCAATTTGAGGAGATTGAAAATTTGGTATGAAAATTTCAAAACCGAATCTTACAAAATAATAATAATAATAATAACAGAGGATTACAAATAAATCTCTCATGTTTTGATGAAATGATAAATCAAACTCTCTTGTTTGAAAAATCAGAATTAAACCTCTCACCGTTAATAGATCACCAGTTGAATTGAGTTAAATCTAATGAAAAATAATTACTTACATTACAACTAAACAAAAAAAAAAAAAAATCATAAGAATAAAACTACTTTAAAATATAAAAAATGCATATGGAGGAGATATTCACAGATATATTTATTTTGAATACGTCCATGTCTTCTCAATTGTTTTTATTTATATATTAAATATTATTTCGTTTTTATTTTGAAAATCTTTCTTTAAAAAATTTATTCATAATATATCTTACAACTTTTTAAGAAGTTGATTTTATTATTATTAGTGTGCGTGTCTATATTTATATATATTATTGTTTCATTTTTTATTTATTTAGTTATATAGTAAAGTATCTAAATAGACATGATTTATACAAAGTTGGCTAACGGTAAAGCTGACCACGGTTCGGTTAAACCGTCGGTTTTGTCCGCGGTTTAACCGGAACCGGATTGGCCAAACTGGAACCAGAAACCGAAACCCGGAACCCGGAACCAGGAACCAAAACCGTCGATTTGGAAACCGATGGTGATGGTTTCGATGGGTTCAAAATTTTTTTGTCACTATTTGGGCCTGACTTTGTAAGAATATCACCACTTTACTAATTCAAGTTTAAAAGGCACCTATTTAGGTGATCAGACAAAAATACCCTTATATTTGTCAGTTTGTGTCTTTTGAAACGTAGAGAGAAAAAAGTTGTGTGAGAGAGAACAATGGAGAGAGAAAGCATCAGGTGCAAGAATCCGGTTGAAAATCTCACGGCGAACTCACCGGCAGTGACACTACAGTCCTGAAGTCGACCAAAATATGCAAGACCGTGAAGATCTGGGTTGCCGAGCCTTTTCATACACTTTTCGAGCCTTTTCAACAATAATTCACAGAAAAAATACATATACGTTCATGAAAAGGGTCGAACAAAAAGGCTCGACCAGTGTATAAAAAGTCACGGAAAGGGTATTAAAAGTCACGGGAAGTGTATGAAAAGTCATGGGAAGTGTACTAAAAGTCACGGGGAGTGTATTAAAAGTCACGTGAAGTGTATTATGAAAAGTCACGGGAAGTGTATGAAAAGTCACGGGAAGTGTATGAAAAGTCACGGAAATTGTATGAAAAGTCACGGGAAGTGTATTAAAAGTCACGGGGAGTGTATGAAAAGTCACGGGAAGTGTATTATGAAAAGTCACGGGGAGTGTATGAAAAGTCACGAGGAAGTGTATTATGAAAAGTCACGGGGAGTGTATGAAAAGTCACGGGAAGTGTATTATGAAAAGTCACGGGAAATGTATGAAAAGTCACGGGAAGTGTATGAAAAGGCACGGGAAGTGTATAAAAAGTCACGGGAAGTGTATGAAAAGGCACGGGAAGTGTATAAAAAGTCACGGGAAGTGTATGAAAAGGCTCGAACAAAAAGGCTCGACCAGTGTATGAAAAGTCACGGGAAGTGTATGAAAAGGCTCGAAAACGCACGAAAATGCTCAGATTCTAATCCAATTTTTCCTTCAAAAGGCTCGGGTAACATTTTACAAAAGACTCGGAGAACAAATGAAAAGGAACCCAGCTTAAGGTTTTAAATTGAAAAAAAAAGCTCTGGGGGCGCTGCCCCCTGCACCCCCGCGAGCTGACCGGGCAGCTCGACCACCGCGAGCTCAGCGGGGAGCTCGACCCCCGAATGCGTCTGCGCAGTGCCACAAAACTAATTATCCAATGAAGATGCATTGATAATGTCATGATGTTTAACCTTCATTGGAGGTCTGTTATAGAGGAAGATGAAATAATAAAATCTCAGAAAACTTCAAAGTAAGAAAGAGAATGTGTAAAGTAAGGGCATTTTTGTCCGTTCACCATAATAGGTGCCTTTTAAACTTAAGTTATTAAAGTGGTGACTTTCTTACCAAAACCGGTCAAAAAGGTGACATTTCTCACCATTTCCTCTGGTTTCGATTCCGGTTCCGGTTTTGGTTTGGGATTCCTCCAAACCGTCCGAAACCGGAGGTTTAACTGCCCAAAACCGGCGGTTTAAACAGCCGGTTTATAAATAATAAAAAAAATAATAAAAAAAATCAACCAATCAAAAGTTGCCACGTGACACTTTTTTGTTTTTTTTGTTTTTGAAAAACCGCCCAAAACCGAAGCTGAAATCGAAACCGTACCCAAACTGTTAGTTTTGAAACAGGAACCGAAATCGGAACCGCCAAACCGGCGGTTTGAAACCGGTAACAAACCGGTTTTTTCGGTTTCGGTTTCGGTTTTAGGTGGCCTAAAAACCGAAACCGGAACCAAACCGAACCGGTGCCACCTCTAGTGCCTAACGGTCAACTAATGGTAGAGGGTTTGTTTACGTAAGTCTTTTAGAGTTTGTTTGGTTGGGCTTTTGAAACACCTCTATTTGTAAAAGATCTACTTGTAATAGATATATTAGAAATAGAGCTTTTGAAAAGGAAAAAAAAAATCAGTTGTTCGGTTTGTAGACTTTTTTTTTTTTAATGTCTATTTGGAGAAACTCCTCTCCATGAACTTTTACCAAATAGAGGTTTAAACTCTATATTAGTGCTTGTTTGGTTGAGTTTTCTACTGGCTCAAAAGATCTACCAATGTCTATTTTAGTTTTTTAGAGTTGTTTGGTTGGGCTTTTGAGATTGTCTATTTTAAATTGAGTAGAGGTTAGTAGAGTTTAAACATCTACCGGACAAAAGCTATTGGGGAGGTGCTTCTCCAAATAAACCTTTTTTTTTAAAAAAAAAAGTCTACCAACCAAACATTTATGATTTTTTTTTCTTTTCAAAAACTCTATTTCTAATAGATCTACTACAAGTAGATCTTTTACCAATAGAGGTTTTTCAAAAGTCCAACCAAACAAGCTCTTAGTCCTACTAGTCTCTGCTGAATTTAAAATAGATAATATCAAAAGTCCAACCAAACAACTCTAAAAAAACTCAAATAGATGTGTGTAAAGCTTTTGAGGCAGTAGAAAACCCAACCAAACAAGCAGTACATGTTAATATCACCTAATGTTTAAAACAATTTCATTTGTTTGTTTTTTTTATTTGAGATTATCTAACAAAAATATTAAGTGGTTTTGGTTTTACTATTCAACCATTATCTTAACTAATGATTTAACTTTTGGTATATATATCCACTCTCATCAATTATGTATTTTCATTTTTCAACACGTATTTACTTTCTTCTTTCAAAAAAAAATATTGTATTTACTTTTATTTATTTATTTATTTAAATATTTTATTAAAAATAATTATAAAATATAAAATTAATATATTTTATTTTTAAAAAATCAATAGAAAAGAAAAGAAAAAAAAAATGACGAGGATCACAGCCGTAGAGGAGGCTGTTTGGCCTCCTCTGAGAGTGAGATAGAGACCGATGACCTTCTTCATGGATACCATCGACTTCTGTTGCCGATTTTCGAGGAGGTCGCGACCTCCTCCCTTCAATCCAGAGGAGGTCGCTTGGCCTCCTTTGAGAGTAGAGACAAAGGCCAATGACCTCCTCTAAATAGATAATATCAAAAGTCCAACCAAACAACTCTAAAAAAACTCAAATAGATGTGTGTAAAGCTTTTGAGGCAGTAGAAAACCCAACCAAACAAGCAGTATATGTTAATATCACCTAATGTTTAAAACACTTTCATTTGTTTGTTTTTTTTATTTGAGATTATCTAACAAAAATATTAAGTGGTTTTGGTTTTACTATTCAACCATTATCTTAACTAATGATTTAACTTTTGGTATATATATCCACTCTCATCAATTATGTATTTTCATTTTTCAACACGTATTTACTTTCTTCTTTCAAAAAAAAAAATATTGTATTTACTTTTATTTATTTAAATATTTTATTAAAAATAATTATAAAATATAAAATTAATATATTTTATTTTTAAAAAAATCAATAGAAAAGTAAAGAAAAAAAAAAGAATGACGAGGATCACAGCCGTAGAGGAGGCTGTTTGGCCTCCTCTGAGAGTGCGATAGAGACCGATGACCTTCTTCATGGATACCATCGACTTCTGTTGCCGATTTTCGAGGAGGTCGCGACCTCCTCCCTTCAATCCAGAGGAGGTCGCTTGGCCTCCTTTGAGAGTAGAGACAAAGGCCAATACCTCCTCCATGGAGACCACCGGCATATGTTGTTGATTTTCGAGGAGGTTGGCCAGCCTCCTCATGTCGGACATAAGGATGAAACCAACTGGCCTTCTCCGGTCTCAACCTAAGAGGCGGTGCCTCCTCCTCCTCCTAGGTCAATTTATGGTTAGATCAGTTAGGGTTAGGGTTTAATAAAATTAGGATTTTTTTTTTAGGGTTAGGGTTTGAGTTGTTTAGGAAATTGAGGATTTTTTTATTTAAGGGTACTTTTGATAATAGATTAATTGTATGAGGTTAATTTTGGAAGTAATTGTCAATGTATTAATTATGACTTATTAAGATGTTTTTTTAACTTGAATTTAATAATTAAGTCACAAAAACAAACCCTAAGATCAGACAATATATGTACGACCCGGATATCTACTCCCACAAATGAGAGAAAACTCTCCACACATTCTTCTAAAATTCGCATGGTGGGACTCGAACCTTGACCAGCTATGTGGAAGGGGGGTGCTCTACCATATGTGCTATGAGGTGATGTGCATTTAAGTTCAAGTACTTAAATTAAAGGATCATGATTCTCTCTTATCCTTTTTTTTTCTTCTTGGTTTGTTATCAAACACATGGTAAAGTTGAAATTGAATGGCCAAGATTTTTTTTTAATTTATTTATTTTCTTTTCCATCCTCCCAGTGAAACACATTAAGTTAGAGATTTTTTTTTTCTCTCATCTTATCCTCCCACTCTATCAATCTATTTGTTTTCATCAATCTCTCTATCTCTAAACAATTTTTACACTCTCTCTAGAATGTTGTGATTCACTCGTTATTGTTTTTTTTTTTATTCGCAAAGTTTGGGTTTTTTTGGCTCTAAGAGTCAGGTTTGGTTTCATCTCTCTCTCTCTCTCTAATGCTATGCTTAGCTTTTTTTTTTTTTTCTTTTTTTTTATTATTGACAAAGTTGTTTCCATTTCAATGTTATTATAAGAGATTTTTGCTTTATAAATTTAGGGAACAAACTTGTTATTATAGATGATTTTGTGGGAAAAAAAACAACAACAAAAAAAATTAAGAGAGAGAGGGTGCAAAATGGGTGGTGAATCACAACATTTTAGAGAGAAAAAGTGTAAAAAAATTGAGAGAGAGATCGAGTGAATGAAAATGAACAGACAAATAAAGTGGAAGGAAGGAGAAAAAAAAAGTCTTTTGGTTAGGATGAATCACAACATATTTACATATATATATATATGGAGAGAGAGAGAGAGAGAGAGAGAGAGAGAGAGAGAGAGAGAGAGAGAGAGAGAGAGAGAGTGTGTGTGTGTAAAAAATTTTAGAGAAAGAGAATGATGAAAGCTAACAGACAAATAAACAAAGTGGTAGGAGGAAAAAAAAAATCTTTAAGAGTTTTTTTTTTTAAAAAAAAATAAAATAAAATATACCCAAAAAGGGAGCCACAAACGGCCAAACTTGAAGACACAGGCAAAAGAAGAAAACAAAGAAAACAACCAGAAACAAGGCAACAAAACCAAAAAAGCAAAGCAAAGCAACAAAATTATCCCCTCTACTCGCTCTCCACTAAAGTTCTAACAGCCATCGGGGCTTCCTCTCTCCAAACAACTTTATCAGAAATTCCCAAAGCCTCATTAGCTAAGATCCAAGCCACCTTGTTGGCTTTTTTGGAAGCACACAAGAAGGTCACAATCCTAGATGCCGACACTAGAGCCACAATAGAATCCAAAATACAACCATATCTTGAATCTGAATTGCACCCCTTCACAATGTTGTTAATCACCGTCTCCGAGTCCGTTTCCACAACAAAGCAATCAAGACCACAATCTTTACCAAAAGAAATTCCCTTCCAAACAGCCATAGCCTTATTAGTCTCTAAATCAAAATTGGCCTCACACACTTGCGAGCAATAAGCAACAACTCTTCCTTCAGCATCCCTAATAGAGCCAAAACCAATTCTCCTTTTGCCATTATCAAAACCGATATTGCAGTTTATCTTCAGCATCCCTTGGTCTGGCGATCTCCATCTATCACCCCCAACCTCTTTTCCCCTGCCAAACCTATCAGTCCCCGGTCCGCCTTATAGCCAGCTCTGTGCAGTTCCTCCACATAATTCCTACTCCACCAAAACGCATCACTCACATCATATATATATATATATTCCATTATGCACTCAATCATTTCTAATACACCACACCTTCCAGATTGTAACGCAGAAAATTCCCAGTTCTTCCTTAGTGAGAAGTTTAGAATAAAAGCGCATCAGATCAAGAATACTGGGAAAAGTCATCTTATTAACCTTACCACTAGGGAGCCACCACACACGATCATACTTTAATTTAGAGCAGTCCCATAGAGCATGTAGAGTAGATTCTCAGCTTTTGACACAAATCAGGCATTTATTATCGCACTTGATACCCCTTCTACCTAAATTCACATAGGTTAGGATCCAGTCGTAACACGCTTTCCAAATGAACAATTTGATCTTTAAGGGAATCTCCAGCATCCATAGTTTCTTCCACCAATCTTTCACAATGTAAGAATTAGGCTGGCTCTGATCTTCACGCAAACTATAGCCAACCCAATAACCACTTTTAACCGTATAGACACCGCTTTTGTCAAAATGCCAAACTTTTCGATCCTCCATATCACCCAAACTAATCGAAATTTGTAGAATACCATCCACATCATACTGAATGAAATTTTGCTGAAGTTTTTGGATGTCCCAACCACCAGAAGGGGATAGAAGTTGATCCACCGTGCTTTCCCTGTCAAGCTTTAGGGGAAAAATGATAGTAGTAACATTATCTCTCGGAATCCATTTATCTCCATACACTCGAATATCTTTTCCGTTACCGACTCTCCATCTCAAGCCTTTGTCTAGAATCACTCTTACCCACATTAAACTATTCCATACATATGATCCTTTTTTAGAGACATCAACCTTTAAAATAATTTCCTGTAGCGAAATAGTAGCCTTTCAATAACCTAGCAGCCAGGGAATTAGGGTTCTTAAAAATGCACCAGCATTGTTTAGCAAGCAACGCTTTATTGAATGTTTCTAAATCAAGGAAACCACCCCGCCTTCCAATCTTGGTTTACACAAACGCTACCACTTACACCAGTGCATTTTTCGGTTATTTTCTTTCCCAACCACACCCCCCCCCCCCCCCCCCCCCCACACACACACACACACACACACACCAAAACCTAGCTGTGAGTCTCTGAATTTCATCAATCATACTCTTTGGAAGCCTGAAGATAACCATCGCATAAGACGGGATAGATTGGACAATCGCTTTAATCAGAATTTCTTTCCCACCTATAAATAACATCTTCTCGCCCCAACCTTTAAATCTATTCCATACTTTGTCAATAATATCAGCAAACAAAGTCCTCTTACTTCTACCTGAAAAGCAAGGAAGACCAAGATACTGCTCATGGAAATCCACCAGTTTCATCCCAACCATCAATGCCAAGTTATTCCCCTCTTCTTTGCCAACCGAAGGACTAACACAAATAACCGACTTGCTATAATTCACGATCTACCTGGAAGCCTCCGAATAATCATTAAGCAATTTTTTAATAGCCTCACAATTTCTCGCATCAGCTTTAGTGAAAAACAGACTATCGTCCGCGAAAAACAGATGAGAAATAAATGGGTCCATTCTTACTAGTTTTAAAACCAGAGATCTCTCCCCTATCTTGTGCCCCTTGAATTAAGCTTGAAAGTCCCTCATCACAAATTAAAAATAAATATGGTGATAATGGATCACCCTATCTCAAACCCTTAAAAGGAATAATACTACCACACACTTCTCCATTCAGCCGGAAGGAATACGAAACCGATCCAACGCAATTCATGATGAGATTCCTCCATTTATTCGAAAACCCCAGTTTTGCCATCATTTGATCTATAAAACCCCATTCGACTCGGTCGTCGGCCTTGGACATATCTAATTTCAGTGTTATCGACCTTTTTTTCCTTTTTCTTCTCTTGAGTTTACTGAGGCATTCAAATCCCACAATAGTGTTGTCAGAAATCAATCTTCCAGGGATAAGCGCACATTGTGTTTCTGAGATAATCCCTCCCAGGACACCCCTAAGCCTATTAATCATGGCCTTGGCGATCACCTTATACAGGACGTTACATAGACTTATAGGCATATAATCCCTCATACTGGTCAGTTTTTGCACCTTGGGAATGAGCGCGATAACAGTACTATTGAAAGTCTTTAAGATAGAATCCCAAAACTATGTGTTATATTGAGTGGAAAAGAGAGAGGCAAATTTAATATTCCCATTAAAGTTGTTCTCTGCTAAACATCAACATATCTTTTAAAGGAAAAAAGGGTTAATTACACAAATATTCCCTTGGTTTAGGTAAAATTGCAGATATATTCAACTTTTGCTTTTATTACACAAATCTCCCTTGAAAAACGACCAAACGGTTGACTAATTGTGAATTTAACATCTCAAGGGTAGACTTGTCATTTGAACGTGTTTGGTACATTAAAGCATTTAAAAAGTGCAATGGCACGTTAATTGAGAAAGAGTAAACAATTTAATAAGTTAATATCATTAAATGTCATTTATCCATTCTTCTTCTCCTTTCCTATTCACCCATTCTTCTTCTTCTATTGGCTGAAGCAAACCAACTCTCTGTTACCAAATCTTGTAAAACCATACCAAATCACTCTTAAACGGTTAAACTTTATATATATATATACTTTATATATATATATATGGTGGTTCTCTAGTAAGGACATCCTGAAATTATAAGTTAAAGACGTCCAACCACAGCCACACATTCATATTGGGTGTAGGTATTTGTTAATATGGGGCTGTGGACCCATTTGAAACATGTGAGTATGGGAGGTGGTCATGAAATTGTTATTTCAAGACCACCTTGATAGGAGAAGGATTATATATATATATAACAAAAAAAAAAAAAAAAAAATCACTCATCTATTAAGTATTACTTGTAGACTAAGTGAAGCATCATTCACGTTATGATCATTTTTCATTTTTTTTTTTTTTGTCTTTCGTTTTATTATTTATTTTATGTTAAAGGGTTTTCTATGTATTTGTGTTTATTTTCATTTGTTTTTTAAGCAAAAAATAATTATTAATTGATGTATCTCTTCTATTTAATTAACTTTTATGGGTTCATAGTATGACAAACTTTTAAACCTTTACTTCCATCAAAATGAAAAAAGAAAAGAAAAAAAAAAGGCTTCTAAGCCTTTTTATACAGCAACAATTTTGTGACCACTAGTACCAATTTTTTTTTTTAAAAAAAAAGATCAACTGTCAATTTTAAATCAAAATTGTTGTTATTTTCTTAAAAGTGCAAGGGTAAAGTTGTCAATCTGAAATGTTATCAACTATGAAAATATTTCTTTTTAAATATATATATATATATAAGAAAATATTTCCACATACTATAACTTGAATTGTCACGACAATTAATCACTTCTCTTTTTGGTTATGTGTAACGGTATTTTTGTCATTACATATGAGATATTAACTTTACAGTTAGTCAACCGATTGGTCAACTTTTTTAGGGGAGGTTTGTGTGACAAAATGAAAAGTAGAATGTACGTGTAATTTTACCTAAAATTAGGGGATGTTTGTGCAATTAATCAAAAAAAAAAAAAAAAAAAAAAAAACAGGAGCCTAAATTAAGATATAAATGGTAACATCAGTATAAATTTGAGAGTCTTAAAAGGGCAAATAGAGTAGCTCCCACTCTGTAGTTGTACGAGAATGGTATGATCTCTTTCAAAAAAAAAATGGTTGGATGGAGTAATGTAGTCAGGACATCCACAAACGGGACTCCAGCGACAGCAGCCTTGAACAAATCAGGCCTCATGTTAAGGACAGCACCCATAAGCAAGCCAACTGATTATACAAAGAATAAAATTACATGTTCTTCAATTCTTGAAAGTGCGTTAAAAGTATCAACATATATCATGCAAGTATTGTCTGCATTTTTAGATGGTATATCATGGAGGGTGTAAACTTGGACAGCAGGAGCTAGAGGACTTGTAATTCTGGAAAACATGAAGACATTAGGGTGCCTGACAAATGTCTCCTTTCTTATTACCTACAAACACGTCAATAATATATATGAAGCTCAATCCCAAAGCTTTCTAATATCATTCCATCTGGCAGAATACATGTTGAATGGCATTATTAATAGGGTTATTAGCACTAGTCCCATGAATTCTATGCGAGTTTGCATTTTACCCTTTAAACTTTTTTTTAGACATTAAACCCTTTGAACTTTCATTTATTAACAAAACCTAACTACAGATACCCCTCGAACCAACAAACCAAACTATTTGCCAATAAATAAGAGTTCAAGAGATTTAATGTCTAAAAAAAAATTCAAGGGGT
This sequence comes from Acer campestre, assembly GCA_954870605.1. Taxonomy (NCBI): domain Eukaryota; kingdom Viridiplantae; phylum Streptophyta; class Magnoliopsida; order Sapindales; family Sapindaceae; genus Acer; species Acer campestre. The sequence continues at coordinate 5,004,144 of OX940811.1, read as the reverse complement.
AAAATACAAACTCGTGTAGAGTTCAAGGGTACCGGTGCCAATAACCCTTGTTAATAAGCTAAGTGTCTAAGGAAGGTATGGAAAAAAAAAAAAAACCCCATCTACAGTTTATTTACATATTCTTAAAGAGTTAAAGGTTATCATTCCCTTTTAGAAACCAAATTTGACTTGAGCCCCGTCTGTGGGCAGATGTTCTTCAACATTGGCTTTAATCAAAAGTCACAGCTCTTTTACTAAAAGACGAATTGTTACAGAGAGGAACCATGCTTTTAGAGCAAATGGAAATTCCTCAATGTAAATGGTACAATTGAATTTGGGGAGAGAGAAGAGGAAAGAACAACAGAGGTTGGAGAGTTTTATTTAACAATCTGATCCTTTTATTCCATTCAATTCCTGCCTAAATAGGCCAACACTCATTACAACGGGTAAGCAAGAAAATAGCAATAAAACAGGGAATCCTAACTAGTGGGTGCTGGAGATATGGAGCAGCTCCAATCTAAACAGCTGTTTATTAATTGACCGAATCAAGTGCAATAAAACACTATCACACTTCAACAACATACTGACTTGGTAACCTTCTGACTTGGTCTTGTTACGTGTACCTTAAGGCAATGGATGCCTACTCATGCAGCCGCACAAGTATGATTCATATCATTCCCCCTCCCTTAGAGCGACCTTGTCCTCAAGGCAAAATTCTGGATAGGTCTTGGAGAGACGCCATAAGTTTTCCCACGTCGCATGCATCCTCGCGGTCAATGCTTTTCCATATACATATACAGCCTCACAGGATATAAGAAATCATGGAAGGAGGGGGAACTCCATATACAGCTTCAAATGGAGTCATCTTGGTTGAGAAATGGATTGATGTATTGTACCCAAATTCAGCCCATGGAAGCCACTCAGTCCATTTTTTTGGATGATCACAAGTATAGCAGCGAAGGTACTGTTCGAGGATAGGATTGATGACTTTGGTCTGACCGTCGGATTGAGGATGATAGCTGGAGCTATAACAGAGAGAAGTATCATTTAATTGGAAAAGAGACCGCCAAAAATTACTGAGAAAAATTCTGTCACGATCACTAACAATGGAGAGCGGCATCCCATGCAACCGCACGATAATAGAAACGAAGGCTCTAACAACTGTTAAGGCTGTGAAAGGGTGTTTAAGTGGAACAAAATAAGTATAATTAGACAGTTGATCTACTACGACCATAATCACATCGTGGGATTGAGAGGTCGGCAAACCTTCGACGAAATCCATGGAGATTTCGGTCCCAATCCGCTCTGGAATTGATAGTGGCTGGAGCAACCCTACTGGCCGAAGGTTGTCATACTTACACCGTTGACATACCAGGCAATCTCGGATAAATTCTTTCACAGAGGTACGGAATCCCAGCCATATAAAGCTTGAGTTGACTCGGCTGAGGATCTTTAGGTAGCCAAAATGACCACCGGCCGGCAAAGAGTGTGCATCCGCTAAAACTGCTGGTAGTAAGGAGTTGGGACTCAAGTGAACTTTCCCATTTTCCATCCATACTCCATCCCTTCAGAAGCAACTGTGAGAAGTAGCTTTGTTATACGTGGCATATATAATAGGGGTTGTGAATTACCTCTTGTTGAAAGGACGACCACCAGTCTGCAGATGGCAATGTGATGGCCTGAAATTGAAACATGGTGACACGAGAAAGAGCGTCGGGACCTTGGTTATCTCTACCACGTTTGTATTGTATGGTGTAATCATAGCCCATAATTTTGGGCAGCCATCTAGTTTGGGAAGGAGTGGAAATGCGTTGCTCGAGTAAACGCTATTTGTCTTTACCAAGATGAGTTGCTAATAAAATGATGATCATTTTCTCCATCAAGTAGAAAGAAATCAATTCAAAGTAAAGTCAAAGAAAAGAAAGTTCTCAATATGCATGAATTTCTGATCCTTGATCGAGTGAACGATGCAGTTTCATAAATGAATGGTGTCATCAAGGCATGTCGATCTCTGTTTTGAAGCTGAGAAAGTGTTTCTATTCAAAGGAATCAACTCACCTAAGAAAAGAGCTGATGTCTTCTTCATATCAACAAGGGTGACTAGATTTGATGGAAGCCGATCCAAGCACACATAAGCAATCAGCCTGCATTACCGAGTTTGCTCCAACAGAAATAGTCCATGAGTCAATCATGGATGTTCGACATAAGGAACAAGTGAACCCACCCCCCCGCCGGCGGAAAAGAACCTTTATGTGTTTGCATGGAAATGGAGTATTCCAAGGGAGGTTAACTGAACTATCGCTCAGCAGTTCAATAGCTCTAACTCTGTCAAATAATCTGCATCAGCTGCAACTGTCAAGGCTGGATTAACAACAGGAAATATTGCACTAACTACCTTGACCTTTACTAATATTGCAACTAGATTGGACTTTTACAAAATGACAAATCAATACCCTTAACCAAACGGTTGACCGTTAGAATTAATTGGGACTTTTATTTAAGAAGGGTATTAAAGTCTTTTTAAAAAATAAACAGAAAATTTTAAACGAAATATTAAAAAAAAAAAAACCATAAAAATAAATAAATAAATAAATAAACTCTTCTTCTCCGATCCACGTTATTAACGAAAAAGAAAATTAAAAAAAATAAAGAAATTTTTTTTTTGGGAGATATGGATTTTGGCATCTCCATCTTTCGCAAGAGACAAAATTAAAGAATTTCTGGACCTCCATCTCTTTTTTGAAAGGACAAGATCTTAATCTCCATCTCCATCTCCATCTTTTGCAACAGACAAAATTAGAGGGAAAAATGAAATCATTAACTTTCTTCTTTAATCATCATTAACAATATCAAGTACATATATATTTTTTTTTTTGGGAGATCTAGATTTTTTCTTTTCTCAATCATCATCTACATTTTTTTCTTGATCAACATCATTGGCTAAAGAAAAATAATACAAAAATTTTCTTTTTTGGAACATCTGGGTTCAATTTCCATCTTCTTCAATCACCATCATTCATTTTGTTTTTTCTCAATCAACATCATCAGTTAAAAAATAAAAAAATAAAAAAATATAAAAAATATAAAAAAAAAAAATTCTACTTTGGAAGATCTTAAAGAACAAAAAATAATAATTTTCTTTTTTGGAAGATTTAGGTTCGATTTTCATCTTCTTCTTCAACCATCATCCCCATTCATTTTTATTTTCTCAATCAACATCATAAACAATTAAAGATGACAAAATTAAAAATAAAGTAAAAAAAGGGCAAGGTGGATCCCAAATTCACCATTAAGGGAGAAATAGGATGAGAACTCCTCCATGGAAATCGATCTTCTCCATTGGAGAGCCTCCTCCAATAATGTTTTTTATATTATTTTTAGCTATTTTAAAAAAATATAATTATTATAATAATTGATAAAATATGTTGCTTATAGGTAATTTGGTCATCTCGTAATATTTGACTGGTCAACAGTTAAATCTCAATCCATTGGTTAAGGGTATCAATTTTTTTTTTGGCAAAAGTGCGATCTTGTTGCATTATTAGTAAAGGTCAGGGTAATTTAGTGCAATTTACCCGTAACAATAAGTAGCTCCTTTTCAAGAAGCTTGTTAAATTGAAGCTACAGCTGTTAGACAGAAATGTAAAGCTTCCAACTTCCAAAGAAAAAAGAAAATACCAATCAATCTGGCCAAGCAAAACAACCAAATCTTATGCTGCCACAAAAGAAAGCTGCCACAAAAGGCTTACTTGATCTTGTATATTTCCAGAGCAGATTCAAACCAATGCTGATTGTGCTATGCCAGACACCGGTTCTACCTGAAAGTGAAGATTGCTGAGCTTGTAAAGAAGGGAAAGTTACAATTTGATTCAGTTACTCTTGGAAGTGAATGTGATGCTAAAAATATTTACCATCTACACTAATGAATTCTGCATTCATTAATAATCAAATTCAGGTAACTCTACCAAACAATGAGAAATTTATCATCATCCATCAATGCAACTTAAGAGTAATTGTGTAAGCCCACCATCTATAAATGAAATCCCAATGCAGTGATCATAATCTAGCTCAAAATTCCTATCTTAGACTCTCCCAGCAAAAACTTTACCAACTCAAGAAAAATGCCAGCCAGAAAAGTCAAGTGGCCAAGCTTAAATCAAAACCAAATCTCCCAAACAACTTTCACCAAGCCTATAAAAAAAAAAAAAGTGAGAAAAACTTACCATAACCAGATCTTCCATCATCTTAGTCTCAAAAGCCCACAACATGAGGTGGTCCAACACATCAAATAAAGATTTGTGCTTATGGAGCAGTATATGCAACAGAAATAGCTCCCATGCAATGAATGATTTCTTTGAGATGCTTCGAAATTTCAACAGTCTTTTGTTGAGCTTAAGCATCCTTCACAAGATTCACCTTGTTTCTCCAAAAATCACTATCATGGTACTCCACAGTCTACAATAGGAGAAGAATCAGTAGGCTCAAAATTGATCCAGGCATGCATAAAGAAGATGACAGGCTGCTTAAGTCAATTACTCAAAACAAGAAGAATTCAAATCTGAATTTCAAAAACCAGTTTGAATGTGTGACAGTGTGACTAGTAGATCATCATCATGATATTACTAAAAGAAGGGAGCCATCAAACATTGCTATTCATGAGAAGGCAACAAGAAGACTCAATTCATACATGACTGAAAGCTTAACCAAGTTAAGCAACAACCTTCAAATAATTCATATCATGTCACCTTTTGAGTTATATGATGAACTCGTTACAAAGGAAAGCTCAACTAAATGAAGGAAGCAAAAGTAAGGGAGCATTAGGAATACAAGGAAACATAAAATCTACATACTGCCTAAAGCAGGTAGAATATTAGTCCCCAAGAGGACTAGTTATTAAACAAATCCCAAAGACGAATAAACGAATAAAAAAATAAATCATCCTGTTCACTGCTACTCGGCTAGTTGCTTCAAAAAAGAAAACAGAAAGAGGTAATTGCTCCAAGAAAAGCTAATCACCTTGATCATAAAAATAGTCTTGAAAAAAGTTAATCATATTATACATATTCCAGAAAGTGGAAATTCAAAAAAAAAATAATAATAAAGAGCCAAGTTTATTAAATGCTCTATAAGAGGACTTATTAAGAGCTAATCTAAAACAAGACCCCCCATTGCTAGTAAACATATATAAAGCCTTATATCGGCATCATGATTTGCCCTATCTGGATATGAACAACACCTTGTATGAATAGCCCTGATCTAAATGGGTAACTTATATATAGAACCTTAAGAAAGGTGGAAAAATATCAAAGAATAGAATTATCTAATATTAACTCCTTGGTATTAATTCTCTAAGGAATGCATATATCTTGGCAGCATGATATCAATTTTACATATTTACCGTGTGCTATAGAAGAACTCAATGATGGTATTTTTTTATATCCGAAACCGAAAGTGCAGTAGAAAATTTCAGAGGCTAAGAAGAATTCAGAAAATCCTAACGAAGGGCCTAGCAAAAAGCAGGAATAAACCACACTAAATCTAGGATTAGTATTACAGTCAAAATTAAAAAGCCAACAGGTAAATCCTACAAAACCCAAAGTAGAAACAGGAGTAGAAGATTACTCCACAAAATTCATGAGTCTTTACAATTACCAACCCACATGTTGGAGTTAAATCCAAACACAAGTATACAACAACCTTCCTTGCAATGTCTTCTTTAATAAAAGATGTTATAATAGTATCAAACTAAAAAAATAAAAGTCATTTATGCACAAATATTCCAACATGTAGACTCTACATAAAAGTGTCTCCATGAGAACAAGGCCACAGGATTTCATACAAGAAACTTCATCAGTTCCACATCTACATGAACAAGTAAAAGCAGAGGAATTATGATGAAAGAAGTAGGGATAATCTTCTGCTAAAGTCCTTCAAGATAAATCAAGTAAAGGGAAATCTGGAACAAGAAGAGGTAATTTTCAGATTTATCCTACAATACTATTTTAGCTTTATTGAGTCCTTGCAAAAGCTCAATAATAATATAATATTAAAGCACCAACACAATCTCTAGAAGTTAGAAGAGTGCTTGATATACCAAGCTTACAAATAGCCACGGGCCAAGCTAGATATAACAAAATAAAGCAAACCATAAATTTTTACCAAAAGTTATTCAAAGCTACCAAAAATTGTATGCAAAAATATAAACTAAATTATATTCATACAATCATACCCAAATATCTATCAATGTTACACAAAATCAATATAAACACAACCCAAAAATCCTTCAAGAATAAACCTATAGAAAGGCCCAAAAGAAGCTACACAAATAAGAATATCAATATCATTGCTTACCAGCAGCAAAATTTCTATCTTTTGGAGCTCGCCCATCATTCAACCATCAACTTAAATCCAAAGGTCAATAATTAACTTAGATATCCAATCGGCAATCTGTGAAGCTTTGGTCATGCTCCATCAAAAGTTTGCAGGATCACTCTAAATACATGACACCTTACTTTGACAGTGGATATTCTGCATGTCTCTTTTATTAGAAAGCAGATACACTCCTAAACCGTGTGAGTTGTGACCAGACCTTGCAAAATGAGAATACAATTTCTTACATCTCCAAAAGAGAAAACACCAGCAACAACAAAGAGACTGAAAAATAAGGAGATTAGTATACCTAGGAGCAGAGGACTCGAAGAAAGTGAAGGCAGGTCATTGTTCACCAACAGGAGGGAAGGCTGGAGAGATTCATCAAAGGTCCTGTAAACCCACTATGTGAATTACCAAAATCAGGATCACCAAAGTAACAGTGCATGCAAAGCTGTCTTCTTCAAACACCCAATGTCTCTGCAACAAACCTAAAACATCCATTTCAAAATAAAAACCTTAGAACCACAAAGCCCAAACTACAAAAGCAACATGCAGGGATTCACAAGCATGGAAAAAGAAAGGATGAAACAAGAACAACATAATTTCAAATGCAATTCATTATTTAGAAAGAAAAATCTGGTCTTCACAAGGATTCAAAAAAATGAAAAGAGGAGAAGTGTGAAAAATGAAGAGAAAGAGTTACTTAAAAGATTTGAAGCAAAAGACTTCTTGAGAAGTGCAAGACAGTGAAGAACTGATACAATAAAGAAGATGATGGAGAAATAAAATGGGAATTTGGAGTTGGAAGCATATCTAGATTCAAAATGGACCGCATAGAAAAAAATAAGTATTTTAAATTAAAAAAAAAAAAAAAAAAAAAAAAAAACAACTCCAGGCCTTGGAACAGTTTTGGCTCAAATCCAGGAGTTGGGGGGAAATGTTATACCATAAATTAACCAGCTTAATGGTTGATCTGATGAGTATAATAAAGGATAAAATATCATCCGACTTTCACATTGGATCTGAATTGCTCTTTTGACAATCTGAACTGATCTCCATAATTGGATGATCCATTGATGAAGTGTCAATAAATAAATGCCTCAATTCACTCATGGCATGCAAAGAAGTGAAAGGATTGATAAATGTCTCCTTTATTATTGCCTACAAGCACATGTCAATTATGTATGAAGCTCAAACTAGTGGCCATGCTGCTGGTTTACATACTCACACCCAAAGCTTTCTAATATCATTCCATCTGGCAGGATACATATTGAATGCATAATGCTGAACATGAAAGTGATAAGAAACTTCATACGAATGACACTATAAATAAGCAAAATCTCTGGGAGAAAGGTAAAATTTATTTACATATTCTTAAAAGCTATCATATTCTTTTAGAAACCACATATCCACACAAAAAGCCTAAATCTGACTAGAGGAGCTGAGCTATTTTGGAAACAGAGCTCGAGCTCCTGAAGGCAAGTTGATCCAATTTTTTGCATCAAGATAGAGTCTGTTAACACAACTTATAATAGATGACTTCAAAACTTAACTGTATGTTAAAGTCAGGAACCGCTAAATCTTAATCTAAAACAATTCAAAGCTTAAATAGCAACTTACTAAAATTAACTAGAATTGATAGCAAAATTCAATGAAAGAAGACGTGATCATCAATTCATCACCTAAACTTTGCAATTATTTTTTCAATCATTCATTCAACTCAACTGACCAAAGGGTTTAGCAACTATACGTGTTCTGTACAGGATTAGTTGTTAGTCATTGGAATTATTTTTTTCAATCATTCAAGAAAGAAAGAAAAAGAAGGAGAAGAAATAAGAAAAATGCCTACAAGACGCACCCTAAATCCGTTACCAGAATAACAACAATAATTGACTTAAATGCAAATATTAATGTAAAACAGGATGTGTTTTTTTTTTTTTTGGAAGTATGTAAAACTAGATGGTTTTTTTTTTTTTTTTTTTTTTTTTTTTTTTGAAAGTAGATAAAAGTAAAAGAAGATGTTATTAACCAAATACAACAAGTAAAGAACCAAAGAAAAGTCAACTCAGTTTTCGATCGGTGATTAAATCTTTCCTTATTACTACTTCATCAACAACTTCTAAAGAATAACCAAGTCCCTCGAATTCTTGAATCCCAATTCCTGTAAAACTAAATAGTAAGTAGACAAAACCACAACAGCAACTCAGAAGAAAAGCCTGCCAACTAGAACAAAAGAAAAGTGAAAAAGAAAAATCATGCATGCTCGAGTGGGTTAAGTGAAGAGTTGTTTCTACAAAGTATGATTTCTCTTAGACCACATACCAAAATACTTAATTACCGTAGGGGGGAATCTTTTCTTATTAATACCATCATACTCTAGAAATTTATAGCATTGATCCTGTGAAGTTGCAGGTCCACCATTGATACTAATATTCCAATCTTAGAAGTCTTGTGATGTGATAAATGATTGAAAGCTTTCCAAATAGACACCAGTCTTTGTTGCAAAGTAAGATAGCACTAGCAAGACATGATAATTACCATTTCCAGGAAGCAAGCATATAGCAGAGTCTTGCTCAACTTGAGCATCTTCTGTAGCACTCTTCAACTTATAATGGTTCTGCACACATATTTAATAATTAAAAACTAAAATAATAATGTCAAAAGAAAAGGAACATGACCCTAGCACACTAGTATAAACTTTAAATACATGTAATTTGAACCTCAATATCCAAAGCAATATAACATTGAAAGCTTTCAATTGTCATATTCAACAATGACATTTCATGTACAATGTCAAGAAGTAGATTTTGCAACACATATAAATTGACCATATAGACTCAGAGAATCTGATGCAATGACCCCAAACCTTTTTATTTCATTGGAAATGAAGCCAGTTTAAGAGAATTTATGCCAGTTTTAACTAGAGATGAAACATGTCGAACATATTATGCCCCTGCTTGCATGTACATTGAACTCCAGAGTGAGTATGTACTCTGTAAGTTTCAGCCTTCCTGAAAATAAGTAGTCAAAATGCAACCCCAGTCCAGCGTTTCACAGATGATTCAACTTCAATTTCTTGTCTCTTTGAACATCCCAATCAACCAACCCAAAAGCAGAACTTTTTTATGCAATTAACACAGCATTCGAAATACAATACAAACATATACCTCTTTCCTCAACAGCCGTTCATTCTCCTCTTCTAGTTGTGTCAGAACTCACCAGAGACTCCAGCTCCACTGTATAAGCCTGAATATAAAAAAACATAAAAAACGATTTTAGTATTTTACTTAGGTGAGCAAAAAAGGTCAAACCGTCAAACAGAAATCAGGGAGAAAGAGAGCTACTTCACAAAAACGAAATCATCAAAACTAACTTCACAGAAACGAAATTATTGTCGATGTAGACAGTAGACCTGCTTCAGTGAAGGCACAAACCATATTTCAGAGAGAGAGCTGCGAAGTGAAGAGCACGACGACTATGACTTTTCCGGCTGCGATTTCGACGTCACTCGACGCCGGCGGCAGATTGGAGAGAAGGACTACGACGGATTTGAGAGACGGAGACAAATTTGAGAAAGTCACGGTACAGAGAGAGAAATTTTATTTTATTTTTAAAAGAGAGAGAGAAATTGTTTGAAGTAAGGATGAAATTCATTTGACTCCCTCTAGTTTGACCTAATAGCCACACTGATCCCCGGGTTTGAGAATTATCTCATTTTATCCTTCTGTTAGGATTTCCATTAAAAAAGTTAAATCTGACAAGACAAAGGGTCAAATGACCATTTTGCCCCTTAAATCGGTTAGATAGCTTAAATGAAATTTTTACCCTCATCTCTCCTTTTTAATTTATTTAAAAAAAAAAAACAATTTTTTTTTTTGTTAAAACAACAAAATCAGTTAAAAAAAATCATTTTCCACACCCATTAAAAAAAAAAAAAAAATCATCTTAAAACCTAAAAAATGATCTCCACCAAATTATAAAAAAAAAAAAAAAATCGAAACATTCATTCCAGTTCATCATCAAAATTCATCCTAGTTCATCATCATCATCAAACGGAAAACCAAAAACCCATCTTAAAAAGAAAAGAAATTCGACCCAGATCTCATCATCTTCTACCTTTCCATCAAACCACTCCTCTAACATCTCATCATCATCATCTTCTACCTTGCCCAAACCCTAGCCACACAAACACACAAAAGCAATGAACTAGTATTATCATCAAACACCCAACATAGAATTCAACCCAGATTCACAACACAAAAACCTATCAAAACCTATAATAGAACCCAGCCCGTCCACAAACGGTGGGATCCACTTCCACTCCACATTCACTTGAAAGAATTTTGACTCGCGAAAGAGCCTGACTTTTCTGCATATAAAAGTATAAAACCTCTCTCACTGTCTCACTCTCCTCCACAAACCAACGACACACACACCTGAAGAAGATAAAACAATGGGTGTGTTTGGTGAAAGCGACAGAGCCACTGTATGGGTTTCAAACATACCCCAAACCGTCGTAGCTAAGGATTTGCTCGATTTCTTTAAGTCCCAATTCGGTTGTGACTCAGTCTTCGCTCTCGAGATATACACTAACCGCAACAATTGGAAATCGCATGGTGTCGGTCGCTTTCAATTCGCTTCTTTCGAACACAAATCCAAAGCCCTCCACCACTCTCTCAACAAAAGGCTCGTCTTCAAGTCTCAGAACCTCGAAATCTATGAAACCTACCCTAATAGCAATGATGGGTTCTATTTTTTTGGAATTGTTTTAATCAAACTAGTCTTGATTTTGGAGGGGAAGGTTTGATTTTGGATCAGTTGGTGATTCGGGTGTTTAGATCAATTTGGTGTTTGGATCAGTGACTCAAACAATTATTATTTAATTTTTTTAATTATTTTTTTATAAAGAGATGAATTTGGTGGTGGTGGTGGTGGTGGTTTGGTGATGATGTTGATGGTGGTGGAATTGTGTAAGAGATTGTTTGATTCATTGATTGTAAGTGTTTGGTGTTGAGAAGAAGAGATTCGGGGAGAGAAGTGAATGGATTAGGGTTTGATTTTATTCATTTATTTAATATTCATTTATTTTTAATTTCTATTAATATTAATTATTTATAAATCAAATTACTTCATTACCCTTCGTCAAACTAGTATCTAGAACCTCATCAAGTCAGTTTATGATTTTACCCTCGCCACTTGGACAAAATCTTTACAAACCCTAACGAAATTGGACGGCAGGGATTGAAGTAAAGATTTATGGAAACTAGAGAGACCTATCTAGATAATTCTCAAACTTGGGGGATCAATTTGCCTATTAGGTCAAACTAGAGGTACTAAAATGAATTTCACCCTTTGAAGTAATGAAAAGAAAATAAATTATAATTAGGTTTTTATGGAAATTAAAACCACGGATGTGAGAGGGCCCCAGGCAATCCAATCTTATTGCACTTGAAATTTAGGTTATTTATTTATTTATTATTATTATTGAAATCTAAGGATGATAAAATTATCCACGGATACATATATATATATATATGTGTGTAAGAATTCGTTTCATTTAAAATGGGGATGAATACTATTATTTCATGGACGAAACGGGGATGGATATCATCCTAATATTCATTTTATTTTCGGGGACGATGATGAATATAATCAATAGATATCTATTCTCATCCGGATCCATTATAGATTTTAATATTTTAAAAATATAAAAAATTATTATGTACTTATGAATTCTAATTATATAAGTTTTTATATATATATATATATGAACTTTATTGGATGCATTTGTTTCTCCCTTTAAAGTTTAAATAGGATAAAATGTACTATTAAACATGTTAATTACATTTTTCTCTTGTAAACTATAAAAAATATATATATTTTTTTTCATTGGATATGGATATAGACGGAGCGGGGATAGATATCTCTACCTCAATTCGGGGATTATCCTAATCCACCCTGCTCACTTAAAAATAGGATGGAGTTAAATATCTCAAACGGATACGGGGATATATGAATATTGGGGTATCCATCCCCGATCCGATCTATTGTCATCCCTACTGAAATGTAATGAAATTTGAATAGGTTTGAAATCTAGAATATGGAGAACATGTTTGTTTTTATGTATTTAAAATCTGAATTAAAAAAATTAGATTATTTGTTTTTTCAAAACACAGAAAACATTATTTTGACATTTATACCCTTGTACAGTTAATGGTGATTTGAATTATAACACTATTAATAATAAACTTTAAATTTATAATTTAATTTATTTTTTAAGATATTCAAATAAAATATTTTTTATATTCACTAATTAAAAAAAAACCATTTTTTGAAATTTAAATAAATTAAATATTTGTTGTAGAGTATAAATGATGATATATAATTAAAAATAATATATAAAAATAAAAATATTTGAATAAAGAAAAGTAATATAATATAATATAATATAAAATTAAGGAATTAAAACAAATAAATAAAAAATCTCACTTTCTCACTCTCCAACAACAACAACAACGCCGCTTTCTTTACAACCAAATCCTAATTCACTGTCTCTCTCTAACATTTATCATTCTCTTATACTCCCTGCTCCCTCTTTTAAAAAAAATAAATATATCGTAATATGATTAATAGATATCGTATTTAAATATATCTTTTCAGTATCATCATTGCTGCTCAATGTTAAATTGACGTGGCAAACAAAAAAAAAATTATAGAGATAGATAAATATAAAAACCGGTTAAGAAATTTTTTTGATAAAAAATAAAACAAAAAAGAATTAAATAACCAGTCATTAATAATCTAATTAGGAGATCTTATATCAAAATAGGGTACGCTTAAAATGCTAATTATGACCAACGCACAATACATTCACGGATGGTAATAAAATCACGTATTTGTATTCCCACTTTTTCCAAGCATAACGTTAGCATTTCTAACAATGGCCGTAATCGTACTGCTGGTGGGATTTTGTGGCTTTGGAGGAGGCGTTTGAACTCCCATCATAGTTCTAGTAGTACGAGGAATATTTCTTTTTTTATCCTCAGCACTGCCTGAAGAGTTTGGATTCATTTTCAGAGTTACCTGTCAAGTCGTTGTAAGGTTAGAATGTTAGATCTTTGAGGATAAATAATATAAATACATTTCTGATTGATAATGATGTCGAGCCTTCTTAAAAGCAAGAAAATTAACGGTTTCATTGTCATTTAGTGAGACCGTCTCATTGAAGATTTTCTTCTCAAAAGTATGCATGGGTGGGTTTATCAATTCAATGCATAATAGAGTGATACTACTTTAATAAAATCATAAAAATCTGATAAACTACAATAATATGATTTTGATATGGTTCAGAATCCCTTTCCCAAATCTGAAATATTACAAAGAAAAAAAGAAAAAAAGAGAAAGCACCGATAAGAATAACGTACAAAACAAACAAATAAACAGTAAACATATTGGGTTTGCTTTTGCTATATTTACGGTAACTATTAAGATATCAACTTTTTTTTTCCTTCTGTGCAAGACAAGCATCTAGACAGAGACCAAAGAAAAAAGAAAAATTACTTGGCTCTGGATAATCTAAAGTGCAAGATTTAAATAAAAGTAATCCACATTGTAAATTAAAAACTTAAATAACCCCAAAATGGACCAAAAACAATAAAAAATAAAAATCAAATCACTAAAAGCATCTGATGCATGTAGTTCAGTGAACAAACTGTACAAGTACCTAAAAAAACAGAAATCATCAAGTGATGATACATTTTAATGATCGATAATCTTACTCAAAGTAACTAAAAATCAAACAAAACCAAAGGTTTGGGGACTTACCGTGTAAATGAAGAGAACAGGAAACAACGATGGAGAGAGACTTTGATCAATAATCTTACTCGAAGTTACTAAAAATCAAATAAAATTAAACATATTAGTTTTCTTAATCACATTGATCGATAAAAGGAAGCATTGCGAGGCTTGGAGACTTACGGTGGAAACAGATAGAGAAGAGAGGTTTTGAGACTAGACGGAAATGAAGAGATGAAAGGAGAAAACAACGTTATATGCAGAGAATGTTATTGGGAGTAGTGAAATAATACTATTTCTGGACACTATTTCTGATTACATGCAAGCAGCAGAGTATCTTCTTTTCTGAGACATCAGCTTTATTGGTCATCCAGACCCTTCCACGTACCAAAGCAAACTTGATCACGCACCGACTACCGCCGAACCATGCTCCAAACCATGAGAAAATCTTGTAATAGAAGAGTTTGAATTGAACAATATTGAACTAATTGAAGTGACTGAAAGATGTCTATAAAATATGAGTCAAGAAACTGTTTGTCCTTTTCTAGTACCTCAATCACAATCAATTAAGGGATTTTTACAAGGACTAATTGCACAAACATCCCCTAAGTTTAGATATAATTGCATGTATATGAAACATTTACACATAATTACACAAACAACCATTGCTGTTAGTTGATTTCCGTTAACTCTAACCGTTGACCACAATTTTCACCTACAATGACTAAAATGCCCCTAGTTACCTATTTTATTATTTAAATTAATAATTAAAAATGAAAAAACAAAAAACACGAAATAAATCATTTTTTTTCTCTTTCATTTTCTCAACCCCCAAAAACAATCCAAAAAAACTTAACAAACAAAAACCAAAAATCAGTCTTACAAATCAAAACCAAAACTCAAATCCTCAAACAACAACCAAAAATCAAATCTATAAATGGAAATCCAAATTCATCAATTCCACAACCAATTAACCACATCTATTTAAAATATATATATATATATAATAGAACTTCAATGGTGGATTTTAACTTTCTAGGTTGAAGTTCTAATTTTTTATTTTTTATTTTGGGGTTGAGAAAATGAAAGAGAAAAAAATATGATTGATTTTGTTTTTTTTTTTTTTTTTTTTTTTTTTTTTCCTCTTTGTCTTTTCTGTTTCGATTTTTAATTATTAATTTAAATAAAAAAATAGGTAACTAGGGGCACTTTAGTCATTGTAGGTTAAAATTGTTGTCAACGTTTAAAGTTAACGAAGTCAACTAACGGCAAGGGATGTTTGTGTAATTATGGGTAAAAGTTCTATATGCATGCAATTATGCCTAAACTTAGGGGACGTTTGTGCAATTAGTCCTTTTTATAACATCCACAAGGTGGTTGTCTTGGTGGTCCAAGGCTTGAGATGAAAATCTCTAGTCATTGGTTCTACTATTGAAAATTACATTGTAGCCAGCCATCAGGGCGCTAGCTTAACTGGTGGAAGAACGGGCATGGGGCACGGGTAACTCCCAGGTAGGGGTGGGCATGGGTTGGTTTGGTTTGGGTTGGGTTTGACTATACCCAAACCAAACTAAACCGATAAAAATCGGTTTGGTTCGGTTTGGTTTAACGGTTTAAGAAAATAATTACTTTATTTTTTATTTGAATAAATTTATCAATATCAAATTATCAATATAAGTGGTTAAACCAATTATCAATAAAATATACAATAATACTAATTTATAATACTAAATTTAACTCAAGTGCAGAATGATAATCGTTAATAAATAAAAAAAAATAAAAAAAATTGAACCTCAAGTGTAGAACGCCTAAAACTTATAAAATAAAATTAAATCATTTAAGCTTATAAATTAATAATATCTAGCTACCACCGTCAAAGCAACCACTTTGAAGTTTCGAAGTTCATTTCTTGTTGCATTGCGTTAACTTTAGTTTTTATTTATTTTCTCCGATAATTTAATTAATAATATATATATAATTATGTAATGGTTTGGGTTAAGTTATATGGTTTGATAAAACGCAACCCACAAACCAACCCAAACCAATTGGGTTGCTAAAAAACAACTCAATCGGTTTATTTTATTTAATTAAACCAAACTAACCCGCTTAAATTGGTTTTGGTTTGATTTGGGCGGGTTGATCGGTTTGGCGGTTTGGGTGCCCACCCCTACTCCCAGGTCAGCGATTCGAATCATACCCAGGCGAAGGCGAGTTCTGATTTATCCGCTTGCATCTTTGTGTGGCCCGGGATGTGGGCGAGGTTTCCTATCTGTCATACTCCATAACATCTAATAAATAAACCATCAAAACCAACAAGTTAACTATGGGTGTATCACGCAGTTGGGGAGGACCAGCGGATGGGTACCTAGACGAAATTTGGGATCCTCGATACCAAAAAAAAAAAAAAAAAGATTTTTATAACAGCTTTCCTTTATATTTATAAGATAGTATATAGTCCCTTTGTTTCTATTAAAAATTATCAATACCACACTATAATTTTTTTTTATGACGATTTGAACCTAGAACAACCACACTATATTTTTAGATTTAGATGCACCTAAAATCATATTCGGGTAAAATTTTATATACCAAACTTTAAACATACATCACACATCACACAAATAACCAATCAAACTATTCAATAAGACAATCTAATTTACTCCATCGGTTTACCGGTTTGAGTACAAAGATACATGGAAATGGAATAAGTAAAAGAACATGAAAGGCATAATATAGGATGCCCTAAAATAATTAAGTAGCAATTGTAAAAAATGACCACATATATTATGGAAAATTCGTTTTTAACCACAAACGAATTTTTAATTGTTAATAACCATGTTTTTGAGAAATTACTAGACAGTCCTCATATAAAAACCATCCCCCAAATACTTTCTCTCTCTTTTCTCTCTTTTCTCTCTCTCTCTCCCGGTCCTCTCTCTCTTTCGTCCTCTCCATCCAGCCGCCCATCGCCGAACTGCGCCGGACGAACCAGCGGTGCACGAAGGCACCACCTGATCTTCACACAAACCAGCGGCGCTGGTTCGTGCGACGACCAGGCAGTGCCTTCGTGCGCCGCTGGTTCATCAAGGTCGCTAGTCCAGGCGACGTCCGGCGGCTCCGTGAAGCGATCTCCGGCGACGTGGTCTGCAATAAAAAAGAGAAATCAAAAAAGCCTAAATCTAATTTGAGGAAGAAGAAAAGGAAGAAGAAAAAGGGGGAAAAAAACCTAAGCGTAATTTCAATTTAGTCCAGATTTCAAGTTTCAATATTTTCAATTTAGGCATAATTTCAAGTTTGGACATTTCAATTTAGTCATGATTTCAAGTTTCAAGGTCTTAAAAAAAGAAAACTAATTTTATGGGTAATCTTGTAATTTATGGACATACACTGAATTTTTTTTTAAAAAAAATGGTTATTAACAATTAAAGATTCAAAAGTGGTTATTAACAAAAGTTTAATGTTTCATGTGTTACTTTTGAATTTGTTGGTTTATTCATTAATAAAGTACACTACTAAGTCGGCAATTGGATTATTAAAATATCGATCCCCATGTACAGATCATCACCCATTTTTCTTTAATCAACTCTTTTAGTTTGCCGGCCGGCAAAGTATTCTAACATGTCTTGTAAATCTAGTCAATGCCTCCCAGAAATTTCGCTTGTTCATAGACAAGCAATTTCCCTTTTCTAAAATTTGGATTTGGTTGCTTCTTCGATGTGATTTATTACAGTAATTAAAACAAAGAGGGAATAAAATCTTTGTAAGGTTTTTATCATCAGCACCGTCTGAAGTGCTTGGATTCATTTTCAGAGATACCTGCCAACTAACCAAATCAAATCTTTGTAAGCCAATAAGCCATATCCTAGCTAGGAAATTCTATAACTTTTTTATTTTTTTTATTTTTTATTTATTATTATTATTTTTTTTTTTGATGGAATAACTTTATGGCTTACTTGGTGGCTTGCAATAGAATAAATCAAATCTTAGATATGTTTATTAAAAAATAGATTATAACCTAAGTTCGTTTCACATGAGTCACAACGGTCACATTGAATATATAGTTTTTCTCGTAAACCGTGTCCATGTGAACAGTAATTTACTTGAACAGTGATTTTTAAATTTTTTATAATATTTATTAATTCGAGATCAGGTATTTTTTTTTGAAAGCTTTCGTCAATAGTAGAATTCGAACAGCTGATTTGAGAGTCATTTGCCCAAATTCCAATCTCGTCCATCTATCAGATGAGCTATACTCCTGTTGGCACTTAAACAGTGAAATAAAAAGCTATATCCTTCAAATATGATATCATGTAAACAGAGTCATAAAATTTTACTTGGGATAATTATATTGTAGTAAAACGTAGGTGGCGTCCTGCAGCGCGTTTTCAGCCTGTTTTCGTTTTTATTTTACAAAAACGATTTCGAATTCGCGTCCTGTAAACCGTTTTTCATTTTATTTTCGAAATACGAAAACAAAATGAAAAACAAAAGCAGTGTTAAAAGTGGAAATTTTGAAATACAAAAAAAAGTTGTTTTTGTTTTTGTTTTTGTTTTTGTTTTTCATTAAAGTGGGTCCCATATTATTAATAATATATTTTATTTTAATAAAAAATATTTTTTTTCTTTTTTTTGTCTCTTGACCAGACATCATCTTCTTTCTCCTTCATTTCTCTCTCCTCATTCATCTTCTCTCTTCTTCATCTTCTTCTTCTTCCTCTTCTTCTTCTTCTTCCTCTTCTTCTTTCTCCTCCCTCATCTTCTCTCTTGAACCGCCGATCGTCTCGTCACCGTCGATCTCGCCGCCGTTGACCTCGCACCGCCGTCGACCTCGCCGGTCTTCTTCTTCCTCTTCCTCTTCTTCCTCTTCCTCCTCCACTCGCCGTCTTCTTCTTCTTCCTCCTCTTCTTCCTCTTCTTCTTCTTCTTCCTCTTCCTCCTCCACTCGCCGGATCTGCTCTGCTTCCACTCTCTCCGCCGATCGCCGGTTGCCATCTCCGATCTGGTCTTCTTCTTCAGCTGGTCTTCTTCTTCTTCTTCTTCTTCCTCCTCTTCTTCTTCTTCCTCTTTAACTGGTAACTTCTATTTTAATTATTAATTACATTAAAAAAAATTTTGATTAATTATTTAATCAATTTGTATATAATTGTTATAATATATTTCAATTTTCAAAAGTTTTCGGTTATCCTACCGGACGCGTTTTTTCCGTTTTTATTTTCAAAATACTGAATCCAGTAAATGCTACTAGACGCGTATTCGGAATTCAAAAATGAAATCAAAAACACTGTTTTCATTTTCATTTTTATTTTCGAAAAACAAAAACAAAAAACGGATTACAGGACGGGCCCATAATATTTTAGGGGACAAAGTGAAATTTTACAAATTTTAATATTAAATATATAATTTTTTTTAAAACAAAATTTTAATATTTTTTTTTTGTTTTGTTTTTGTTTTTTTTTTTTGTTTGTGGGCGATGCCGCTATGGCTGGGGCCAGCTCCTATTGTCTCCTCCCTTCATCATGCATGTTTGTATATTGAATTCACAAACTTGAAATATTGTTATTAGATTGAATGAATGTTATTTACCACAAAACTATATTGCATATTGAAAACTTCTTTGATGAAGATGGAGCTTTTTTTTTTTTCTTCTTGTTTTTTTTCCTTTGCTGTTGTTTTGAAAAAGCAAAAACAAAATAACCAAAGAGACTGTTTTTTATTTTTTTTCTTTAAAAATTGTTTCTATCTTTTCTGAAAATGGAGCTAATACAGAGACAATTCTGCAACCACTATAAAGATATGTAACCGACGACCTCTTTTTATTATTAAGATCAATCAGTCATTTTATGCACAACGTGGATGAGTTGTCATATTGTTAATTTATTCTTTTATGATTACTAATTGTATTCTTATTAACCCGAAAACATAATATTAAAGACGTGCTAGCTTATATAGTAAACCTTTTTCTTTGACATCACGTGAAAAACTAAAATTCTACATGGCCTGTCTCTGTTATAAAATAATTAAACACCAATTAAACCCATCCAAGTATCCAACAAAGCAAATTATAAAACACTACGAAATTCTATAACTTTTTTATTTGTTTTAACTTTATGGCTTACTTGGTAGCTTGCAATTGAATAAATCAAAACTTAGATATGTTTATTAAAAATTAGATTATAGCCCAAGAACATATCCAATAGTCTCCCTTGGAGACTCTCTTATTTAAGGGTGCATATTATTGCAAGGGACCATTAAAGAGTATGTGCTCTAACAATACTCCCTTAAATGGCCCATTTAATAATTTATAATTCTTATTTAATTGTTAGATATTGTGTTTAATAAATATTAGATATTGTTTATATCAATTATGATAGGTAGATCCCACTTTAAAATAATCTTAAATAGATGGAGCCCACTTTAAGGGGGTTGAAAACACTCCTTAATTAAGGGAGTGAATTCTACCAAAACACAATTAAGGGAGCCTTTTAAGGATTTATTGAAGCTACAAAAATACACATACTCCTTTAATTAAGCTAAAAGATGTCTTCAATGGAGACTGCTGGAGATGCTCTAAGTTCGTTTCACATTGAATGTATAGTTTTTCTCGTACACCGTGTGCATGTATGTGAGAGTTCATTTAATTGTATTTATGAGAGTTATCTACAGCTCTCTCATGAGTCCTATAATTTTTCTTAATTTCATATTCATCTATAATTATTTTTGTTAATTATTGTTTGATTTTATTTTTGAGTAAAACGATACAACCTAAATAATTAATCTAAATTTCAACTCAAATGATATGGTAAATGAGTTGTCATCACCACTCACAACATGTGATGATGTGGTTAATGAAAAAACTATTTACCATATCATTTTAGTTGAAATTTGGATTAAATTTTTGGATTGTCTGGCATTAATGTTTATTTTTATATACCACCAGTTTCTAATTGCTATGTTTTCATTGTTATGTATGTGTATTTTGCTGACGTCGTATATGTTATTTGTAAATCAACAATCTGGTCAGGACCTATAGAAATAGAAAGCAAAACAAGACAAATCAACACGTTAGAAAAATCAGTTAGGGAAAACCGAGGCCCGTGTTTCACACGGTGTCCTTAAGACGATTTCACCGTATATTACACCGTATGTGTATAGCGATCGTCTCCCATGATACAACGGTATTACAGTGGAAGTGCGAAGCACAAGCCACTCTCAACGAACTCAAACCGAGCTCAAACTTACCAAGAATAGAGAAGAGAATAGAGTAGTATTTGGATGCTTGTAAAATAAATGTATTCTAGCATGATCATGATATGAAAAGAACACTAGGGTATTTATAGGCAAAATCGAAGCTTCTTGAACACAATTCTAGTTCTTGGTGAATAAGCAAACTGAAGCTTCTAGAACACAATCTTTGTTCTTGGTGAATAAGCAAACTGAAGCTTCTTGAACACAATTCTTGGTTCTTGGTTCATAAGCTAAACTGAAGCTTCGTGTATACGATTCTTGGTTCTTGGTTCATAAGCCAAACCAAAGCTTCATGTATACGTTTCTGATTTAATAAGGAAAATATTTAATTAAATAATAATTAAAAACCCGATTCTGTATTCTTGGTGATCAAGCAAGAATATGAGAATCCAAACAATAAAAGTTTTCCTTATTCTTCACACAAAAACGTTAACTTAGGGAAGTGGCATTGTTCACCACATTTTAAGCTCACATTGAGACTCAATTTCTTATTCACCCATTAACCATTTTGTGAGTTTGAGTATACCATTTCGAAGTTCTCACAGAGGAGAATTCGAAATTTAATCTTTCATTTTCATGAAATTAATCATATTCAATTGGTCCTCTCAAATTAAGGATTTATCACAAAATTTCCAACAGTATATTCATATTAGTACCTTGTTTACACCACTTTGAGTTGCTTGAGAATCCGTAATTTTTCCTCCAAGAAGCACCGAAATGAATATCAATTAGGATCATTTTTAGCCTTTTTCCATTCCGGAACTCATATGGTGAGTCTCGGTAGTATTTCTCCTTCTTTCTTGTTAATAAATGGCAAGCACACATGTTAATTCTTTATAAAATATCAGTTGCGTTGTGGTGACTCGAATCTGAGAAATTGTTAAGTTGATGAATGAGTGCATTTTAACACCCAACCACATTGGGCGATTTAAATCTCATATATATATATATATTGACAATATTTAAATCTCATATATTAAACAATATATATTGTTATGTATTTTATTTAATAGTTTAAGTTTTTAGGTTACGTGATAACTAATAATATTACATCTAGAGTTTGATTCACCCCTCACTTATTTGTTTAGATATTGTAGGGGGTCGACCTACGGTTAACATGGATCGGGTCAAGTTTGTGTAAGGCCCAAAGCAATCCAGGTCAAGCCTGTCGAATGGGGAATGTCGTCTCCTCTATGAACCTGTAAAAGAGTCGGTTTGTCAAACGGAATGTGTAGTCTTCAACAAGAACCTACAAAAAAGAGTAAGCGAATAGAAAGATCGATAAAAGGAGAATAAGTAGTGGGACGATTTCTTAGCCTTAGTTGCGCTTGGGCTGAGCGTTTATTATGGTTGACCCGTAATCGAACTCGAAGTCAGGCTCTGTTGACCGGAATGTTAAGGAGCATCGTTTCAAGATGCTAGTAAGCTTTGTTCTTAGTAATGATTTTCAGAGAGAGTTCTGTAGTCAGGGGAGGTATTATTTAAGGTTCAAATTTTTTTTGTCATTATTTGGGACGATTCTTGTGAGAATATCACCACTTTACTAATTCAAGTTTAAAAGGCACATATTTGGGTAATCAGACAAAAATACCCTTATTTTGTCAGTTTGTGTCTTTTCAAACCTAGAGAGAAAAAAGTTTAGAGAGAGAGAAATCCGACTGAAAATCTCATGGCTGCAAAAAATCCGATTGAAAATCTCACGGCGAACTCACCGGCGGTGGCGCTACAATCCTGAAGTCGACGAGAACTTGCAAGATGATGAAGATCTGGGTTTTCGTGTAGGGAAAAAATACATGCACGCAGCAGAAGCGAGACTAAAATAGAGTTTAGTATGTTTTAAAAAAATTTCCATATTGAACCTTAACCCTTTAATTAATTAATCATACATACGAAAAGATTAAATACCTTTGTTGCGTGATCCGATAGACTAACGTCGATGGTAATCCGCTAGATCTTCCAAAGCCGATCACGAACATGAATCACCTAGGAGCGTGGTCTCCCTTATTTGAATTGTGAACCTGAGAATGGACGAACAAACATTTTTTCTGATGTTGTTAGTCACTATAAGCTCTAAAAGTTTTCTAAGAATGTTCCGGTCACTTTTGAATTCACAATCCTAGGATTGAAATTCGCATTAACCTAATTCGAAAGTTTGTACAAGATCTCTTGATGTCTAGATCACTAGTACACTATCAAAGCTAGAACAATTCTTCTCTCACAAACACCTTGGCCGAATTCTCACTGAAAAAAGAGTAGGATTTTTATTTTTCCTTTTTGCCAAAGAAAATAAATTCTTCTAAAAAGAAAACTAGGGTTGGCAGAAAATTCGGTCACTATAAAAATTCTCACTATATATTTATAGTGACCGAATTTTCTGCCCTAGTTATTTTAGGGTGGCCGAAAATCCTCCCTAGTTTATTTAGGGTTTCTGAATTCTTACCTTGTCCAACAAGGTGATTACCAAAGTCTTTTCAAATAGTCTCCGAACTTTTTAAATATTAATCCGAGCTTTTTTAAGGAATATAAATAGCTTTGCCAATTTTGAATCTTCAAGCCTTTTAACACTGTCTCCGAGCCTTTTCATACACTGTCTGAGTCTTTTCAATAGTAATCCAAGCTTTTTCATTTTTATGAATAGGTTTGTCAATTTTGAATCTCCGAGACTTTTAACATTGTCTCCGAGCCTTTTCAATTATCTTTGAGACTTTGTAAATAGTCTCCGAGCCTTTTAACATTGTCTCCGGGATTTTGTAAATAGTCTCTGAGCCTTTTCAATTTGTCTCTGAGCCTTTTCAATTAGATTCAAAATTCACACAACCAGCTTAAGGTTTACAAAAGACTCAGAAAACAAATGAAAAAGAACCCAATTTGGGTTTTAAATTGAAAAAAAAAAAAGCTCTAGGGGCGCTGCCTCCTGCACCCCCGCGAGTTGATCGAACTACCACGAGCTCAGCGGGGAGCTCGACCCCAAAATGCGTCTGCGTAGCGCCACAAAACTAATTATCCAATTAAGATGCATTGATAATGTTATGGTGTTCAACTTCCATTGGAGGTCTGTTATAGAAGAAGATGAAAGAATAAAATCTCAAAAAACTTCAAAGTAAGAAAGAGAATGTGTAAAATAAGGGCATTTTTGGAAATCACTTACTTTAGTGCATTTTAAACTTAAGTTATTAAATTGGTGACATTCTTACAATAACCGGTCAAAAAGGTGACATTTCCGACCATTTCCACGTCTTTATTTATAGGTGGAAACCTCCCTCCAATGTTCATCTCATCAGGTTTGATTGTGGGAGGGATTTTCGGATAGAATCCCTCTTTTGAATTTGAACGTTACCCACTTCTGTAACCGAAGCTTTGACTTGGTCTTTTAATGGCTAAGTTTTTAACTAATACAAGTCTTGGATCCACCCGCTATACGTGGGCCTGGTTTGGTTTTTAACTTAAAAGGTTTGGGCTTTCAAATGTTGGGCCCAAAAACCATTTTTGGCTACTACAGATATATGATTAGGAAAATGCAGTTCAACAACACCCATATTTTTCGTGAAGATAACATGGTGGCGGATTTTCTTTTTAATGAAGATCTGAATTACACCGATTTTATTTGATGGAATAGAATACCAACATCACACCGATTTAATTCGATGGGATAGAATACCAATTTGTATTTTAAAGCAATTGCTTATTAATTCTTGGAGAGTTCCTTGCTTTATTTTGTTGATCTTCTTATCAATAAAATTTCTTTTAAACTTTGCTTGAAATTACCAACACATTGGATTATAAGCTGGCCATTTCTAATTTGCCTGCAACAGTCTTCATGCATAATAATTGTTCTGCTTTTAGAACTGAATTAGTTAAGCCATTTACGATAACAGTACAAAGCAGATTTCACACACCAAAAAACTCTGTTCAGGCTATAAAAGACATCATGTTTTATTTGTCTATGACAAATAAAAATCCACATATACGTAAAAGAAAAAGAAATTAAGAGAGGTGCGAATGTTTCAACATTCTATCGAAGTGATAGAATCACATCAAATTTCTAGTTGTATCAAAATTCAAAACAAAACCGGTAGGAATTTGTCTGTCATTAATTCATTATTGATATAAATATCTTCCACAAGAACACCAAAGTGTGAATCATGAAAATTTTCAAGTATAGAAAATCCCCTACAGAATTGTTGATAGCTACCGGTAGTTATTGAATTGTTACCGTTAGTAATTCAATAAGTATCATTAACTATTGAATAGCTATCAACAATTCTGTACAGAATTTCCCGCACCGAAAAGTTACTCGTGTGAATCACTAAAAACAAAGAAGTTTTCCCAAACCAAAAAAATCCGTTGGGGTTATGACAGAGTAGAGAGTACCACGCACTATAAAATTATGGAAAGAAACAGTATTTTATTGGTCTATGACAAATCAAAATCTCCTCCGACACCTTTTATAAAAAAATAAAAAATAAAAAAACTTTTCTAGGGACTCGGTTTATCCTACACAATATCCCATGCCGTACATGTACAAACAGTCAAACATATATAAATACTTGGAGAGTTGGAGAGTGATATTAAAATTAAGTTCCAGTACAATTAGAAAATAAAAACAATAAAAGGACAGAAATGGATGAACGAATATTAAACAGAAATTTAATTTAATTGCAAAGATAAAAATATGCAATTTTCACAAATTAATTCTATGGTGAAACAAAATTATCTGTATATGCAATCCTTTCGATGAGACGCTCCTTAGTGCCATGGATGTGAAACTTTTGGTAAGTAGTCTTTGTTTCTGTACTGTACAAAAGGAACTCCTTCTTCTTCCAGCTCCCAATAATGTTATTGATTTCTCTTACACTGGCAAGGATTTCATCCTCCTTCATTGAACAAATAGGTGCTATGTTATCAAAACTTAATACTCTTTCGAATGGTGGAAGCACATAAACGTAATCCAGTTTTGATTCTTGCCAACGTCCCTCGTCCACATATCAATATATTGGCTATTTTTGTTATATTGAACTATGCATAGATGTTCCTTAAGAACACCAAGATGGTAAAAAGGTGCATTTTCCGGTAATAGAATCACATCAAATTTCTCGTTCAATGTATAAAAACAAAGAATGTCATAAATTACTTTGCCGTTATTGAAATAATTTATATTCCAATAAAGAGCTTCATTCACAAGAACACCAAAGTGTGAATACTTGAATGAACAAAAATACTAAAATTTTGCGGGTTTTTTTTTTCGGTTGAGTAGCTTCTTGTGTTGGGAATATGAACCGATGAATACGGAAGCAACATGCCTAATATTCACACATAACAATTAATAGATGTAGATGTGAGGGGTATATTATTGGGACCAACCTCATATTGTCGAATTGGTTAGAAGTTAAAACACATCGTTAACTTTATAATTTAATTTTTGTAAGATATATATATATATATTACAAACCACAGTAGGTTCTTCTATCAGGTAATTTCAGGACGATAAACCACAGTCATATGTTCAAATTTTTGTTAAAAAAAAATCAATATATATATAATTTCAGGACGATCTGATGGGAGAACCTCCCTATATATAAATAAATATATATATATAATTATTATTTTTTTTAAATTCTGGACCGGTCTAATCTATTACTGCCTCCACCTTTGTAGAAAAACGAGATGAGTTTGGGTTAGTGTATTCTCTTTGTGAGTTCGAGTCTCTCCCCATATCCCAAATTATTTTAATATTTAAAACAAATAAATAAAACTTATAACAAGCTCAATAGTCTAATGCATTAGTGATACACTTGTATTATAAATTATTTCTTAATTGATTGTGGGTTCGAGTCCTCCCCTTTGTCAAAGAACCTCCAATTTATATAATACTTCAATTTAATCTAACCCACCCAATTAAAAATCATAGCTTCGCCACCGTTTCTCTATCATCATGTTATATATGTATTTTACTATTTAGAAGGAAAAAAGACAGCTACATTTTATATGCATAGAGTTGAAAAGGAAAAACAAGGCTCGACTAAAGGAGAGTCAAAGAGAAGAACAACTTCAAGAGTTTTGTATCATTTGATTACAATAGTATCAAAGTTTATCCAACAAAACAAAAGGAAAAAAAACTAATGTTTACATCACTTAGATAGATACCAACCAGTACATGCTGCATAGAACATGTTTCTTAGTTCAGGATAAATCGTCGAAGCGAATGCAGTGACTATCAAGGGCACGGGTAGAAGACTAACAAAGGGAACCCAACTAATAGATGTGCCATATAGAGCCAAGGAGGAAATTGTGCTGAAAGTTACCAACATGGATATCAAAGTCGTGTACAAAGCACCGATTCCAACCATATACTTCAGCGGTAAAGACAAGAGAAAGTCAATTTCTTCATGTGAAGACATGATGATCCACAAAGACATTAGAATACAGAGGCAAGAGGAGAAAAAGGCGGTTGCATCTGACACGGTATACAACTGCAGCAATGTCTCTTTCACATGAAGAGGTATTGTTTTATTAATGTTACCAGGAATGACGAAGAGTGCTCCCAAAGTCACAAGAGCGAAGAAAACGACACACGATAAAAATGACTGAGCTGATCTCCTCATATGCTGTTGTTGCCTTTGCAATAACCTTTTGTGTTCTATGCTGAACAACTCTCTCGGTGTAACTTCCTCTGCGTTTTTCATTTCTCTTAATGAAGGTGGCATCATCATCTCAACCTCCTACAGCATCATATTTATAACGAACATCATTAACAAAGAAAAGTTGAAAAGTTTGAAATACATATGAAAAATAAAAACTGAAGATAGATTTTACCTTAAAGAATAACAATTCTCGCTGCATTTCTAATTCTGCACCATACATGTTATCATCTGAAGGCCAATATTTTGCAGCTATATGTAATATGCTGTTCTTTTCTTTATCTACAATAGCTAACAGCTCTTCATCGATACCTATCTCATGTATTAGCTTGAGTATTTTGACTCGACGGTGCAGAACCGCAACATGGAATATGCTTCGGAGATTTTCATCTAGTTCACCAACCAAACCAGGATAAGGACGGAGATTTTCATCTACTTCACCAACCAAATCAGGATAAGGGCGAAGGAGCACCACTAATAATTCAAAGTCACCGAGTTTAGCTGCATTAAATAGTAAGTCTGAAGGTTTTCTGATAAAATCTGCAACATTGACATCCTGTCTTCGCATTATTTCTTTCCAAACACATTGGAGTAGTTCAAGTGCTTGGTTTGGCTTCGAATCTGAATTCCCAGTGAACTTCATTCCTATAACTGAATGCAGAAACATTGTATCATTTAAAAGTGACAAAAATAGGAACAACTATGCTGCTGCTGCTACGTTCATGTAGTGAAATTTGGGCAAATTGTTTTTGACCTCCCCTGAAATATATGCTGAATATAGATTCCGATAGTCTAGAAATTTATCACATACCTATTCTAAATTATGAAATTCATTACATTATAAAATTCGTTACAAACCTCTCCAAAAATTTTCAAAAAGAGAGGTTTTACGTTGAATTTCAAACCAGCTATATTTAACCTATATTGTAGAAGTTGAGGAAATTTCTGTGAAAGTTGCATATTAGACAGCCCATTCAACCTTTTTTGTATTTTCCTTAAATGGAGGATGCAAATTCACTTGGTATATAGAGGAGCACTATTAGTATTGAATACTGGTGAGTGGTGATACTTACAGAAATTAAAAACCTTCCTAAGAAATCCTCTGCTTCTGCTAGCATATGCTGAAGGCTTTCTGGCCAATGCATGCAAGGCCGTCTCATCATTTACGTAACGAGTCACAGCTAGTTCAGGATCATGCTGCACTAGTCCCAATGCAGTATCTGAGCAATTCACACAATTTTTTTAAGAACAGATGCAGAAAACACAGTACATACATGCATAAAATATTGAACATTTTCAAAGGACACAAATTACAAAATTCCAGCATTTCATATATAGATGCAGAAGTAAATAAAAAATATTGATAAAAGAAAAAATCACTTTCATTCACGCTTCTATAGGTTTCATCATCTCAAACTAAAATTGGTGAAATGAAATTGAATATACACATACCATAGAAGCCGGCATAGATATTTTCAAAAAATACATCAATATGATCCTGCTGTATAAAGTCAGCTTCAACCTTTTGTGAAAAAGAAGATGCCATGAATTTGGTCCTACGAGTTAACACCATAGAACAGATTAAAAGAATATCAAAAGAATCAGCAACTACACCTACTCACATGTCAACAGAAACCTTCTCAGATACAGTATTAGAAGAAAAACATGTAACCTCAACCAAACTACAAAAGCTCAATTCCGAATTTTTACATAAAACTTTAGAAGAAGAACAAGAAAAACTCAACTAAACTACAAAAAATCACTTCCAAGTATTAAGTTTGCTAAATTGGCTTCAATTTGAGATTGCTCATGGCTAGCATGTGTAGTACAGTATGATAGTGCATACTCTTTGACTTTACACCTTTCGGTTGGACCCCGAAGTATTGATCGTTTGATGCATCTATGAAACAAGCCTTTGTCACTTGAATAAAGCATTGGAGTGTAGATAATCGGGTGTTTCGGGATTTTGGGTTTTGAGAGCCACTTTTCCTAATTTGTAAACATCATCTAATTCAAATTCTTCACTTGTCTTTGATGCAATTCTAGTATAATGTGGTTTTTAATTTTTTTCTGGAATCTTAAATTATTCAAACTTTCCATCTCATTACAAATATATATATATATATACATATATATATAGGGGTAAGTGACAACATGTGATGGAGAGAGTCCATTTGATGAATCGGACGCCGAACTAGCTTGAGATGACAAAGACTCAGTGGAACACAAGGATTTTGATTTCATGGACTCAAACTGAGTCTCATCAATCAATAGAGGCCTTAAATGCGAACGAGAGGCAGCAGTAGCACCCACATTTCCCCCAAATTCCATCCTCTCAGATCTAGAACGCCAATTCCATGGCAAAAATGAATCTGTTTCATCAAACCTGTTCTCCAAGTTTGTAGGATCCATATCACCAAATTCATTATCAATACCAACATAAGGACTATTTAATGAACCCATGAAAGGTGAATTAGACTCACTTCCATCACTAAGATTTCTATCACTAAGGTTTCTATCACCTGATCTTAGACTCCTAATTGGTAAATTCAATGATTTATGGTCCATCAACGATTCAGATTCACCGTATTGATTAAGAGAACAGTCCGGTTGAGCTACAACAACCTCAGATTCGCTTTGAAATTACTGAGAATTCCATGCTTGACTCACATTATTCTCACCAAACCCACAGGAGTATTCAAACCCAAATTCAAAATTAAAAGATCCAATTTTTTTCTGTTCACTCATAGCAGAGTTTCCAGTACTAGTGTAGTAGTATCAACAATAGATTCACTAGCTTTATAATTATCAGAATACAAAGTCCGGTACATATCTTTCTCACCATACCCACATGAATTATCAAACCCATCTTCGAAAATCGAAGACACAAAAAATTCTAGACACATACGACTCTGAATCATCATCATTAGTGCCGTGAGTGGCGTGAGTTTCAATGTCCGCATCAAAATTTCGGTGACAAAGCAGACCATAAGACACAGCAACCCCAATAAAGAGGAGGTGAACAAGGTCCCAGAACTTGGCTGATGAAATCAGGAGCCTGAGATGGGAACAGAGGAATCGCGACAAGAAACATAGCAAAGAAGAGAAAACTTACAGAGAAAGTCACAAGCAAACAATATACATTTACAGTAACCTTTGAACAAAACACAAAAAAACAGACCCATTTTACATGCTCATAAAGAAAACCAACAAACCCACTTTCAAAAGGAAACCAAAATCCAAAATCAAAAGAGGGCTTTCGTTCTACGACCCTAGTATTTGAAGAATACACAAACAAAAATTTAAATTTGAACGCACAACACAGTTAAGAGCACGGGGTTGTTCAAACGAAACCCCAAGTTCACATGAATCGCTCAAGCTCAAGTTCAATACATACCTGTTTGGTTTCTCAGTTGATGGACCCTTTTTAGATTCCAGAGTGATCCTGCTCTTGTCGTTTTTGAGCGCCAAGACGTTGCTGTGTGTTATTAATCAGAGGGAAGATGGCGGGACTCCGACTTGGTGTGAATAAAACGAAGGGGTGGGGACGGATGTTGTCTGTCCTTGAAGCAAATCAGAATACCGGTCCTGACGTGGCTATCCACGTCACCATATTTCGCTGAGGTGACAGAAGACGTCAGAGAAGTAGTCTTGACGTGGCTGGTCACGTCATCAGGGAATTGCTGACGTGACTTGCCATGTCAGTTGGGCCTTCCATTCTTCTGGGCTGATTCAATTTCATTGATGCAAATTTTTACAATTTTTATCATGTAGGTAGGGATGGCAAAAACCCGGGTCCGGGCCGGGTATACCCAGACCCGGCCGAGTACCCGGGGTTTAACAGTCCGGGTACCCGGCCCGGAAATACCCAGATTTTTGAATCTGGGTACCCGGCCCGGAAAAACCCGATCGGGTTTCTAGGTATCCATACTAGAATTTTGCCCGGGTTTTACCTTTTTTTTTTGTTTTTTTTTTTTTTTTTTTTAATTCAAGGTTGCTACAATGCTACATGCTGCTGTTATGCTATATAATTCTGTATAATTATATTTAGGAATTTTTAATGTGGTTCACTAGATTTGGTAATAAATTTCACTAGATTTGAGAATAACAAAAGTACTAGAAAACTCTCATATATTTGAGAATAGGTTTGTTAAGTTAGGGTTAAGTTTGGTTGTGTAAAAAAAAAAAAAAAAAAAAAAAAAAAATCGGGTTCAAAACCGGGTACCCGACAAGGTATCTGGGTATACCCGGACTCGGGCCGAAACACAACCGGCCCGGGTACTCGGACAACCCTTACCCGGTGCCGGGTAAGTCATGTCCGGGTTTTACACGTGATTTTCGGCCCGGGTAAAGCCGGGTACCCAGCCCGGCCAAGTAAATTTGCCATACCTACATGTAGGCGCCTAAGTGTGAGTATAGAGCATCTTCAATGGTAATATGACTTGTATTTGTAAAAATGGTGATATATCAACATTGTTAAACCAGTTGCTTTATATGTGGTATGTACTAAACTTGATAGACATCCAAATGAAAAAGTGGTATCTAATGTTTTCACTTGTAAAATACATGTTTTTAATGACATGTCAATTTATTATTGGTCTTATTGAATGTATTTTAGAATTGTTGAACAAAATAAAATAGAAGATAAGAGTGGTTGCTGACTGGGCCAACAAGATGGATGTTCAATAAACTCGAGAGTCATGTTGACAGCCTCTAAAAAAAAAATTTGTCACCTCAACTTGAAGTTGTACTAAAGAGGTTGCATTGGAGATGAATTTTTTAATAAAGCGATGTTCATCCTACATGGAATCTAATTTTTTCACAACCCACGTTACCATTGGAGATGCTCTTATAGCATACTTATCCATCTCATCACTTTTTGCCAGAAAAAGCAATGCAATTGGGTCAAATAATGCTTACATGACAAAATGTGATGAGGTGGATAAGTGTTTTATTAGTATACCCACACTTATGTACCTACAGGAGAAGAACTCAAAATTTTTATTTTATTTCATATTTTTTGAAACTGTCTTTTTTTAAATAAATAAATAAAACAAAACAAAACAATGAACTTTCATTAAACAACATAAAAAGTCCTTAATTGCCAACATGATTAACGTTTTTATTTTTTGAAACGGTTGATGCACGTTTTGGAATCTTGAATTCTATACGTTTCATGCACACTAAAAATCTAAAACATAATTAACACAAAACTACATTTAAATATGTTGTTTTGTTACATAATTATTATCTTTAAAAAAAATTGACAAAAAACTATTTTCTTAAATTAATAGTTTGTTCATCATCGCTTACATTTTCTGAACTAAATGCATAGTCTATACTCCATATAATCACATTTAAATCATATCCCAAGTGTAGTACTAATCTCCCACAATGAATAACACATTATTATCCAATATAACTAATTATTGATTAATTATCATGTTAGACTACAATAATCATATTTGTTCTAGTTTCCTGAGATTAAAATCATACCGTGTAAGCACATAATCAACTCATAAAAAATATAAGAGAGCTGCTATATACCACCGGGGTCGCAGCACCGTTGTGGCCCCGTAGTTGAAAAACAAGTAAAAACATTTAGGACTTGTATAATTAATATGTGGGATCTACATGTTTTTTTTTTCTTGTTTTCCACTACAGGATCGCGGCGGTGCCGCAACCCCGGTGGTACAAAGTGTTTTTCAAAATATAACTATCGAAAATTTCTATTTTATTTGTGAGAGTAACCGCCTTCTAGTTTGATCTAAGTAAATCTTATCAAAACTTCATACAAATAACTATATTACAGCTTTGAGTATACAATTCAACAAAAGTTGGTCTGCAAAAGCATTCATGATAAAATCCGCTATTGCATGAAAACTGAAAGTCTGAAACCATTATTAATTGCTTATCATTAAGAAACCAAGACCACACGCAAAAGCAAAATAATTAACAAGAAGCCAAAACTTTAAAGCTTTAAAGATCAACATGTCAAAACATTCCATCAAGTTCCATACGCAACCCTATCCACCCAAATTACATCATCTGACACCTGTACAATTCTGATTCTTTATACCAAAAAAACAAAACAAAAAATTGTTGACTAGATTGGCTGAGGAGAACACAACAATATTCGTGCAGTTGAAGCAATGATAATATGCAGAGAGACTTTAACTTTACTCAACAAGACTCTCATATTTTATACCTATTTTTGCAAGCCACTACAAAACACATTACCATGTTAATTACGCATTGATACCAAAATTCTGGGATTAGGGAAAGGGGCTTGTCACTAATCAAACCTCATCTTTTGTCGTAATTTCTTTTAAAAAAATTATATTGATTCGGGTTTTTTTTTGAAGAGGTTGGACTCGAACGTCGAACCCACAATTTTATAGCGTATTTGTGAGGTGTTTACCACTGAACCAACATTATCTCGTCTCATCTTATATCATATTTATAGAAGAATTTGAGCAAAAATCATAAAAATGTTCAAAAATAGAATTGTTTAGCTTTTCTAGTACCTTAGTGACAATCAATTAGGGAATTTTTATAACAACTTTCCTTTTAAATAATAATAATAATAATAATACCCTTTTTTATTAAAAATTATCAAAACCATACTATATATAGTTTTAAATTTAGGTCTACCAGAATTATAATCTAAGAAAATATTATAAACCAAACTTTGAACATACATCACACGGTCATCCAATCGGCTATTCAATAAGACAATCTAATTTATTTGGATTTACGTGTTTTTTTTGAAATGGAATGATCATTTCAAAGTGTTTGAGTACAAAGAATAATAGATTTATATGGAATAAGTCAAAAGAACAAAGGCATAATTGGGTTCCATTGGAATAATTAATGTAGGTTTTTTTTTTTTTTTTTTTCATTAATAAATTAATTATTGCAATACAAAGTTGGCAATTGGTTCATTAATATCTAAATACACTCATTTTCTTTAATCAACTCTAATTAGTTGGCAAATTATTCCAACCTGTCTCATAGATCCAGTTAAAATGCTAATTGGTTTGATAGTAAACAGCAAGTCAATGCCTCCCAGAAAAATTGCATGTTAAAAGATTAAATAAAAAGGAAAAGTCCAAGCAATTTCACTTGTTCATAGACAAGAAAAAATTTCTCTTTATGTGAATTTGGATTTGGACATTTGGTTGCTTCTTCAAATAGAAACAAAGATAAATGGATGGCAAAAATAGAAAAGCAAAATCATTTTTACTTCAAATAAAATGTGCTTTTGAGAATTTGCTTGTTTCATCAAGTAATTTAAATTACCAGCAGAAAAAAGAAAAAAGAAAAAAAATTTGTGGATAAAAAGCAGAAAAAATAGACTCTTGGCCTCCAAGCTATAAAAGGTGGCAACAGGAAAACCAAAAAAGCCAAACAAAACTTTCCAGGAAAATCGAAAGAAGAAGAGGTGTAACTTAACGTCACACTTTCCTCTTCATTAATTTTCACATCATAAACGTGTTCTCTAAGCTCATTTTCCCAATTCCCTCTCTTGTTTATAAGCTCATCTCAAACACTAATTTGACATCAAGTAATTTTCCAATCAAAATTAACAAACAGAGCTAAAAGTTTCCAAACTTGGTTCATTATGGACAGAGGAACTTCTACAGATGATGATGGGAGCATTCGTTTACAGGTTTTCGAGCTCAGGAGGTTGAGTGAGGCTTGTGGTTCAAACAATACCATTTTCGAACCACAAAGCAGCATTGAGAAGAGAGACAGTAGCAATGCAGATTCTATGTCTCCAACATCAACAGTTCCAGCAGTTCGTGCACCGGAAAAGAAGCTGACACTCTTCGCTCTACGTCTAGCAATTCTCGAGAAGGCAGCCACTGGACTTGGAACTCTTGGTTTCATCTGGGCAACAGTTGTTCTTCTCGGTGGTTTTGCCATTACCTTGGACAAAACCGATTTCTGGATCATCACCATCATTTTGTTGATTGAAGGGACACGTATTTTCAGCAGAAGTCATGAGCTTGAATGGCAACATCAGGCCACTTGGTCAATCGCTGGTGCTGGAATCAATAGCTTTCGAGCACTACGGACTACTTCACACAATCTCATTGAAGCTATCAAATCAATCAACCCATTTATTTCTCGAAAGCACAATAAGAAGACTAAAGAGATTGTAGACAGAACAACATTTGATGGAGCAAACTCTAGAAGATGGCAGAGAAAATCAACAAGGACATGGACAAGTTCTGATGTTCCTCTGCTACCATATGCTCAATGGGTTTTTCTTTCAAGGAACATCAGCAAGCTTCTCTATTGGCTTCAGCTTGCATCTGCAACAGTTTGTGTAGCTCTGTCTCTGATGAAGCTGATCTGGCATAACTATGGTGATGTAGCTAAAGGAGATACTGATAAGAGGAACCGGAAATCAGCTTTGAATATTTTCTATTCATTGGCCTTGGCTGAAGCTTTGTTGTTTCTGTTGGAGAAAGCTTACTGGGAATGGGAGGTTATATATTGTAAATTATTGGAGGAGGTGAACAGAGAGTGTGATTTGGGGCCTTCAGGTCTGGTTTCGATTCGTAGATTCTTCTATGATGCTTATTCGAGATGTGTCAATGGAAGCATTTTCGATGGATTGAAGATGGATATGGTTAGTTTCGCTATGGAACTTTTGGGTTCAAGTTCTCCTGATGAGCAACTGATTGGAGCTAGAATTCTAAGACAATTCGCGGTAAATGAGAGGTTTTCTGACGATACCCTCCAGAAGATTGGGATAAATTTAACAGTGATTGAAAGATTAGTTGAAATGTTGAATTGGAAAGACCCTCTAGAGGAGGAGATCAGGAGGTCTGCTGCAGAAATTTTGTCGAAATTAGCTGGGAAAAAGCAGAACTCTCTTCGCGTTGCTGGAATACCTGGTGCAATGGAATCGATATCATCTCTGCTTCAAACCAGCAGGAATTCATGTGGTGCAACTGATGATATTGGTGAAAACAAGATCATTATTGATCATGCGCATTATGGATCCTGGACATTTAACCATTTAGGACTTCTTGTTCTGAAGAAACTTGCTCGTAATCACGACAACTGTGGAAAGATTGGCAACACAAGAGGGCTCCTGCCAAAAATCATAGATTTTACACATGCTGGAGAGAGTCTGCTGAAGGATGAAGTTTCCACACATTGTCAGATTCTGACAGTAAAACGTTCTCTGCAATTAGTGAAGATGCTAGCAAGCACAACGGGCGCCACAGGAGAACATCTCCGGAGAGAGATTTCAGAGGTTGTTTTCACAATCAGTAATATCAGAGACATCCTGAGATATGGAGAGAGACATCCAACGCTGCAAAAGTTGGGGATAGAAATCTTAACTAGTCTTGCACTAGAAGAAGATGCAACAGAGAGGATCGGGGGCACAGGTGGGATTCTAAAGGAGCTGTTCAACATTTTCTTCAAAGAGGCAATGCCGCAGAATCAGAACCATGTAAGAATTGCTGCAGGGGAAGCGCTAGCAATGTTAGCATTGGATAGCAAAAGCAATTGTCATCGCATTTTGAAGTTGAAGGTACTGGACAGACTTGTAGAAGCATTGGAGGTTCCTTTGCTTCGCATAAATGCTGCAAGAATCTTAAGAAATTTGTCCAGCTATAGTGGAGCTAATTGCTTCCACCAGTTAAGAGGAGTCATAGCTGCTGCTCCCACAGTAAGCACTTTCTACTGCAACCAAACCGTTAACATACTTTTTATCGTTCAAGATCTCTTACCTAGTCTTAATAATACTTTTTATCTTCGTACAGGTGATCAAGGTGATAATATCCGAAGAGCACAAATTACAGGAAGTGATGATTGGACTAGCAGCACATGTATTCAAGTTCATGACGCCAGAAGAATCAAGCATCATGTTCGACAGAGCAGGAATTAAGGAGGTAGAATTAGCAGTCAAGTTGGTTGAGATTCTGAAGAAATACCAACATCCACCAATTAAGGTTCCAAGAATAAGGAGGTTTGCTATAGAGTTGGCAATTTGGATGATGACAGACAAGGTAACAAATGTACATACTTTCAAGGAGATGGGGATGGAGAAAGAGCTGGAAGTTGTGTCAGAGACCACAGCAGAGCTTGAAAATTTCAATATTTTCTCTGGCACTGTTGGATTGAGCAGGCACAGCACAACAATTCACTCACTGGTTGAAACTGCATTGAAGTTGCTGGAGGATGAGTGATTCTATGCAGCATATCTCTGATATCTCTAAATTAGCAACACAAATCGACACGTATGTACGATTACCATAAACTTGTAAATATATATAAATGAACAAAAACTATAAGAGATTCTTTTTCTCCAAGCAATAAATATGTATGTTATTGAAAATTTCTATCTACGATTGATTCATAATCAAAATCAAAATCTCCTCCAATGACTCTGTTTATCCTACACAGTATCAAAATCTGATGCTATACATTTACATGTAGAATGATAGTAAAACTAAGTTCCAGTACTACCAAGTAGAAAATAAAACATAAAAAGGATAGAAATCAATGAACGAATATTAAACAGAAATATAATAAGTTTATTGCATAGATAAAAAGATGTTTTTTCATAAATTAAATTCATGGTGAAACAAAAGTATCTGTATATGTGATCTCATCAGTGAAATGCTTCACAGTACCACTGATGTGAACCTTTCTGTAAGTCTTTACATCTGGACTGTACAAAAGGAACTCCTCCTTCGTCCAGCTCTCAAGAAAGTTATCCATTTCTCTTACACCGGCAAGGATCTCATCATTCTTCATTGAACAAATAGGTGCCAATTCATCAAAACGTGATTTTCTTTCAAATGGTGGAAGGTTCATAAACTTAACCCAGTTTTGACTGTTGCCAACTTCCCTTGTCCAAATATCAATACTGTCTGCTTTTTGATATTCAACTAAGCAAACATGTCCCTTAAAAACACCAATATCGTGAATATCTACATTTTCTGGCGACGGAATCACATCAAATTTCTCATTTAATGTATCAAAACGAAGAACGGCACGATTGTCTTTGTCATTATTGAAATACCTTATCTTCCAATAGAGAGCTTCATTCACAAGAACACCAAAGTATGAATGTGGATTACCAAGAATAAGATAAATTTGCCAGGGGAGTATTTCTTTGTGTTGCCAAGAATTACTATTTTGTGAATAGATATCAACCGAGTATCTTCCATTGACAGGTCTTTCATTGAGATCAGCAAATCTCATTAACCTCACAATCTTGTAATTGTTAGTGGAATGATCATACCAAAATCCAAATCCATTATAGTCTGATGGGTGGTTTAATGCTAAACATGCCCTCTTGTACCTCCCTGTAAGTGGATTCCATATCACAAAGCCTTCATTTTCATATAAAATACACAACAGGCCGTTACATGAAGCAATTCCAAGAATGCGATTACGATTACTAACCTTAAAGGGAATTTCAAGATCAACAGCTTTGATCTCATCTGCTGCTTCAAAGTCGATAGATTGAATGGTAGTTCTTGAAAAAAGAAGGAGTTTGTTGTTATGATATTTATGTTGGTTAGCAAAAGATTCCCACGATTTGCAAATGCATTTGCACCTAGCAAGTGGTTTTGGAGGGAGTCTGCGCAATATGTTGAAGATGATATCATCTGGAATGTGCAGATTTCTTTGCTTCTCCATTTCCGTATTCGCTTTTCTTTCTAGGGTTAGGGTTTCAACTTTAAAGAAAGTAAGTGTAACATATATATATATATATATATGAACCAGGAATCCTTATAGTCCACTAATTAAGAATATTTTTTTGCATATTTTTTTACATAAACAAATAATAAAAGAAAAAACAAATAATTAAGATTTTATGATCGAGTGTTTAGAAAAAAGTGTATTAAAATAATAATAATAATAATAATAATAATAATAAAATAAAATAAAAAAAGGTAGAAAACGCTTTTTCCTTTACATACTTATTCGTAATGCCTAGAACACTAAAGAAGTATTATGTAGTCTTATACATTTCATAAGAATCTCTTCCAATGACTTTGTTTATCTACCAAGTATCAAAATCTGATGCTATAGATGTTCAAAAACATATACAATAAAAAGAAATTAAGACATATATAAATATTTTGAGAACAATAGTAAAAATGATACAGAAATATAAGTTAATTGCATACATAGATACATAGATTAACTTCCACTGTTAGCCGGTGAAGATGCTTGGTCGTACAATGACAGAGGAGAGCACGAACTCGAAATGAGTGATAAAATGTGCTGAACATTGCGTTATCTGAAAACACAACTATGTGACTTCCATAATAGGCAAAAAAAAGAAGAATTGGTTTGTGTTATTCTTTGAGAATTTTGTTTACAAAACCCAGTATTCCAGTTACTGAAGAGAACAAAAGTATGAGCAAAGCAAATAAACTTTGAATGGGTATTGAAAGATTGTTGGGTGAAAAAATAATCATTACAACCCTTTTCCAAATGAACAATAAATGTGAAACATATATGATTGTGAATAAAAACAAACTGTAATCACCTTCTTAGACACATTCACAGAACCTATTTCTTTCTTTTTGATCAATCATTTTACATCAAAATACAGTCCCTGAAGCTATCTTAGTTACAAAACAAATACATGATCTGATTGATTTTAATGAACACCATATTGACTCTCAACGATTGTTTCGGAAAAAGCTGAAATCCCAACGTCGCATTAGCCTTACCATAATATGACCTGAAGGATTTCTTTCAATTATCAATGTTGCTTTAGTGTTATTTGACACATCAGCATCTGACGAGCTCTGGATGCTTGCTGAATCACTTCGGGGAAGAGGTCGCTGTGCTTGCCGATTCAATGATGGATGGAGGAGTGTCAAATGGAGGCCCAGCTGATGGCATGCTTGAGTCTGGAGATGGGTTTTGAGAGGCAAAATCAGGGCCATTTGCAAGTGAAATGTAAGTGGATTCTGCTTTTTGAGGGACCGAACGCTCTACTGAAATGGAAGAGGTTTCAGTCTTTACAGATTTACAATTTTCTGTTACCGGAGAATCATTTAGGATATCTTTTTGTGACAACTCGAAATAATCAGTGGTGGCAGAGGTTGGTTGTACTTCTGCTTCAGGGTGTCGCATCTCCAAGTCCTTTAATGACATAATCACCGCTTCCATGAACATCTGGAATGGATTAAATCATAAGTTAACAAATGGTTATTCATTGACGAGACAGCTCATTAATGATTATCAGAAGGCACCTGAGCAGAACCAAAAAGAGACGGATTGCTAAAGCATCCTGACTACCCTTTTTATTTTTTAAATTCAAGCCGCTATGCAATGGGAGCAACTTCTACATTGTTTTCGAGTATGACATGTCTGTGTCCACTTGTGTGTGAAGGTGTGTGTAAAAGAACATAATGGAATTCTTCCATGCATTCATGTATTACGCCCATATATTATCACTCATCAGTCATCCAAATATAATAATCTTGAGGAAATTTTTACCAAAGATAGGACTATGTCTGTCAGCCTTTCATGTTAGGTAAGGTCTCGAAATACAAGCAATAAATGAAGAAAAGAAGAAACTATCACCAACCTCAATTCGACTCATGGGTCTTTTAGAATGAACTTGTTCAATGGCATCTGATGTGCTGCTGGCCACCGGTTCTGCAACAAACACTATTAGGAGAATGAACAAGAGGAGGATGGATCAGACGGAAATCAGCAATTGAACGCTAAAAGACATGATGTACAAGTCATACAGTTAGATGCTCCCAACTATCCTGAAGTTAAAACAATCAACTATTGGCAAAGGATCGTGGATATGAAATCTGGTCCTTCCACTAAAATCATCGCCCACAACCAGATGCATTACAGTTTAATTTATTTAAACTACCAAAGTAATCATGCATTGGGTCAATATATGTTGCCCCCACCTCATCATTTGGAGCTTGCAAGACATTGTGGAAAAAAAAAGTTCAAGATGCACACGCAATTTGATGCCTTATGCATGTATGATCAAATATAAATTATAATAAGACTCTGGCATGCAAAGAAGAGACTTACCACATAAGCTTCAAATATACGATCTGAGTGATGAGGGAGTATAGAATCATCATCAACAGCAAAGCCCGAATAAAGCTGGGACAAAGCAAGTATTTGCCGCCTGCAACAACACAACAAATAACAAAATGAAGGGATCACTTGTATAGTTGTATGCAACAACAAATTAACACAATCATTAAGCTTTCAGTTTCCTAGATAATTGTTCACGGTTCCCATGGATATTCCGTAACCACTACATTAGTATCACATCCACCAAAAAAGTGAGGTGGTCCACAGAAACAAGAGCATGAAAGTATGGTGACTCCCTGAATTTCATGAATTGGCACTAATTACACTTTAAATAGTTTACAGAAAGCAACTTTTGAGGTAATCAAACTGATTATATCAAGTGGTTTCACCTATAGGCAAGCATGATCGAATAAATCAAAAGGTTAAATTATACAAGACGTCTGAGAAGAATATTGGCACTTCAATGGTCAACTAGAAACTTGATTGTACCACAAAAATTTAAAATGAATACTGTTGTCAAGATAACAAAGGATCATGGATTCATGAGTTTTTCAGTACGAAGTAATAGCCAGCAATACAACAAAATAAAATGAATTAAATCAGTGATAGAATAAAACCTTAATAGTGTTCAAGTTCTATATGTCAAACTTTGCCTTTTTCTGGATAGCTTTTCGCATGTATTGGATTGCAAACTTCACCTACAACAATAAAACAATAAAGTCAAGATCTTAGGAACAATAATACTCATGATAGCTTCAGTAATAATTCAGCAATCAATTGCTGCCTCAATCATTAGGAAGCATAACTGTTCAATAAGAGTTTGAATGAATGGTTCAATGTAAAACATGCATAAACTGTTTTCATTTAGCATGCCATGTCACACAAAAATACTCCTCATCAAGCACAAAGCATGACTGCAATGTCTCAAAACTAAATTGAAAACAAATCAAGAGCGGTGCTCCATCATAACTTACAATCCAACACCATCTAATAGAACATGGTCACGAGATGGATGTTAGAAATTTATAATTCATGTTGACTGGAACATTATGAGAGTCTTAATCATGAAGTCCACAACAGTTGCTACATTACCAAAGTGTAGAGAAGTATTATGCAAAGAGGAGGAAGATCAAGAGATTACAACACATGAAAAAATAAATGCCTCCACTAAACCAGCGCAAGAGAACAGGCGTGTCCCTGCTTTATAAGATCAAATCTAAAGAAAGAATTTTCAAAATAGCTTGGTAAAAGAGAGAGCTCTCTCTTAAAAGGCCAACCCTGAAGTCTGATTTTCTTGGCGACCTCACATGTTACAAGTCTTTAAACATTCCTAGCTCACAAATCTACT
Organism: Acer campestre; assembly: GCA_954870605.1. NCBI lineage: Eukaryota > Viridiplantae > Streptophyta > Magnoliopsida > Sapindales > Sapindaceae > Acer > Acer campestre. The sequence continues at coordinate 4,960,702 of OX940811.1, read as the reverse complement.
CCTTTTAAGTATTTTATAACATCTAAAGAACCACAATCAGTCATTCTTTTAAGAACTCTCTTTATTTTTCCTAGTTGAAGAAATAAATCCACGTGCTATCGATCAAAGATAATTCCTCTAACGTCCAACGGAGCTTCCAATTCAGCACAGCATGGAGATGGGTAAAGAATGGGATACAGACAACCCCAAGCCCCCAAGGAAACCATTAATATCCAAAACTACCTAAGGACGCCTATCAAAGTTATGACTAGGGTCTCTGGAGATACAACCACAACTAGCAATGTGATTAGGAGATGGTGATAGCTGTAGTGTGGTCACAAATTACAGTCATCCCAGCATCATGACTAGTAATTATCCTTGCCAACAGTATTTTTGTATAGCAAAATTTGTCTCATTATTTTATCTTCTTGCTCATTGTGTTTCATTATCACAATAATAGGTTTGCAGGCCTGTAAATCAACACAAGATACAATTGATTAACTGTAGCACTATATATTTACTTACAGTGAACTTAGGTAATCGAATTTTATAAGTATCCTCAAGTTCCATCATCAGCTCAACCAAATCAGAGAAAGGGCTGTCAAGAACCATTCCTGCTATTGAAGGATCCTCAGCTCCATACAATAGGCTGTGATACATGATAGTTATTGTTAATGGTAGATAATAAGCAGAAAAGCATCAGCATGGTGGTAAACATATGACATGAACTAATACTAATTAAGAAAACAAGACAGCAAAGTTAGAAACTCATTAGTACTAATGAACAAATGATAATGAAAACAACGCCCCTATGTGTGTGGACTATGGAGTACGATCAATCTTCTTGGAAAGAACTTCCTGGGCTCATAAAGGTAACAATACGAAATGTAGATGTAAATTAGTCCTTTTCCTATTATAAAGAGCACCCTGTTCGTTTAACATATTGATGTTATAAAGAGCATCAGGTTTTCAAAAATATTAATGTGCATTACTACGGATATTCTCCCGGTTTCACCAACCTAATATGCATACAGTCAATAATGCATGATATTTAACGAATGCAAAGGAGCAAAAAAAATCAAAATTTAACATGATATCTTTCTCGTCGATATAATGCATATATCAGATCCTTGATCCTCGCATATCATGAGAACAACAGCTTGGCCATAAAACAGACATTAAACTGTTTCAATTAAAAAATATTTAAGACCATCAAAGCTGTTAAGAAGGTGAACACATTTTTGTTGAGATGAAAACAAAATTCTAGGTAGTCACAAAGACTAAATTTTATTCATTTTTCGAATTCAAATAGATTCTTCAGATAGTAAAGTTGCCATTTCTTTTTTTTCTTTTTTTCTTTTTTTCTTTTTTTGTGTGTGTGTGTGTGTGCACAATTCACATGGTAGGCTGGTATTGGGGAGATACAAAGTGCATTGCAACTTTGTGTACAGGATGTTTTCATGTTATTGATGATTTCCTTTTTTTCCTATAGAATTACCTATTAGAAACTGATTACTGATTGGAGCACAACCCTCTAACAGACCAGAAATTAAATTAACTAGAAACAGTTTTTTAGCTCAAGTCATGCCATCACCTAACCTAACTATGTTTATATTAGGCTGATTCCCAATAGCAAGCTGCTTTTCAAGTTTCCCAACTAGCACTTTATTCAAATCAAACTGAATGCTTCTAGAAAAACATAGTAACAATTTAAGTCATATAAAGCTCAACATGGTTTGACAGATCTTAGAAGTGCTATGACTCTAATAGTAGTTCTCGGACTTAATTGTTAATCCAAGAGCATCACCTAGAAGTTCAATGAACTACATTATCTCAGCATAATTGACTATGAGAGTGCCTTTTAGATTAAAAGAAGATACCTAGTGACAGCGCCCATTGAACGTCCCCATAAGCCAATCAAAGAGACTTTTCCATCTGCCCGCAAATAATTGACCGCAGTCTTCAGATCTTCCTTCTGCAAAACAGCTAAAGGAAATAAAATACCATATAATACATGTATTTTACTCCCTTAGAATTATAAATATGCAAATAAAATAATAGCATTCAAATTTGACATAAACAGCAGTAAAAGATTGATGAAATTTGAGAGTTGTTTTTTCTCATATGCCTTACAATTCCTTCAACAAGTACAATCTTCTGAAATCTCTACAAAAACTCAGAATTCTTTACAGAATTCTTTACTCACCTGTTCCCGTGGCAGTAGTAACACAGAGTTCTTTTAATCTGCAGAATATTAAAACGGTGGAGAGAATGAAATAAAACGACGTCGCTTTAAAGGCAATGAGTCCAATGGGCCTAAACTAAACCCGAATTTATATCGGTCCAAATTCGCACATCAAATCAATTTTTTTTTTTAAAACAAAAAATATCACACACATCAAATCATTTTAAAGAATATATGTAATTAACAATATATATAGTAATTAACAAAATAATTTTTTTCTCATATGACCAGCTTTCTCATTTTCCTGTTCAACTAAATTTGAAATCAGATTTTGTTTTCTTAAATACAACATACATTCAATAATCACCATCACTAGAAAAATATATATATATAATTTTTTTTCCAGAAAAATATATTTAAAATTATTTGTTTACTCAATAATTTTTTTTTACTCAACTTAAAATCCAAAAGAGAAAAACAAATATAATTACTTTACATCTCTTTTCTATTTCCCTTTTAAAATTTTATAAAGAGATGTATTCAAAATGGGTAATATTAAAATAAAATGGAGTGTTTTAGAAATTTAATTTTTTTGAACGGAGTATCTTTAGAATAGGAGTTAAAAAATAAAAGGGATAATTTTGGAAAAAAATGAAATCTTTAGAATTTTTTTAAATTTAAATTTTTAGAATGAAGTGTTTTAAAAAAGGAGTGTAAAAATAAAAACATTAGATTGTAAGAAGAAATTCTCCATATTTTAATGAAACTTTTTTTAACTCCACCAATTAAGAAGAAATACCAACATCCACCGATTAAGGTTCCAAGAATAAGGAGGTTTGCTATAGAGTTGGCAATTTGGATGATGACAGACAAGGTAACAAATGTACATACTTTCAAGGAGATGGTGATGGAGAAAGAGCTGGAAGTTGTGTTAGAGACCACAGCAGAGCTTGAAAATTTCAATATTTTCTCTGGCACTATTGGATTGAGCAGGCACAGCACAACAATTCACTCACTGATTGAAACTGCATTGAAGTTGCTGGAGGATGAGTGATTCTATGCAACATATCTCTGATATCTCTAAATTAGCAACACAAATCAACACGAATGTACAATTACCATTATCTTGTAAATATATATAAATGAACAAAAACTATAAGAGATTCTTTTTCTCCAAGCAATAAATATGTATGTTATTGAAAAATTTTATCTACGATTGATTCATAATTAAAATTTCTTCCACTGACTTTGTTTATCCTACACAGTATCAAAATCTGATGCTATACATTTACATGTAGAATGATAGTAAAACTAAGTTCCAGTACTACAAGTAGAAAATAAAACATGAAAGGATAGAAATCAATGAACGAATATTAAACAGAAATATAATAAGTTTATTGCATAGATAAAAAGATGTTTTTTCATAAATTAAATTCATGGTGAAACAATAGTATCTGTATATGTGATCTGATCAGTGAAATGCTTCACAGTACCACTGATGTGAATCTTTTTGTAAGTCTTTACATCTGGACTGTACAAAAGGAACTCCTTCTTCGTCCAGCTCTCAAGAAAGTTATCCATTTCTCTTACACTGGCAAGGATTTCATCATTCTTCATTGAACAAATAGGTGCCAATTCATCAAAACGTGATTTTCTTTCAAATGGTGGAAGGTTCATAAACTTAACCCAGTTTTGATTGTTGCCAGCTTCCCTTGTCCAAATATCAATACTGTCTGCTTTTTGATATTCAACTAAGCAAACATGTCCCTTAAAAACACCAATATCATGAATATCTACATTTTCTGGCGATAGAATCACATCAAATTTCTCATTTAATGTATCAAAACGAAGAACGGCATGATTGTCTTTGTCATTATTGATATACCTTATCTTCCAATAGAGAGCTTCATTCACAAGAACACCAAAGTTTGAATGTGGATTACCAAGAATAAGATAAATTTGCCTGGGGAGTATTTCCTTGTGTTGCCAAGAATTACTATTTTGTGAATAGATATCAACCGAGTATCTTCCATTGACAGGTCTTTCATTGAGATCAGCAAATCTCATTAACCTCACAATCTTGTAATTGTTAGTGGAATGATCATACCAAAATCCAAATCCATTATAGTCTGATGGGTTGTTTAATGCTAAACATGCCCTCTTGTACATCCCTGTAAGTGGATTCCATATCACAAACCCTTCATTTTTATATAAAATACACAACATTACATGAAGCAATTCCAAGCATGCGAATTTCAAGATCAACAGCTTTGATCTCATCTGCTGCTTCAAAGTCGATAGATTGAATGGTAATTCTTGATAAAAGGAGGAGTTTGTTGTTATGATATTTATGTTGGTTAGCAAAAGATTCCCACGACTTGCAAACGCACTTGCACATAGCAAGTGGTTTTGGAGGGAGTCTGCGCAATATGTTGAAGATGATATCATCCGGAATGTTCTTGCTCTCCATCTCCATGTTTGCTTTTCTTTCTAGGGTTTAGGGTTTCAACTTAAGAGAAAGCATTAGGGGCTGGATCATATATATATATGAGCCATCGGATTTTACTTCTTTGGATGGAAGTGATTTAATCACTTTGTTCTCTTTAATTTTCCTTATTGAATGCAGACATTATTCTCATATATTTATTTAATATTTTTTATCTCTTTACAATATTATTAATTTATTTAACTTCCTCACCTTATTTAATTCTCTCTTTTAATTTTTTTTCCTTCTTTACTTTATGCGATTTTTTTCCCTTTTTTAACTTGGGAGAATCGCAAATACCCCCCGACTTTTAAGCTAATGGCAAATCAAACCCTCTGGTTTGAACAATCAGCAAACAACCCCCTACAAATTTGAACAATCAGCAAATAACTCCCTACAAATCAGCAAATAACCCCCTACATGCAGCAAATAATGCAAGGGTTCTTAACGGTAGGGGGTTGTTTGCTGATTGTTCAAACCAGAGGGTTTGATTTGCCATTTGGTTAAAAGTCGGGGGGGTATTTGCGATTCTCCCTTTTAACTTTTACTTTACCTAAGACCTTAACATCATTGATGAGACTTTCACTCTTTATTCTGTAAAATCTTTTATTTCCCTTTCTTTTTTTCTTTCTATTTCATTGGATTAGCATCAACTAATTTTTAATATCTTCAAAAATGTATAAAAACTTATAATTGGAAGACTTAACAACAGATGCTTTTGGTCTATCAACAGTAACTTTTTTTTTTTTAGGGCTTTTAGCAAAAATGCACTATATGAGGGGCTAAATTGCAAACCTACCCTCAGAATTATTTTTTTAACAAAATTTACCCTAATAGACTAACAATGTATTGCTCCCAATTCCTCAAGCGGTTGTCAGTTGCCGTGGCCATCCCTCCCAATTACATATTTGTCATCTTCAATCATGAGAAATTTTAAACATAGATTATCATCTCAAAAAAAAAAAAAAAAAAAAAACTTTACTACATTAAACATAAGGAGTGTAAATTAATATATAAACACATAAATGCTTTTTTATGAAGAAAAAATATTATTCTTGTTCTTCGAATCAATGGGACCCAATATCAGGTCACCCTTAACTTGATGAACAATTTTAGGGCTTCGAGTTGTCCCCTACTTGAAGCTCAAAAATTGTTCTTCGGGTCAATGGTGACCTGATATACCCGAAGCTTTGAATTTCTTCTTCAGGTCAAGTGTGACCCGATGTCAAGTCACCATTGACCCATAGAATAATTTTTGAGCTTCGTGTAAGGGCAACCCGAAGCCATGAAATTGTTCTTCGGATCAATTGTGACCCGACATTAGGTCATCCTTGCTTTACTCGAATAATGTTTACAAATTAACCAAAAGAGAAAAAAAAATAAAAAAACCTACCCATATTATTTCTATCAATTATGGATTGTGATGAACGAAAATAGTTTTTTTTTTTTTTTTTTCGAAAACTCACCTTGTCACTGTTTCATATAAATTTCTTCAACACTTTTATACATCCAAAAGGGAAAAAAAAAAAAATTAGAAGAGCTTCATCTCATTTAACTTATCAGTAATGTTACACATCCCACTTAAAATTCCATATTTTTCATTCCAACACATGTGGCATATGAGGTGTCAAATGGTAAGTGGATACATGAGGTAGGTGAGATAAATCATCATTAATGTGTATTCATTCACAATTTGACACCTCACATGCCACATACAGTGGGATGAAAAATGTGGGATTTTAGGTGAGATGTTTAATATTATTGTTAACTTATTCAAACAATGTATAATGAGGAGTGCTAGATACGCTCTCTCAACTCACTCTCTCTCCTTCTTTTGACACTTGTCCTATATTGACTTTTTAGAAATAAATTTTAGAGCTATCATTAATGAATTATTTTTTACATGTTATTTAAAATTCAAATCATCCACATCTTCCCAAATTGCCCTTTTTTTACACCAAATTATCATTTCCAAATATGAGAGCAAAAATCTTCAAAGGTAAAATGGGTTGAATAATATTTATTAAATTTATTATTTATTATATATATATATTTAAAATAGCAAATATATTATTAACAATATTTAAGTTATTAAAATATAATAAACATTGGCATCTTGCGTTTTTTAGTATACTTGTTTTGGAAGCACATGCAAGGCATGTGCTTGATTTGGTCTACCCTTGGTCTTGCCTCTTGTGATTGTTGACACTCACATTTGAGTCATTCATTTGAACATCAACAAAGAAAAGTCTTTTGTATTTGTAAACCAGTAGAGCTAGACATTTGCATTGGATGGAAAGTAGTAATAATATACACTCCTCATTTGGGCAAAAATCTGACTCAAGATGCAACAACCAAAGTTTGCTGCAAATGGGCACAATAATAAAGGTTAGAAAAGTGCTAAATGTTACTTCCAAAACTTGAATTAAAATAGTTAGTCAATTAAAATAGGCTTGTACAAAACAAGAAATTGTGTCTCTTGAGATGTATATGGAAAAATGCAGTGCATTATATTAATGCCAGTCTAAAAGATATGAAAAATTTATATACAACTAATTATGAGATCACAAATTATAATAAATAAAAAAACATAATTCAATCATACAAAAATAACTCTCATGATGCATCAACTTATGGAGGCAATAACATTATTTATAATATTTTATTTTTTTAAGAAAAAATAAATAAAGCCTTATACCTAATTGCAGAGGACATAAATATATACATGCTTCCCGTTAAAATGAGCATCTTCAAATTTCAATCAAAATCATTCAAATACAATCACAATATTTCAGCCGTATTATAAAACTAATAAGATTTCAGTCATAATTTCTCATAATTAATTGATAAGTTTTGATAAATGAAAACAAATACAAAAATGAATTCAAACCTAAATTGAAGAGAAAATAATGAAAGGAAAAAAAGAAGTAGAAAATCATAAACGTACCATTTTTGAAGGAATTGAAGAGGAAAAAGGACATGTGTGGCTGTGTCTCTTCTGATTCTTTAGCGTTTGATTTATTGAATGATGTGATCTTCTTCAAAAATAAAGAACCAATCTTTTCCTGGATGAATCATGCAGAGAAATTCGTTGGGAAGAAAAGGAGAGAAAGGGGAAAAAATGTTTCAATGTTTATCTCTCGTTTTGTTTAGATGTGGGAAAGACCCATAAGGAAAATAATGAGATTTGTATAAAAGAGAGATATCTAGTCCACCGCTTGAACTCTAATAGTTTTTTTAAATATGTTTTTTCTTTCTTTCACTTGTATATTCAATTTTACTTTCTAAAAAATTAAAAAAGAAAAAAAAAGGATGCTATAATTAAAAAGCTTCTTTTCAAAGAAACTAATTAAAAAAAAAATGCTAATAACTATTGATTTGGGTCCAGTCCATATTATTACCTCTAACCTCTTAGTAAATAACCATCTAAAGTCATAATAATTGGGGTAAACTATTTAACAATGATTTAACCTATTTAGAATTTTAAATTAAGATAAATTTTGGAAATTATTATACAATACATGTTGTGTTACTATTACGAAGACATGTCTATTAAGTAATTCTACAAACTTGAAGGCTTGTATTTGTCACTTGACTTTTCAAAAAAAAATAAAAATTAAGGGATGTTATAGCTAAAATCTTACAAAAAGCTATATATTAAGTAATTATATAAAGTTTATGGGTTGTATTTGTAATTTTACTTTTAAAGAAATTTAAAAAAAAAAAAAAAGAGTCAAAGAAATTAAGAGAAAATAAAAGGGATGCTATAATTCTTTAACACTTTTATATGTAGTATAGAAATTTTACTTTCAAAAAAATTAAAAAAGAAAAAAAAGGATGCTATAATTAAAAAGCTTCTTTTCAAAGAAACTAATTTAAAAAAAAGAAAAAGAAAAAAAGAATGCTATCGCTCTTTTAATAACTATTGATTTGGGTCCAGTCCATATTATTACCTTTAACCTTTTAGTAAATAACCATCTAAAGTCATAATAATTGGGGTAAACTATTTAACAATGATTTAACCTATTTAGAATTTTAAATTAAGATAAATTTTGGAAATTACTATACAATACATGTTGTGTTACTATTACGAAAACATGTCTATTAAGTAATTCTACAAACTTGAAGGCTTGTATTTGTCACTTGACTTTCCAAAAAAAAATAAAAAAAAATTAAGGGATGCTATAGCTAAAATCTTACTAAAAGCTATCTATTAAGTAATTATATAAAGTTTATGGGTTGTATTTGTAATTTTACTTTTAAAGAAATTAAAAAAAAAAAAAAGTCAAAGAAATTAAAAGAAAATAAAAGGGATGCTATAATTCTTTCACACTTTTATATATAGTATAGATTTGAGTTTTGATATTATTAATGAAATTTTAATTTTTTTTAACTATATTTTTCAAATTGCGTAAAAATAATCAATTTATAAAATATGATGAACTTATGATAATATAGACAAAAACGAATAATTTTTCAAATATAAATTGTATTTGTTATGATATTTTAGAAAATGAAAAAGAGGTATATAAAATAATAATAATAATATTAATATTTAAGAAAAGAACTATGACAATTAGGTGTAATGAAAAAGGGCAATTTGGGAATATATGATGGTTTGAATTGTAAATAACATGTAAAAACAATTCATTAATGATTCTCTAAAATTTATTTCAAAAAATTAAGAGTAATGCTACATTGCCCAAATTTAGTGCCCAAATCTGGTGCCCAAATGATGTGGCAACACTGTAGACCATTTATTTAAATCATGCAAATCTAATACAATTTAAATGAATGGTCTACAGTGTTGCCACATCATTTGGGCACCAAATTTGGGCAATATAACATTACTCAAAAAGCAAATAATTGATAAGTGTCAAAAAGAAAAGATAGAGTGGGTTGAGAGAGTGAGTTAAGAGAGTAATTCTAGTACTCCTCATGTATAATTTACTCTTTTCTTTTATTTTGTATCATTGCTCGGTAAAAATTAATAAGGTAATAAATGTGGTGGTTATTATTTAAGTGGGGTATTTTTGGAAGTTTAGGGCATTTTTGTAAGTTTTTGACTACATGGGGTATATTAGCAATTGAGACCCTCAAAAAGGGCATTTTTGCTAAAATCCTTTTTTTATATTCTTCAAATTTTTATATTTATTTAATTTATTTTGTTATCATATATCCTTTTGTTTATCGGTTAATAATGATAAAAAAAATTAACGGAACAAAATTTTTGGTAAAGATTAAGTCATATATGATATTGCTGTTCAACTTTGCAAATACATTAATAAGACCAATAATGCATGTGTGAAAATAATTTTGTTGTACAACTTTATAAAATTACACGTAGATTCGTAAAAGCTAATGAAATAAGAAATGATAAAAGATGAAAAGAATAAATAAAAAATAAAATAAAAGAGGAGAGTGAAAAGGATCAAGTGATTACATTTATAAAGTTCCGTAGATTCTTCTATAATGCTTATTCAAGATGTGTCAATGAAAGTATTTTTGATGGATTGCAGATGGATATGTTTAGTTTCGCTATGGAACTTTTGGGTTCAAGTTCTCCTGATGAGCAACTAATTGGAGATAGAATTCTAAGACAATTCATGGTAAATGAGAGATTTTCTGACGATACCCTCTAGAAGATCGAAAGATTGGTTGAAATGTTGAATTGGAAAGACCCTCTAGAGGAGGAGATCAGGAGGTCTGCTGCTGATATTTTGTCGAAATTAGCTGGGAAAAAGCATATTTTCAAGGTAACAAATGTACATATTTTCAAGGAGATAGGGATGGAGAAAGAGCTGGAAGTTGTGTTAGAGACCACAGCAGAGCTTGAAAATTTCAATATTTTCTCTGGCTCTGTTGGATTGAGCAGGCACAGCACAACAATTCACTCACTGGTTGAAACTGCATTGAAGTTGCTGGAGGATGAGTGATTCTATGCAACATATCTCTGATATCTCTAAATTAGCAACACAAATCAACATGAATGTACGATTACCATAATCTTATAAATATATATAAATCAACAAAAACTATATGAGATTCTTTTTCTCCAAGCAATAAATCTGTATGTTATCGAAAATTTCTATCTACGATTGATTCGTAATGACTTGAACACTAAAGAAGTATTTTGTATACATCTGTTAGCTATGTTAATTGATTTGAAGATGACACACGGAACAAGTGTCTACTTATCGATACCTATAGACCAGCAATCAAATAAAAAGTTTAAATCTTAAATACTGATGTTCTTGATATCATCGGGAATGGCTAAAGAATGCTTGCACACTGCCCAATGTGGGTGAATGTCGATGTTGTTTTAATTACTCTTTTACCAACAAATCACAAATGTAATATAGGCACTAAGACCAACGCAGGTTGGTTCTAATGGGTTGGTATTCCTTCTCCTTAAGCAAGGTCTTTGATTCAAGTCTTATGAATGGAGAAAACCCTGTGTTGGGAGAGCTTTACTCTTTAGTGGGTTGACCCGACTTGAAACCGGATTAGTCGGGGTCAATAGGCCTTCGGATACTAAAGCGTTAAAGTAATATAGGCACTAGGTTAAGCAATAATGATATACCCCAACATATCAAAACTAGCTGTTAGTTACTCTACCAGTTTTTAAAACTTTGGTATATAGAATAACCTTTTATTTGATTGATAATCATGTCAAGAAGAAGATATTTTAGCCAACATTGATCTCTGTATTCTTATACATTTCATAAGAATCTCCTACAATGACTTTGTTTATCCAGCAAGTATCAAAAACTGATGCTGTACATGTTCAAAAACATATACGAGAAGAAGAAATTAAGACATATATAAATATTTGGAGAACGATAGTAAAATTAAGTATAAAAGGATACAAGTCGATGAACGAATATTAAATAAGTTAATTGCATAGATACACAGATTAACTTCATGGTGAAACAAAACTATCTGTATATGTGATCTCTTTGATATAATGTTTCATAGTATTACCGATGTGAATCTTTTTGTAAGTCTTTGCTTCTGGACTGTACCAAAGGAACTTCTTCTTCCTTCGACTATGAAGAGATATAAACAATTGTCTTACGCTGGCAAGGATTTCATCCTCCTTCATTGAACAAATAAGTGCCAAGCGAACATAAGGTGATACTGTTTTGAATGGTGGAAGGTTCATAAACTTAATCCAGTTTTGATTCTTGCCAACTTCCCTTGTCCACAAATCAATATGGCCTAGTTTGTGATATTCAACTAAGCAAAGATGTCCCTCAAAAGCAACAAGATCGTAATCATGTTCATTATCCGGCGATAGAATCACATCAAATTTCTCATTTAATGTATCAAAACGAAGAATGGCATGAATTTCTTTGTTGTCATTATTGATATACCTTGTTTTCCAATAGAGAGATTCATTCACAAGAAAACCAATGTATGAATTACTAATTTGTGGATGATAACCAAGAATAAGATGAATTTGCCAGGGGAGTATTTCCTTTTGTTGCCAAGAATTACTATTTTGTGAATAGATCTCAGCTGAGTATCTTCCCCTGAGAGGCCTTTCATTGTGATCAACAAACATCGTTAACCTCACAATCTTGTAATTGTGAGTGGAATGATCATACCAAAATCCAAATATATTAGATTTTGACGGGTTTGATAATATAACGTTCGTCTTGTATCTCCCTATGAGTGGATTCCATATCACAAAGCCTTCTTTTTCAATTAAAATACACAACAGGCCGTTACATGAAGCAATTCCAAGCATGCGATTACGATTACTAACCTTAAAGGGAATGTCAAGATCGACGACAGCTTTGATCTCATCTGCTGCTTCAAAGTCGATAGATTGAATGGTAGTTTTTGAAAAAAGAATGAGTTTGTTGTTATGATATTTATGTTGGTTAGCAAAAGATTCCCACGATTTGCAAACGCACTTGCATCTAGCAAGTGGTTTTGGAGGGAGTCTGCGCAATATGTTGAAGATGATATCATCTGGAATGTGCAGATTTCTTTGCTTCTCCATCTCCATATTCGCTTTTCTTTCTAGGGTCAGGGTTTCAACTTAAAAGAAGGCAAGTGTAACATATATATATATATATATATATAGGAACCAGGAATCCTTATAGTCCACCAATATCAAACTCCTAACACGATTGACATTTATTTATTTATTTATTTATTTATTATTATTATTATTAACAAAAGGGAAACTTTACTCAAAACAAAACAACTTATAAGGAACCGGACACACAAGACGGGCCTCCTCTATCTAGAACCTATCATCAGAAATTGTCCAAGGCCAATTTGGCCAAACAATGGGACACGTTACCATCTCTTGGAGATTCCATTTCTCCGAGCAATAAATATGTATATTACTTATTTTTAAAAATAGCTTTTAGTTGTGTAAATTACAAAAATGATAATATATTTATAATGAAAGTGTTGTATGGTGAAATATCTAAAATTTATAAAGGGTTATTGAGACAATTCATATATTAAAAAAAACTGTTTTGTTTTTTTGCCAAAAAAAAAATAAAAATTGATGTTGATTGATAATCCACTAAACATCTTTCTACTCTCCATTTTAATTTTTTTTTTTTAATACATGACAATTTTATCCTAATTAAAATTACTAAAAAGACTACACATAATACAGGGATGTAAAATATCATCATTAAAAAGAATGAAATCCAATTTTAATATTGAAATCGACATTAAAGGATTGGCAATTTTTTTTATACAGTAATGAAATTCACAATTTTAATATTTTATCTATATTAAACCAATCATTTTTGTTTTTATTTTTATTTTCTTTTCACAAGCCCTAAAACATTTTTTTTTTTAATATCATTAAAGTTTTATTTGATTTCGAAGTGATAAAGAATGATTTACAATAATGATGATGTTGCTATATTTTGTGATGACTTAGGTGTAAAGGAGGCCTTGTACCGCCTTATTAGAGCAAGAGCGGTGAAGGTGCTTGGCCGTACAGAGACAGAGGAGTGCATGAACTCGAAATGAGTGATAAAATGTGCTAAACATTGCGGTATCTGAAAACGCAACTATGTCTGAATAACGTGACTTCCATAATAGACAAAAAAGAAGAATTGGTTGTGTTATTTTCTGAGAATTTTGTTTTCAAAACCCAGTATTCCAGTTACTGAAGAGAACAAAAGGATGAGCAAAGCAAATAAACTTCAAATGGGTATAGAAAGATTGTTGGGTGAAAAAATAATCATTACAACCCTTTTCCAAATAAACAATAAATGTGAAACGTATATGATTGTGAATAAAAACAAACTGTAATCACCTTCTTAGACACATTCACAGAACCTATTTCTTTCTTTTCGATCAATCATTTTACATCAAAATACAGTCCCTGAAGCTATCTTAGTTACAAAACAAATACATGATCTGATTGATTTTAATGAACACCATATTGACTCTCATCGATTGTTTCGGAAAAAGCCGAAATCCCAACGTCGCATTAGCCTTACCATAATATGACCTGAAGGATTTCTTTCAATTGTCAATGTTGCTTTAGTGTTATTTGACACATCAGCATCTGACGAGCTCTGGATGCTTGCTGAATCACTTCGGGGAAGAGGTCGCTGTGCTTGCCGATTCAATGATGGATGGAGGAGTGTCAAATGGAGGCCCAGCTGATGGCATGCTTGAGTCTGGAGATGGGTTTTGAGAGGCAAAATCAGGGCCATTTGCAAGTGAAATGTAAGTGGATTCTGCTTTTTGAGGGACCGAACGCTCTACTTAAATGGAAGAGGTTTCGGTCTTTACAGATTTACAATTTTCTGTTTTCGGAGAATCATTTAGGATATCTTTTTGTGAGGACTCAAAAGAATCAGTGGTGGCAGAGGTTGGTTGTACTGCTTCAGGGTGTCGCATCTCCAAGTCCTTTAATGACATAATCACTGCTTCCATGAACATCTGAAATGGATTAAATCATAAGTTAACAAATGGCTATTCATTGACGAGACAGCTCCTTAATGGTTATCAGAAGGCACCTGAGCAGAACCAAAAAGAGACGGATTGCTAAAGCATCCAAACTACCCTTTTTATTTTTTAAATTCAAGCCGCTATGCAATGGGAGCAACTTCTACATTGTTTTCGAGTATGACATGTCTGTGTCCACTTGTGTGTGAAGGTGTGTGTGTAAAAGAACATCATGGAATTCTTCCATGCATTTATGTATTACACCCATATATTATCACTTATCAGTCATCCAAATATACTAATCTTGAGGAAATTTTTACCAAAGATAGGACTATGTCCGTCAGCCTTTCATGTTAGGTAAGATCTCGAAATACGAGCAATAAATGAAGAAAAGAAGAAACTATCACCAACCTCAATTCGACTCATGGGTCTTTTAGAACGAACTTGTTCAATGGCATCTGATGTGCTGCTGGCCACCGGTCCTGCAACAAACACTAATAGGAGAATGAACAAGTGGAGGATGGATCAGACGGAAATCAGCAATTGAAAGCTAAAAGACATGATGTACAAGTCATACTGTTAGATGCAGCTGCAGTTTCTGGGTAATAAGCAACTTCATGCACAGTGCTCCCAACTATCCTGAAGTTAAAACAATCAACTATTGGCAAAGGGTTGTGGATATGAAATCTGGTGCTTCCAGTAAAATCATCGCCCACAACCAGATGCATTACAGTTTAATTTATTTACCTTACCAAAGTAATCATGCATTGGGTCAATATATGTTGCCCCCACCTCATCATTTGGAGGTTGCAAGACATTGTGGAAAAAAAAAGTTCAAGATGCACATGCAATTTGATGCCTTATGCATGTATGATAATATATAAATTATAATAAAACTCTGGCATGCAAAGAAGAGACTTACCACATAAGCTTCAAATATACGATCTAAGTGATGAGGGAGTATAAAATCATCATCAACGGCGAGCCCGAATAAAGCTGGGACAAAGCAAGAATTTGCCGCCTGCAACAACACAACAAATAACAAAATGAAGGGATCACTTGTATAGTTGTATGCAACAACAAATTAACACAATCATTAAGCTTTCAGTTTCCTAGATAATTGTTCACGGTTCCCATGGATATTCCGTAACCACTACACTAGTATCACATCCACCAAAAAAGTGAGGTGGTCCACAGAAACAAGAGCATGAAAGTACGGTGACTCCCTGAATTTCATGAATTGACACTAATTACACTTTAAATAGTTTAAGGAAAGCAACTTTAGAGGTAATCAAACTGATTATATCAAGTGGTTTCACCTATAGGCAAGCATGATCGAATAAATCAAAAGGTTAAATTATACAAGACGTCCGAGAAGAATATTGGCACTTCAATGGTCAACCAGAAACTTGATTGTACCACAAAAATTTAAAATGAATACTGTTGTCAAGATAACAAAGGATCATGGATTCATGTGTTTTTCAGTACGAAGTAATAGCCAGCAATACAACCAAATAAAATGAATTAAATCAGTGTTAGAATAAAACCTTAATAGTGTTCAAGTTCTCTATGTCAAACTTTGCCTTTTTCTGGATAGCTTTTCGCATGTATTGGATTGCAAACTTCACCTACAACAATAAAACAATAAAGTCAAGATCTTAGGAACAATAATACTCATGATAGCTTCAGTAAATAATTCAGCAATCAATTGCTGCCTCAATCGTTAGGAAGCATAACTGTTCAATAAGAGTTTGAATGAATGGTTCAATGTAAAACATGCATAAACAGTTTTCGTTTAGCATGCCATGTCACACAAAAATACTCCTCATCAAGCACAAAGCATGACTGCAATGCCTCAAAACTAAATTGAAAACAAATCAAGAGCGGTGCTCCATCATAACTTACAATCCAACACCATCTAATAGAACATGGTCACGAGATGGATGTTAGAAATTTATAATTCATGTTCACTGGAACATTATGAGAGTCTTAATCATGAAGTCCACAACAGTTGCTACATTACCGAACCGTAGAGAAGTATTATGAAAAGAGGAGGAAGATCAAGAGATTACAACACATGAAAAAATAAATGCCTCCACTAAACCAGGCAAGAGAAAAGGCGTGTTGCCGCTTTATAAGATCAAATCCAAAGAAAGAATTTTCAAAATAGCTTGGTAAAAGAAAGAGCTCTCTCTTAAAAGGCCAACCCTGAAGTCTGATTTTCTTGGCGACCTCACATGTTACAAGTCTTTAAACATTCCTAGCTCACAAATCTACTCCTTTTAAGTATTTTATAACATCTAAAGAACCACAATCGGTCATTCTTTTAAGAACTCTCTTTATTTTTCCTAGTTGAAGAAATAAATCCACGTGTTATTGATCAAAGATAATTACTCTAACGTCCAACGGAGCTTTCAATTCAGCACAGCATGGAGATGGGTAAAGAATGGGATACAGACAACCCCAAGCCCCCAAGGAAACCATTAATATCCAAAACTACCTAAGGACGCCTATCAAAGTTATGACTAGGGGTCTCTGGAGATACAACCACAACTAGCAATGTGATTAGGAGATGGTGATAGCTGTAGTGTGGTCACAAATTACAGTCATCCCAGCATCATGACTAGTAATTATCCTTGCCAACAGTATTTTTGTATAGCAAAATTTGTCTCATTATTTTATCTTCTTGCTCATTGTGTTTCATTATCACAATAATAGGTTTGCAGGCCTGTAAATCAACACAAGATACAATTGATTAACTGTAGCACTATATATTTACTTACAGTGGACTTAGGTAATCGAATTTTATAAGTATCCTCAAGTTCCATCATCAGCTCAACCAAATCAGAGAAAGGGCTGTCAAGAACCATTCCTGCTATTGAAGGATCCTCAGCTCCATACAATAGGCTGTGATACATGATAGTTATTGTTAATGGTAGATAATAAGCAGAAAAGCATCAGCATGGTGGTAAACATATGACATGAACTAATACTAATTAAGAAAACAAGACAGCAAAGTTAGAAACTCATTAGTACTAATGAACAAATGATAATGAAAACAACGCCCCTATGTGTGTGGACTATGGAGTACGATCAATCTTCTTGGAAAGAACTTCCTGGGCTCATAAAGGTAACAATACGAAATGTAGATGTAAATTAGTCCTTTTCCTATTATAAAGAGCACCCTGTTCGTTTAACATATTGATGTTATAAAGAGCATCAGGTTTTCAAAAATATTAATGTGCATTACTACGGATATTCTCCCGGTTTCACCAACCTAATATGCATACAGTCAATAATGCATGATATTTAACGAATGCAAAGGAGCAAAAAAAATCAAAATTTAACATGATATCTTTCTCGTCGATATAATGCATACATCAGATCCTTGATCCTCGCATATCATGAGAACAACAGCTTGGCCATAAAACAGACATTAAACTGTTTCAATTAAAAAATATTTAAGACCATCAAAGCTGTTAAGAAGGTGAACACATTTTTGTTGAGATGAAAACAAAATTCTAGGTAGTCACAAAGACTAAATTTTATTCATTTTTCGAATTCAAATAGATTCTTCAGATAGTAAAGTTTCCATTTCTTTTTTTTCTTTTTTTCTTTTTTTCTTTTTTTGTGTGTGTGTGTGTGTGCACAATTCACATGGTAGGCTGGTATTGGGGAGATACAAAGTGCATTGCAACTTTGTGTACAGGATGTTTTCATGTTATTGATGATTTCCTTTTTTTTCCTATAGAATTACCTATTAGAAACTGATTACTGATTGGAGCACAACCCTCTAACAGACCAGAAATTAAATTAACTAGAAACAGTTTTTTAGCTCAAGTCATGCCATCACCTAACCTAACTATGTTTATATTAGGCTGATTCCCAATAGCAAGCTGCTTTTCAAGTTTCCCAACTAGCACTTTATTCAAATCAAACTGAATGCTTCTAGAAAAACATAGTAACAATTTAAGTCATATAAAGCTCAACATGGTTTGACAGATCTTAGAAGTGCTATGACTCTAATAGTAGTTCTCGGACTTAATTGTTAATCCAAGAGCATCACCTAGAAGTTCAATGAACTACATTATCTCAGCATAATTGACTATGAGAGTGCCTTTTAACTTAAAAGAAGATACCTAGTGACAGCGCCCATTGAACGTCCCCATAAGCCAATCAAAGAGACTTTTCCATCTGCCCGCAAATAATTGACCGCAGTCTTCAGATCTTCCTTCTGCAAAACAGCTAAAGGAAATAAAATACCATATAATACATGGATTTTACTCCCTTAGAATTGTAAATATGCAAATAAAATAATAGCATTCAAATTTGAAATAAACAGCAGTGAAAGATTGATGAAATTTGAGAGTTGTTTTTTCTCATATGCCTTACAATTCCTTCAACAAGTACAAACTTCTGAAATCTCTACAAAAACTCAGAATTCTTTACAGAATTCTTTACTCACCTGTTCCCATGGCAGTATATAACACAGAGTACTTTTAGGGCGTGTTTGGCGCACCGGATTGGACTGGGATTGGACTATTTTAGTCCCAATCCGGTGTTTGGTGTTGTTTTGGATATGGGATTATTAATCCCACAAGCAAATTTAATCCCATGATTGTAGGACTAAATAAACCCACCCTCTACCCCAACTTTATTTGTCCCGGGACTATTTTTACCTGGCCCCACTTGTTCAATTCATCCCACGCCAACCCATTTCATTTTCATCACTAGTTTCTCTTAGCTGTTTTTCTGGGTTTGATTTGGACTACCATCATCATCATCATCATCATCATCAGACCTTTATTAACAAAACCTTTTTTTTTTTTCTTTTGATTCTTGCTTTTCCTCTCGTTGAAAAGCTTCCAAATATGCTTTGCAGCCGACGGTGAGGTAAATCGAATAAGTGGTATTTGGTAAAACAACCGCTCGTGGAGGAGCAGATTTGTTGCTTTGTGTTCTCCGTCGAAGCCGCTGGGTTCCGCTCGGTCTGATCCAGGCCTTCCACAGCTTGCCATAATAAGAAGATTAAGATCTGAGTTTCCAGATCTTTAAAAATGAAGTTTTTTTTTTTTCTTTGATTGATGTTAATAATGATTATAATAAAATAAAATAATAATAACTTTATGAGTTTCTAGATCTTCTTGATTTTTTTTTTCTGAGTTTCCAGATCTGCATGGTAGAGAACTTTATTATTTCATTGTTTTTCATTGATTTTTTCCTCCTATAAGAAAGAAGAAGATGAAGATCTGGGTTCCCAAATCTCTTGAAAAAATATATTTATTTTTCTTTAATTTTTCGTTGATTTTCCTTTGATTTTCTTAATTGATGATGATGATTGAGAAAGAAGAATATGAATATATGAGTTTCCAGATCTTGAGTTTATGAAGAACATGAATATGAGTTTCCAGATCTTGAGTTTCCATAAATATGAATTTATGAAGAATATATGAATATATGAGTTTCCAGATTTTCTTAATTCTTTCCTTTAAAAACTGATGTTGTTAATAATGATCAAAGAACTTTATTATTTCATTTTCTTTGATTTTTGATTTTTTTCTCTTCAAAAGGAAGAAGACAGATCTTGGTTCCCATTTCCCAGATCTATTGAAAAAAAAAATTTCTCATTCAATTTTAAAATATTATTGTATTTAGTCCAGTCTCATGTTTTACCAAACAAAACACAGTATTAATTCAGTCCAGTCCCATGTTTTCCCAAACACAGTATAGTATTCATTTAGTCCAATCCCGTCCAGTCCAATCCCATCTAATCCCAGTCCCATCTCAATCCAATCTAATCCCATGAAATAGTCCAATCCAATCCCGTGCACCAAACGGGGCCTTAATCTGCCGAATATTGGGCGCCTTATAAAAACGGTGGAGAGAATGAAATAAAACGACGTCGCTTTAAAGGCAATGAGTCCAATGGGCCTAAACTAAACCCGAATTTTTATCGGCCCAAATTCGAACATCAAATCAATTTTTTTTAAAACAAAAAATATCACACACGTCAAATCATTTTTAAGAAGAAATGTAATTAACAATATATATATAGTAATTAACAAAATAATTTTTTTCTCATACACCATCATTATCATGACCAGTTTTCTCATTTTCCTGTTCGACTAAATTTGAAATCAGATTTTGTTTTCTTAAATACAGCATACATTCAATAATCACCATCACTAGAAAAAAAAATATATATAAAAAATTCTTTTTCCAGAAAAATATATTTAAAATTGTTTGTTTACTCAATAATTTTTTTTTACTCAACTTAAAATCCAAAAGAGAAAAACAAATATAGTTTTCATATTTTTACAGTTTGATCTCCAAAATAGTTTTCTTATTGTTTCGATCTCCTCACTTTTATTCAATTTTATTATCTGTTTTATTTTTATTTAATTACTTTACATCTCTTTTCTATTTTCCTTTTAAAATTTTATAAAGAGATGTATTCAAAATGGGTAATATTAAAATAAAATGGAGTGTTTTAGAAATTTAATTTTTTTGAATAGAGTATCTTTAGAATAGGAGTTAAAAAATAAAAGGGATAATTTTGGAAAAAAATTATGTCTTTATAATAATTTTTTAAAATTTTAATTTTTAGAAAAGAAGTGTAAAAATAAAAACATTAGATTGTAAGAAGAAATTCTCCGTGTTTTAATGAAACTGTTTTTAACTCCACCAATTAAGAAGAAATACCAACATCCACCAATTAAGGTTCCAAGAATAAGGAGGTTTGTATAGAGTTGGCAATTTGGATGATGACAGACAAGGTAACAAATGTACATACTTCCAAGAAGATGGGGATGCAGAAAGAGCTGGAAGTTGTGTTCGAGACCACAGCAGAGCTTGAAAATTTCAATATTTTCTCTGGCACTGTTGGATTGAGCAGGCACAGCACAACAATTCACTCACTGGTTGAAACTGCATTGAAGATGCTGGAGGATGAGTGATTCTATGCAACATATCTCTGATATCTCTAAATTAGCAATACAAAACGACACGAATGTACGATTACCATAATCTTGTAAATATATATAAATGAACAAAAACTATAACAGATTCTTTTTCTCCAAGCAATAAATATGTATATTATAAGAAATTTCTATCTACGATTGATTCATAATCAAAATCAAAATCTCCTCCGATGACTCTGTTTATCCTACACATATCAAAATCAGATGCTATACATTTACATGTAGAATGGTAGTAAAACTAAGTTCCAGTACTACAAGTAGAAAATAAAACATAAAAGGATAGAAATCAATGAAGATGTAAAGATGTTTTTTCGTAAATTAAATTCATGGTGAAACAAAAGTATCTGTACATGTAATACCTTTGATGAAATGCTTCATATCACAGATGTGAAACTTTCTGTAAGTCTTTGCTTCTGGACTGTACAAATATAACTTCACCTTCCTTCGACTATGAGGAGGGTTAAACTCTTGTCTTATATTGGCAAGGATTTCACCCTCCTTCATTGAAAAAATAGGTGCCAATTTATCATAAGGTGGTTTTCTTTCGAATGGTGGAAGGTTCATAAACTTAATCCAGTTTTGATTCTTGCCAACTTCTCTTGTCCACATATCAATATGGCCTGCTTCGTGATACTCAACTAAGCAAAGATGTCCCTTAAAAACGACAAAATCGTAAACACGTACATCATCCGGTGATAGAATCACATCAAATTTCTCATTTAATGTATCAAAACAAAGAACGGCATGAATTAATGAATAATTCTTGATCATCATTGAAATAAATTATCTTCCAATAGAGAGTTTCATTCACAAGAACACCGAAGAGTGAATCAATACCAACATAATGTTGCCTGGGAAGTGTTTCCTTTTGCTGCCAAGAATTACTATTTTGTGAATAGATCTCAGCTGAGTATCTTCCTCTGACAGGTCTTTCATCGTGATCAACAAATCTAGTTAACCTCACAATCTTGTAATTGTGAGTGGAATGATCATACCAAAATCCAAATCCATTATAGTCTGATGGGTGGTTTAATGCTAAACATGCCCTCTTGTACCTCCCTGTAAGTGGATTCCATATCACAAAGCCTTCATTTTTAATTAAAATACACAACAGGCCGTTACATGAAGCAATTCCATGTGATAATATTATAATTGCCTATGTTTTATACCTCTATTCTTTAGTTTATTGCTTTGTTTTGAGTTAAAATCTTGCATTTTACGTTTCTTTTCTTAGTTCTCAGCTATTTAAGTCCTAAGAGATAATTGGAAGCAATTTGGAAGATTTTCGATCAAGCCCGAGAAAACGGCATCTGCTGATGGGTCAACTTCAACAATTAAACTGTATCATCGAAGGAACTGGGTATCGAGCCTTATATGGTTGGAAAGGGACGGAAGTTAGCTTTCCGTAGAATTTACGGTTAGTGATTTCGAGTTTTCTAGAATGAGTTATGACCATTTTACTATTCAAAGGTCAGCCTAGAATTTCTACACGAGATTTTGGAAATAAAGCATTATGGGCTGCCTATTCAGGAATGAAGGTCTTAGACAAATTTGTTATGTTTTGGAAGATTATTGAAGGCCTAAAATTAACTTTTATTCATTTTTAGTTGATCCTAAACTTTCCATGTTAGGATTAGTTGAGATTGGATTAAGATTCCTAAAGTTAGAAAGGATTGTATTTCCTATTTTTAGTCACATTGAATTAGCCTTATTGGAGGTTGATTAGGGAACTAAAAGGGACCTAATTCATGCCTATTTAAGAGGAATTACAGCAGAAAGATCAGATATACAGCAGCAAAGGCCAGTTGAAGAGTTCTCAGGCGACATTCCATCGATTTTTCGGGTTCTATCATTATTTTCTTCTATGTTTTCTCTTAGGTTTGTACTCATGACTACGAGGAACTAACTCTTTTTGTTAGGGCTACATCCATAACTATTTGATTTATTTGGTTAAGGTAAATTTCAAGTTTTCTTCCCTAGTGAGTATCTTTTTCTGCACTTCAATTATGTGTGCTTGAATTTGGATGTTTGATCACCATCTATTTTTAAGTAACTTGATGCAAGTAAGAGTAGATGACATACTTTACTAGAGTTTTGCTTCTTGCAATTGATAGCATGAATGTTTAATTGTAGATGTCATGCAATTAGGATATATGTGATGTTCTTAACAATTTCCTTGGAACTTAATTGGTTTTTACGAATTCAATTCATTTAGATGCCATAGAGGATTAATTTGTAAGAATACTTTTAGTGTAACCGGATATCATGGCCAGTAAATATATTTGGGAGAAAATTGATCATCAATAAGGGGAATTAATTAGAATTAACATGCCAAAGGAATTAAGTATGATTGGTTACGATGAAATCGGATGCCCTAGTGTTTCGCCTATTTGATTTTCAACTTTGTTTTGCTGTGAACTTTTATTATTTTTCTATTTTTCTGTTCTTAATCAATAATTCACAAATCAATTCTCATTCATTAAAGTTTTCAATTTAAGGCTTAGTTTTTGTTTAATTGGTAAGAATTGTAGGATTAATTCAGTCTGTGGGAACGATATTTGTGCTTCGCTAGCTATACTATCTTTTGATTCGTACACTTGCGAGCAATTAGAATTTGGAGATAAATTGTTAATCATATTTTTCGCAACACCAAGCATACGATTGCTAACCTTAAAGGGAATGTCCAGATCGACAGTTTTGATCTCATCTGCTGCTTCAAAGTCGATAGATTGAATGGTAGTTTTTGAAAAAAGAATGAGTAAAAACATCTAATTGGAAGACTTATCAACTGATGCTCTTGGATCGGTCTATCTACATTATTTTTTATATTCTTCAAATTTTTATATTTATTTAATTGTTTTTGTTATCATGTATCCTTTTGTTTTCAGGTTAATAGGCAACTTCACTAAAGTTCCTACTTTTTTGGTGAAATATCACATATTTAAATGTTTTTGTCATATTAGCAAATTAAGTCCTTTGTTTTTTCAAAATACATCACTTTAGTCCATTTGACTAAAATATTAACAGTCAACTCTAACTATATATAGAAAAGTACAATGTTACTCTTGTCAAAATGATTTATTGAGTTTCAAAAATAAATAATACTAAAATGGTTTATAAAAATAAATTAACAACAGAAATTTATTTTCTAAAAAAAAAGTAAAAATATAATAATTTTAAAAACCTAAAAAAAAAAAAGATTATGGAAAATATAAACTCAAAATAAATAATAAATTGAAAATATATTTATAAATTAAAAAAAAAAAGGAGAAAGTATTTCAAAAAATAAAAATAGAGTTTTTTTTTATACAAAAAAAAAATGTAAATGGATCTCCACCATTGGATTGATCCAAATCAAACAATGGAGATCCATTTACTTAAAAAAAAAAAAAAAAAAAAAAAAAAAAAAAAAAAAAAAAAAAAAAAAAACATTCTTTTTATTTTTTGAAATACTTTTAATTTTTATTTTTTGAAAATAATTTCAATTTAGTATTTATTTTAACTTTATATTTTCCATAATCCTTTAGTTTTTTCTTCTTCTTCTTCTTTTTTTTTTTTTTTTGTTTTTTAGAAAATAAATTTTTGTTGTTTATTTATTTTTATAAACCATTTTAATATTGTTTATTTTTGAAACTCAATAAATCATTTTGACAAAGGTAAAATTGTACTATTATATATATAGTTAGAGTAGACCGTTTGCATTTTGGTCAAATGGACTAAAGTGATGCATTTTGAAAAAACAAGGGATTTAAGTTGCTAATATGCTAAAAATATTTTAAAAGGTGGCATTTCGGTAAAAAGTAGGGACTTTAGTGAAATTACCCATCGGGTTAGGAACGATAAAACCAATACAAATGAAAATAACTTTGTTTCACAACTTTGCAAAATTACACGCATAGGTTAATGTAATAAGAAATGATAAAAGAGGAAAAGAGTAAATAAAAAAAGAAAATAAAAGGGGAGAGTAAAAATGAGCAAGTGATTACATGGGCAATTACCAATTAGGACTTGATTTTTTTTGTTTTTTTAAATTCCAAGTTGTTTGCAGCTTTTATAAAAGTGACTAAATTGGTCCTTATATTTTTTCGAATGCCAAATTAGTCCATCTTTTTTTTTTTTTTTTTGAACAGCCCATCTCTTTTTAGAAGTAATGAAATTGGTTTCACTAACAGTTTAATGGTGTTAAATATAATAGTTGACTTTAACAATTTTAGTTAAAGTACGTAAATACCCTTTATTTGTCATAATTCAAATTAGAATAAAGTTGTTTTGCCTTTTATGCATTAAATTCACCATTATAATTACAACAAAATCCAAAAATATTATTAATGAAACATTATTTGTACCCTTTTTATTTAAACTTTTCTTATAAAATCTAAAAATATTTTAATAAGACAATGTCAATTATACCCTTATTTTTATAAAAAAACAAAGTTACCATTCATCCCAGTTTAGTCTTTTACCAAATTTATATAATTGTTTTTTTTTTTTTAGTATTATTAATATTATACAAGAACTGTTATCAAAATTATTCAAAAATCAAAACCCACAAATAAAATAAACAAAAATATACATGTGTTAAAAAAAAAACCATGCATATGTCATTATTATATTATTTAGGAGTAATGTACAATTTTACCTCAACACAGTTAAAGTTGATTGACAGAACTTAGTTAGAGAGACTAATTTGACACTTGGGTAAAATGTAATGACCAATTTGGTCACTTTTGTAAAAGTCACAAAAAACTTGGAATTTAAAATAGAGAGCTTCTCCTTGTAATCTACAAATTATCTATTTACACTTCAATTTAATTTTTTTTATTAATGGCAATTTTAACCTGAATTAAAATTACTAAAAATGATAAAATAAAATAAAATAAAAATCTAAAGACACTCCAAATTAATTAAATTATTAAAAAAAAAATATCTCTCCTAAATCATTAGATTAAATATTACGTATTAAACTCTCTCTCATAAATCTGTTATTACCATATTAAACACTCTTTCCTAATTACTATCTCTCTCTCTCTCCATTTAAAAAAAAAAAAAAATCATATCTTCATACTTTCTCGATCAAACTCTGATTAATAGTTTTAAAAAAAAAAACTTATGAATATTTTAGTTTTTTACTAACAGTAATAAATATATATATACACATATATATAATATTAAAAAGTCAATACAAATACCTTTTTTTCAACAATAATAAAATAAAATAAATAAATATATGAAAACTTGATTTGTTACAACTAGATTCGATTAAACTCAGAATTTCTATGACTAATGAAAGAATTAAAGTTCTCTATGAAATAACATACCTACAAAAGTAACATAAAGTATTTTCATATTTCGATTTTTTTTTTTTTTAATATATATACATATATATGGTTCCTAACAAAACAAATCAAATTTTTTTTTTTTTTTCTTAATTGTTAGTCTTTCACTCTTGCTTAAGAAAGAATGGAAATACAAAGTTAGAGATATGTATTATAGGAGAGAGAGTTTAATATAGTAATTAAAAATTTAGGAGAGAGTGTTTAATATGTAATATTTAATCTAATGATTTATGAGATATAATTTTTTTTCTTTTTTTTAATAATTTAATTCAAAAGGATTACTCATCGGATGAATCCAAAGACTATGATGATTCGTCCTAACTTTTATTAAATTAAAATGAAGTGTTTTTAGAAATTTATTTTTTAAAAGGGAGTGTCTTTAGAATAAAAGTGTTAAAAGATAAAAAAGATAATCTAGGAACAAAAGGAAGTATCTTTAGAATTTTTTTTTAAAATTTAAATTTGGGTAAAAATGTTTTTAGTCCCTCTAGTTTGCCCTATTGTATGTTTTGGTCCCCCTAGTATCAGGATTGGTCCGTTTGATCCTTCTGTTATAGTTTCCGTTAAAAACAGGTCTTCTGACATGATCAGAAGACAAAATGACATTATTGCCCCTTAAAGTGTGACTTTTGACGAAAATACTAGTTTACCCTTCTTATAAATATTTAAATTATTAAAAAAATTAAAATTTAAAAATGGAGGATCTCCACCAAATCCAAAAAAAAAAAAAAAAAAAAAATTAAAAATTAACAAAAAAAAAAAAATTAACTTTGATCATCAAGAACACCAAACCCAGAATCCCAGATCATCAAATCCAAATCCAAGCCCAAACCCAACAACTAAACCCAGATCCCATCGGTAACCATAGATTCAACATCACTAGAAAACCAAACCAAGATTATCAAATCCAAACCCAGACCCTGCAACAACTAAGAGCAATAATACAGATTCAAACAACCCACCACCCACCACCATCATTGCCGCCACCACACCACTACCTAAACATTTGTTCTCCTCTCAACCAAAACAAAATAGATCAAAACATTCCTTCCTCGGTTGACTCACCAAAATCCCCTAAAGAATAAAAAAATTCAATTGAATTCAGAATTTTTCTTTTAAAAAAATACAAATAAAAAGGCATTGAGAGACTAGACTAGGTTTATCAAAATTGAATTTGAATTGGAGTAGTACATAACAATGAATTGCAACTAATAAAATAACACAAAACAAACCTAGCCTAAAAAATTCATGACAGCAAAACAATACAATTTCCTCCAAAAACACTCAATTCAACAAGCAATGACCAAGAAAGAAAATAAAAAAATCAAACCTGCTCCTTAAATCCATCAAACCTAAAAAATTCAACCCATCCATAAACCAAATCAAACCACATGCAGGCTAAACTTAAACCGAGTAAAAGTAATTGAATTACAAAATGATCTTTCAAGGTGGGTTTCAGTGATTGTGTCTCGCATGATGTCGTTGAAGAGAGAGATGAGAGAGAGACTGGGTTTTTTTTGGAGAAGAGATTGAGAGGTGTTCAGTGAAGAAGAAGAAGATCACGATTTGGCTTTATTAATTTTGTTATTTTTAGGTTTGAATGTTGATCGGGGTTTGGGAGAGAGAAGAGAAGAGATTAGGGTTTGGGGAGAGAGAAGAGAGAAAAGAAGATATTTTTTTAATTTTAAATTTAATTAGTTTAATATTTATTTATTTATTTATTTATAATTAGTTATATATTTTTTAATTAATTAGTTTTATTTGTTATTTTTTATTTTTATTTAATTAAATACAAAATTACCATGCTACCTTTCATTAGAAACCTTCTAGAAGCTCTAAACATTGTTTGTCCATTTTGCCCTCGTCCCATTGATGGAATTTGTAAAAACCCTAACGTAATTAGATGGTAGGGACTTAACCAACCATAAACTTAAACTATGGGGACCAAATGGGCCAATCCTGATACTAGGGGGACCAAAACGTACAATAGGGCAAACTAGAGGGACTAAAAACATTTTTACCCTTTAAATTTTGAGAATGAAATGTCTTTAGAAACTAAAGAAGTGTAAAAAGAAAAAATTGGATTGTTAAAAGAAACTCTCTTTAAAAAAATGTCCATGGCCTAATTGGTAATTGCCTCGATTACATTTATAAAGTTTTTGGTTTTAGATGAAGTAAATGGAGAAATAAGAATAGTAGAAAAATAAATAAATAAATAAAAGGATTTTAATAATTAAATAGTGAAAGTCGAAGTAATGGTTTGGTTTAAGGTAAAATAGAAATAGAAAGAAAAGGAAAAAAAAAACGTTTAAAGGAAAGAAGAAAAGAAATTAAAAAAAAAATTAAGTGAGAGAATTGAATAAAATAAGAATATTTTAGAGAGATAAAACATTAAATATGTGAGAGACAATGTCTGTACACAATAATGAAAGATAAAAGAAAAAATAAAATAATTAAACCAACATATCTTTGCACAACATATCTATGATATCTCTAAATTAGCAAACCGAATTGACACAAATGTACGATTACCATAATCTTGTAAATATATATATATATATATAAATGAACAAAAACTATAAGAGATTCTTTTTCTCCAAGCAATGAATATATATTTTTTCATAAATCTCTATCTACGATTGATTCATAATGCCTTGAACACTAAAGAAGTATTATGTATACATTTGTTAGCTATGTTTTTTTTTTTTTTTTTTGAACGGTAATTTATTCAAAGGGCCAAGAAGGCCAAGCCAACACAAAACACCAAAACAACGAGAAACAGCCCCATTTAACAGGGGCAGCAAGACAACAACCAAAAAACAAAGAAAAAGCCAAGAAAACGAGAGGCAAAAACAAAGAAAAAACGAGACCCAGCAGAGATGAGGATGTTAGCGAACAAACGTCACTATACGTGCGGAAGTGTTGCCGGATAGAACACAAACAAACACAATAACAAAGAAAAGATAAGATAAGATGAAGAGAAGTAATTAAATCCAATCACACACAACTCAAGAATTTACATGGAAACCCAAATCAGGAAAAAAAACCACGGTCGTCAGGACGACAAGATAAAGTTCAAATATATAGTAAATTGTTACAACCACATACTCAGGATCTCTCTCTAAATAATACCCCAAACCCAATTATACTCGATGCTCACTTTGAGATCTCTCTAGTATTTGTTATTTTGCTCCGCTACAAATAACCTAGTTATTATGGTCTATTTATATGAATTACATGGAGTTTAGGCTAGAAGGAAATCCTACTCCTATACGTACAAGAATTACTTGTTCCACATAAATACTATTTCCTATTTATGACAAGTCTTCTTTTAAAGAGAAATCCTTTTCCTATTAGAACTTCTAGAAACAATATATTTCTTCTTCCATGAATATTTCTTGATTCAACGCATGCTTGTGATTGACTATGATTTTAGTTGCGGTTGGCCACCCACTTCCTAAACTGTGTTGATCTTGACCACTTAGAAAACCATGATCCATACGTCACATCATCGTCTACCGCTCTCGGTACCGCTGTAGAAGCCACAACGCTTTCCACATCAGTATCCATTGGAATTGGAGCGCTCTCAGTTCCGCTGCGAAAATTCACAGCGCTTGACCACGGCTCTCGTGACCGATGTCAAAGCCAAAACGGTTGTGACAGTGGTTGTCACGGTTCTTCGTTTCTTCTGTTATTCAAATCCTGAAGCCTCCCTCAAACATAACCTCATACTCCCAAATGCTCTCACGTCTCCAGGAAGTCTCCACATTAGTAAATCGTGTTTGGTAACCATTGGAATATTCAAGCTATATCCAACAATCCTCCACTATGGCGAGAATTTCAAAACTTGTCCTTAGCTACGATCCTCATCACCAAGAATCAACATACCCACCACTAGGTATAACCACTTAGGAAACAACCATCCCAAGATTTCTTCGACACATGTCGAAATTTACCTTGCTGAAAATTGTGGTGCAACTCCTCACGTTAGGTTCCTAGGGAGTTCGCTTAGTCATCGACATCCTTGTCCACCACGCACCTTGCATCACCTCCTGACTAATGCCCGTGCGCAATTGTGGACCCACTATCAGCTACATCCTTTTTATGGCAACTAGCGGTCATGCCATAAGGATGTTTATGTCCCTTTAGAGGACATCGCTATAGTCGTCATACTCAAGAGAGGCAATTGTCGGATCACCCTCTTTGGAGTCCTTAGCCGCATTTTTCTTCTTATTTTGACAATCCTTCCTAATGTGTCTAGACTATCCACATCCCCAATAAGTGACTTTCCCTTTGAAGTTCCTTTTTTTTCCTATCAACTAAAAGAACAGAGTTATCAGAAGATTTACCTTCACTCTTTAGCCTTCGTTCCTTGGAGATAAGTTAGTTCGCTACATCTCCAAAGCATATGATTGAACTCTCATACATCAAGATTGGCTTCATGTGCGCAT
This sequence comes from Acer campestre, assembly GCA_954870605.1. Classification (NCBI taxonomy): domain Eukaryota; kingdom Viridiplantae; phylum Streptophyta; class Magnoliopsida; order Sapindales; family Sapindaceae; genus Acer; species Acer campestre. Next base: position 4,929,347 of record OX940811.1, on the reverse strand, counting down.
AGGATGATGGAAGGGACCAGATGAGTCTAAGACCTTTGTCTTCTTCATCAATCTTTACTCCAATCGACTCTAATTCTGAAACTATACCATTGAGCACTCCCAAATGATCAGAAATTTTCGTACCTTCAGACATCTGCAGCATGTGAAACTGCTCCTTCAGGTATAACCGGTTACAGACGCTATTTGATTGATACAATTTTTCAAGCCCCTCCCAAAGTTCTTTTGTTGAATATGTTTCATGAATATTTGCAAGAACATTCTTGGCTATGCATAATCGTATCGCACTCATAGCCCTTTCATCCAAATCCTTCCAATTATCATCGCTCATCTTATGTTTTCCTGACCTAGTACTAGCCGTTTCTTTACTAGAATCTCCAGAGCTTTCAGGGTTCACAGAGATTGACTTGCCTTTCAACGCCTTGTGTAAACCGTATTGGATTAATATATCTTTGACTTGAACTTGCCACAAGCCAAAGTTAATCTTTCCGTCGAACTTCTCAACCTCGAATCTCATCATCCTTGACATAAAGTTTGTTAAGACCACTATCAAGCAACCTGACTTTGATACCAATTGTTAGCGAACAAACGTCACTATACGTGCAGAAGCGTTGCCGGATAGAACACAAACAAACACAATAACAAAGAAAAGATAAGATAAGATGAAGAGAAGTAATTAAATCCAATCACACACAACTCAAGAATTTACATGGAAACCCAAATCAGGAAAAAAAACCACGGTCGTCAGGACGACAAGATAAAGTTCAAATATATAGTAAATTGTTACAACCACATACTCAGGATCTCTCTCTAAATAATACCCCAAACCCAATTATACTCGATGCTCACTTTGAGATCTCTCTAGTATTTGTTATTTTGCTCCGCTACAAATAACCTAGTTATTATGGTCTATTTATATGAATTACATGGAGTTTAGGCTAGAAGGAAATCCTACTCCTATACGTACAAGAATTACTTGTTCCACATAAATACTATTTCCTATTTATGACAAGTCTTCTTTTAAAAAGAAATCCTTTTCCTATTAGAACTTCTAGAAACAATATATTTCTTCTTCCATGAATATTTCTTGATTCAACGCATGCTTGTGATTGACTATGATTTTAGTTGCGGTTGGCCACCCGCTTCCTAAACCGTGTTGATCTTGACCACTCAGAAAATCGTGATTCATGCGTCACATCATCGTCTCCCGCTCTCGGTACCGCTGTGGAAGCCACAATGCTTTCCACAACAGTATCCACTGGAATTGGAACGCTCTCAGTTCCGCTGCGAAAATTCACAGCGCTTGACCACCGCTCTCGTGACCGCTGTCAAAGCCAAAGCGGTTGTGACAGTGGTCGTCACGGTTCTTCGTTTCTCCTGTTCTTCAAATCCTCAAGCCTTCCTCAAACAAAGTCTCATACTCCCAAACGCTCTCACGTCTCCAGGAAGTCTCCGCATTGGTAAATCGTGTTTGGTAACCATAGGAACAAGCCATATCCAACAGAGGAAACCAGGCAGGCAAACCCAGGACACCACTCAGTTATCCCCCTCACCCCAATCCACAAAATCACCTTTCCTACTAGAGCCTAATTTGGCAAGCCTATCAGCAAACTGATTGGAGGTTCTCGAGCGAAATCTGACCTCACCACCCAGAAGTTTCAAATTGGTCCGAACGACATAGTTAATTGATTTGAGTATGACACACTGAACAAGTGTTTACTTATGAATACCTATGGACCGGCTAGCAATCAAATAAAAAGTTAAAATCTTGAATACAGATGTTCTCGATATCATTAGGAATAGCAAAAGAATGTTGTGCACACCGCCCAATGTGGGTGAATGTCGACGTTGGTTTAATTACTCTTTTACTAGCTAATGTAATATAGGCATTAGGTTTGCTAATAATGATATGAATAATACCAAACATCCCACATAAAATCCCACATTTTTCATCCTAACACATTAATGATGTTTATCTCACCTATCATATGTCTCCACTCACCATTTGACATTTCAAGTACCACATGTGTCGGGATGAAAGAAGTGGGATTTCAGGTGGAATGTGTAGCATTACTGATTTGGTATATAGAATAACCTTTAATTTGATTGATAATCATGTAAAGAAGAAGATATTTTAGCCATTGTTGATCTCTGTATTCTTATACATTTCATAAGAATCTCCTCCAATGACTGTTTATCCAGCAAGTAGCAAAATCTGATGCTATACATGTTCAAAAGCATATATAAGAAAAAGAAATTAAGACATGTATAAATATTTGGAGAACGATAGTAAAATTAAGTATAAAAGGATAGAAGTCCATGAACGAATATTAAATAGAAATATAAGTTAATTGCATAGATTTTTTTTTTTTAACAGTAAATTTTTTTTAAAAAAAAATCTATGCAATTAGATACACAAATTAACTTCATGGTGAAACAAAACTATCTGTATATGTGATCTCTTTGATATAATGCTTCATAGTATTACCGATGTGAATCTTTTTGTAAGTCTTTGCTTCTGTACTGTACAAAAGGAACTCCTCCTTCCTTCGTTTCTTAAGAGATAAAAACATACTTCTTACACTGACAAGGATTTCATCCTCCTTCATTGAACAAATAGGTGCCATGCGAACATAAATTGATACTGTTTCGCTTGGTGGAAGGTTCATAAACTTAATCCAGTTTTGATTCTTGCCAACTTCCCTTGTCAATATGTCAATATGGCCTGCTTTGTGATGTTCAACTAAGCAAAGATGTCCCTTAAAAACACCAAGATCATAATCATGTTCATTATTATCTGTTGATAGAATCACATCAAATTTCTCATTTAATGTATCAAAACGAAGAACGGCATGAATTTCTTTGTCATTATTGACATACCTTATCTTCCAATGGAGAGCTTCATTCACAAGAACACCAAATTCCCAATCCATAGTACCATGTGAATGAGAATAACCAAGAATACTAAAATTTTGCCAGGGCAGTATTTCTTTTTGTTGCCAAGAATTACCTTTTTGTGAATAGATCTCGGCTGAGTATCTTTTCCTTAAAGGTCTTTCATTATGATCGACAAATCTAATAAACCTCACAATCTTGAAATCGTCAGTGGAATGATCATACCAAAATCCAAATCCAATATATTCTGATGGGTTTGATACCCTCTTGTATCTCCCTATAAGTGGATTCCATATCACCAAGCCTTCATTTTTAATTAAAATACACAACAGGCCATTACAGGAAGCAATTCCAAGCATAGGATTACTAACCTTAAAGGGAATGTCAAGATCGACCGCTTTGATCTCATCTGCTGCTTCAAAGTCGATAGATTGAATGGTAGTTTTTGAAAAAAGAATGAGTTTGATGTTATGATATTTATGTTGGTTAGCAAAAGATTGCCACGACTTGCAAACGCACTTGAACTTCGCAAGTGATTTTGGAGGGAGTCTGCGCAATATGTTGAAGACGATTTCTTCTGGAATGTGCAGATTTCTTTGCTTCTTCTTGCTCTCCATCTCCATGTTCGCTTTTCTTTCTAGGGTTAAGGTTTCAACTTAAAAGAAGGCAAGTTTAACATATATATAGGAACCAGGAATCCTCATAGTCCACTAATATCAAACTCCTAACACGATTAAACACGAATTTTATTTATTTTTTTAACGAAAGGTAAACTTTATTCAAAAAAAAAAAAAAAAACCTTATTCAAAACAAAAAACTTACGGATAGGCAATCTGCTAGGTATAAAAACAATATATATATATATATTTATTTATATATGAAAAAAAAAAAAAAAACGAATACAACCTTTACTATAAGTAAAAATATATGAAACAATAGGTATAAAAACTTAAAATTTAAGTTACAAATTAAATATAAATTTGATCCATTAATATGCTCATCATACTTACACTATGAGTTTAAGTTTGAAATTGTGTTTTCTTCCTTTAAATTAACTCCGAATTAATCGTAATATTTTTTTTAAAATTACAAATTAATATTGAAGTTGAAAAATAATTTTATTTAACATCAAATATAATCAAATTCACAATTTATATTTATTATTTAAATTTGAATTATATTTCTCAATAAATAATGTATCATAAAATGAAGCAGACAGACCATCGCACTATGAGCAACACAACTTGATGAAATTTCCCCACCACCGGTGGAAACAAGTGGCTCAATCTTGTTGCGCTAATGTAATTGGGAAATAGACCAAATAATACCCAAAATGTACATGTATCGTGGTTAAAGTGGGAAAAAAGGGACCAACGAATATTGACTGGGCAACGGCTTTTAGGTGCAAGAGTGCTAACCTGCCAATTACGTATCTCGGATTTCCCCTTGGTGCAAAACCTCGCTCCAAATCCTTTTGGGAGAATCTTGTGCGCCGTGTTGAGAGTAAGCTAGCGCCTTGGAAGAAAAAGTTCCTTAACAAAGGGGGCCGCTTAGTCCTTATCAAAGCTGTTCTATCAAGCATACCGAATTACTTTTTGTCAGTTTTTAACTTGCCTATTGGTGTTGCGAATAGCTTGGAAAAAATTCAACGATCTTTTTTTCTGGGGTGACGAGACCTTAAAGAAGAAAATTCACGCGGTGGATTGGACTTCGATATGTAGGAGCAAGAAAAATGGGGGGTTGAGAATTGATAGAATGAAGGATAAAAACAAAAGTTTACTAGCAAAATGGGTGTGGAGATTTGGTAATGAGGTTAGTAGTCTGTGGAGGAGGGTGTTGTGTGCAAAGTATAGTATCAAGAGTGAAGCGTTGGTTTGAAAGTGGGGTTGCACTGGTTCGGCTTCGGCGTCTCACTTTGTTCAAGTAGTAAATAGCCTCTTTAACACAGGTTCATCTTCTGAGAGGATAATTAAGGATGGTTTGAAAATGGTTTTAGGTGATGGAAGGAGGGTCGATTTTTGGAGAGAGTTGGGGAGTGAGGAAATGTCTCTCATGACTGTCTTTCCTAGAATTTTTTTCACTCTCTTTTAAGAGGTGTGGACCGGTAAAGGATTTTGGTTTTTGGCGTGGTCAAGTTTGGGTTTGGAATGTTCCTTTGAGGCGCGATTGCTTTGACTGGGAAAAGGATCTTTGGAATGCCTTTGTTTGTAGGCTTGATCAATTCAAACCACTTAAACTTATAAAGGATTCGCTTGCTTGGTCTTTATGTCCTAAAGGAATTTTTTTGGTCGGCTCGTTTCATAGAAACTTGGAGGAGTTGAGCTTAATGGCTGATAAGGTGGATCCCTCTCTTGTCTGGCAAGGGATTTGCCCTCTCAAGATTGAAATTTTTACTTGACAATTATTAAAGGGCAGAATTATGGTTGGAGAGGTGATGAGCAAATCTGTCTCAGGATCGTCCGGTGTACAAAAGTGTGGAAGAAACTATCGACTACTTATTCCTTCATTGTAAATGGGTGACTGACATTTGGAGGTAGTGTATGGCGTGGTGGGGAGTGCATTGGTGTGCTAATAAATCTCTATCGGATTGGGCTAAATGTTGGTTTGGTCTGTGTCCGAAAAGTAGTCAAGGAAGAGCTTGGAACACTTTCTTCTTTGCTACCGTGTGGACCATATGGGATTGCAAGAATCAAGTGGTGTTCAAGAATTCTAATCAAGGGGTCTTTTGAGCTGTTGACATGATCAAAATCAGAGTGGCTTGGTGGTTCAAACATTTTGTGCTGACCATATGTGATAATATGAAGACCATTTTGGGCTGTGGAGATAGGGCGAACTTCTAGTCAGCTAAAATATGGGACAATAAATCTCTAAAGGAAAATTTTCCTCGGTGTTACACCTTGGCTATCAAGAAAGATGGTGTCTTTAAAGATTTCGGCAGTTGGAATGGTTTGTCTTATTATTGGGATGTTAAAATGAGGAGATGGCTCTTCGATTGGGAAGAGGACCAGTGGAAGCTTTTTATAGCCTATTTGGGAAGTACTTTGATCCAAAAAATCATCCCTGACTCTATTGCTTGGGTGGCATGCTCAGATGGAATTTTCAAAGTAGGCTCTTTTTGAAAAGGAATGGAGATGAATCACAATAACAAATCGGTTGTGTCAAAGGACATTTGGTAAGGTATTTGCACACCCACACCCCCCCCCCCCCCCCCCCCCCCCAACAAAATCAAAAATTTTCTTTGGCAGTTGCTTAAAGGGAGGGTATTAGTGAAAGATGTCATGCAAAGATATGGGATGACTCTGATTGCTGCTATGGAGTGCCCTTTTGGTTGTTCTGAATTGAAAACAGTGGATCATCTCTTTTTGTATTGTAGGTGGGCGAAAGCTGTTTAGGAAGTTTGTATGAGTTGGTGGGGTTTGAGATGGTATCCTAATAAGACCTTAATAGAGTGGTTCAAAGCATGGAGAGGTTACTGTTCTGATTCAAAATCTGATAGATTGTGGTGTTCCATGATTTTTGCGATAACGTGGACCATATGGGAAGGTAGAAACCAAATGGTCTTTGATTGCTTCACTTCTACAAAAAAGTGTAGCCCCATTTCCATATTATTTTGAGTTCGGTTCTCTGGAAAAACCAAGTGTTTAATGGTTTGTTTGAGGTTTTTACAAAAATTTTGATAGCATGGGTGTTTTGGTTATAAAGGCAAAATCTGAGGGCTAAATATGCAATTTTAGAAAGTTTGGGGTTTTGGGCATCAGAGCGCCACGGTTGAAGTGCCACAGTTGCGTTGCGGTCGACGATGGTAGCGATAGAGATCTCATCAGAACGCTGCGATTGAAGTGTCACGGTTGTGCCGCGGTCGACAACGGTAGCGACAGAAACCTCATCAAAACGCCACGGTTGTCGCCGCGGTTGGGCCAACAGTGGCAGTACGCCTGTTCGTCTTATAGAAGAAACTTTGCCCCCTTTTTGCCTTATTTTTGGCTCTCATATAAATACCTCTCTTTGGTATTTTCAAAAGAAACACTCTCTCTCCCAAAAATTTCACCAATACTTCACCTTAACTCATTTCCTCTTACAACACCATCTCCATCCTTGGAAGCTTACCAAGATTCCACCACTCCCTAAAATCCAAACACATCTACCATTTCCATTAACCACATCCACCACCACTCCACCTTTTTGGCAAAAGAGAGTTGAAGAAGGATAGAAAGAGAAGAAGATTCAAAGAAGAAGAGGAAGCTCTCCATATATTTTTCTCTAAACTCTTTCCTTTTTATTCTTTATTATAGTCATGTACTCATTATTGCATATTTGTTATATGGCTACTATTTGTAATATGAGCTAAACTTTTAGTGCTAGGATTTGATGAAACCCCACCCTTGACTATATATTTATATGAATTGACTCTTGTTTATCTCTTATGTGCAAATTGTAGTTTGTATGGGTATTTTAATGCACTTAAAGCTTTCAATTGATTGATCTCTTTTTGAATGAATTGTAGTGGTGTGTTATGTACTAACCAGAGACGCACGCCACGTGTTCGATAAAATGCCCTCTATGCATGTTTAGAAAAGTATACCTACTTAGGCTAGCGTATAGGATTCGTTTAGTACACCAATGTCCTTAATGAACTCATTCATATATTCAGGGTAATTGAAAGATAAGCTTGGGTATGTTTTGGGTGTGACCTATTCTACTTGACCAAGATTGTGGGTTACTATTAGGGTGTATGAGAATATTAATTGCATGAGCATGTTTGGGGGTGAATAATCGAGTCTAGAACGGAAGTCAATATAGGGTGGGGTGTAGTCAAGTCCTAGCATATTTCTCTCCATTATCACATTCAAGTTTACTTTCGTATTATTCCTTCATTGCATTAGCATTAGTCTTTTAATCAATTTAGTTTAATTTGCTTATTTTGAAAATCCTCATTATTGATTGTTTGAATAGCAAATAGGCTAGTCAATTTAGGTAATCGATCACTCGATCCCTTGGAAACGAACTTTACTTACTATTGTGTTACTCTCCGACCTCGTCCTATTGCGAGGGTCACTAAAGAGACTAGCCAGTCTTCAATGGAAAACAGACTTCTATTAAGCATGTTACAGACACGATTAAATTTAGAATAGTTTGGTGGTTTAAACACCTCAAGAAGGGATCTACGAAACTGATTACAACTCTCCTTTTGAACTTCAAAGAGCTATGTGTTGAGAAGAAAAGGATCACTCCTAAGATGATTTAGGATTGGATTCCTCCACCGAGGATAGCTTCAAGTTTAATATTGACGGATCATCTCATGGCAACCTGGGTCCGGCCGGCATAAGAGGTGTGCTCAGAGATACAAGAGGGGTCGTCCACTACCTGTTTTCCCAATATGTTGGGACTGTCGATTCCAACACAGCAGAATTATTGGCAATCAAAAGAGCAATGGAGTTGGTTTTCAGCTAGTCGGATTTTCATGATAGGGATATAATCATTGTTAGCGACACAAAGACAACTGTTTCCTGGGTAAACAAAGGGGACTTTAGTAGTCTGAATCATATTGAAGCAATTTACGTTATTTGAAATTATTTGCATTCCTTTCCTCAGATGACGGTGATGTACGATTCTAGAGCTTTCAATGCCTTTGCAGACAAGCTTGCAAAACAGGGGTCTCTTATGAATGAGGATATCCTCCATTGGAGTACTACCTGATTGTCGTGTTTTTGTCTTGTTTTTTGGCGGGTACAGTGTGGGGCTTTGGCTTTAGGTATCTCTTGTCTGGTCTTGTCTTTCTTTTCCTCTTGTTTCATGTTTCTTGTTTCTAGGTGTTTGTTCATGTGGCTTGCTGTATGTATATTGCTGTTGTCTTGGCTCCTTCTTTGTTTGCCTTGTCTTGTTTTGTGGCTTGCATATATATAAACTTTATTGTCTTCAGACCATTATTTCTTTCTTTATACCATGTATTCAAGTTATTACTAAATCTAGACTTTCAAAGAATATTGCTATTTTATTGATGCTTTTTTTATTTGTCACTGCATTTAAAATTTCAAGATTTATAAAAGTGAATTTAGTTTAATTACTTGTGTATTTATTTTGTTTCCATATGATTTGTATATATTTTTTTTATGACAGTTTTGGTATAAGAGCCTAGTTCCTTAATCAAGAGAACGAGCCCCTTACTTGAATTGAATGTGCTTCATATTTAACAATCAACTTGATGTGCATTTGTGTTTGGTGAACTAATGCCCCTTGTGTGACCACTACCTTGCATCTCTCCAAGCCACATTTATTTTCGTAACTTAGATTAATTTAGCTTAGGAGTAGAGTAATTTAGAAAGGCAAGCACTCGGTTACATTTCCATCTTTAGTTTTAAGTTCATTTAGTTTTAGGATGTTTTCACTTCCACTCCCTCACACACACCTCACATTATGCATACATTTCACACACAACATCCTAACCATTTCCATGTTCTTATTTACATGCTTTCAATAAACTCTAAAGCTAGAGATGGTTAACGTCTGACACCTCCCTACTTTAACACGGAATTAGAACAATTAGATGTCAAAACAGCCTTTTTGCATGGGGACTTAGATGAGACCATCTATATGTCCCAACCAAAGGGTTTTGAATCTAATTCCAAACCCTCACATGTGTGTCTTCTTAAAAAGTCTTTATATGGGCTTAAGCAAGCCCTTAGACAATGGGATAAGAAATTTGATAGTTTTATTACTAGTATAGGATTTAACAAAAGCAAATTTGATGCATGTTTCTATTTCAGTTGTGAAAATGTTGATATTTCTGTCTATTTGCTTTTGCATGTTGACGATATGTTAATTGCTAGTAAAGAAATGTCTAGGATTATAGAGTTAAAGAAGAAGTTGAAATCTGAATTTGATATGAAGGATTCAGGTAATGCTAAAATGATTTTAGGCATGAAAATTATTAGAATAAGGGAGGAAAACAGATTGTGCTTAAAACAGACCAACTATTTGAATAAACTAGTGGATAAATTTGCTATAAGGAATTGCAAGCCTGTCAATGCCCCTCTATGTGCTAGTTTTGTGTTGTCAGCAGCCCTATCACCTAGGTCTTTAGAGGAAAGTAGATACATGGAAGATATACCTTATTCTAGTGCAATTGGGTCTGTAATGTATTCTATGATTAGCACTAGGCTTGATTTAGCACAGGTCATTAGTGTGTTATCTAGGTACATGGCCAATCCCAGGAAAGGCCATTGGAATGCTATGAAGTGGCTTCTAAGGTATATCAACTCTACCACAGCTGTGGGGTTGAATTATGACTATTCTAATAATGTATTAGATTTAATAAGCTTTGTGGATTCTGACTATGCTGGTGATAGAGATAAAAGGAGGTCCACATTCTCCTATTTTTTTCACTATTGTTGGCTACTATGTTAGTTGGAAAAGCCAACTACAATCAGTTGTGGCATTGTTAACAACTAAGGTAGAATATATAGTTGTTACATAAGCTATTAAATAAGCTATTTGGCTTCAATGTCTTCTAAGTGAAATATGTGTTTTATGGGCAAAGCTGTAATTTTCATTGATAGTCAAAGTACGTGCTTTGCACTTGTGTAAAAATCTTGTATTTCATGAGAGGACTAAGCACATAGAGGTAAAATACCATTTTATTAGAGAGAAAATCTCTGAAGGTATTGTTGAGGTGGAAAAGGTCTCCATAGAAGAAATTCCAGCTAATATGGGAACTAAAGTGGTTCCCTATAGCAAGCTTAAGCATTACTTGAACTTGCTGAAAATAAGTGATCATGGTTAACTTGTTTGTTGTGTTTTTTGAGCCAGGTTAGAGGAGCTTACTTTGCTATATGAACTTTGATGAACTAAGGTGGAATTTATGGATAATTTTAGTCCATCTTAAGTTCATGAGGAGGCCCAAAGTGTAGTCCAATTATAAGCCAATATTCAGCCCAAATTGAAGCCCAGAACAAAGCCCAAATGAGGACCTAATCAGATGTTGTAGTCAACCAGAGTCAATTCATTCAAAATGGTGTGTATTTGAATGGTATCTGAAGATAGCAGATAAGGTTGCTGATAGAGTTGGCAATATTCCCCGCGGGGCTCTGTCCCGAACTGGGTGGGGATGGAGGATAATATTCGGGGACGGGGATGGGGACAAAGCCTTGTCCCCGAAGTTGAAGCGGGGCGGGGACGGAGGAAGCACTCCCCGCCCCATCCCCGCCCCGATATATATTATATATACATATATATATTTATAATATAATATATAATATTCAAATTTTTTAAATCATTTATATATGTTGACACCACGTTTGGCTAGGTTGTGATTTGTTGGAATATATAATTGAATATATATATATATTATATTTATAATTGAATTTATATATATATATATTATATATAGATATATATTGACACCACGTTTGTCAATATATATATTATATATATTTATAATATATAATTGAATTTATAATCTCTTTTTTTTAAGTTGTAATTTTTAAATATATAATTATATTAAACGGGGAATGGGGCGGGTATGGGGAAGGCCCCTCCAAAGGGGAATCCCCTGCCCCGGCCTCGCTTCTATTAATGCGGGGATGGGGATGGGGATGGGGATGGGGACGGGGACGGGGACGGGGATGGTTTTGGGAGGCGGGGATAGGGATGGTAAAGCATTCCCCGACCCCGACCAGCCCCATTGTCATCCCTAGTTTCTGAGTCACAAGGAAATCTGAAATGACATGACCTGATTGGCTGCAGTTGATTACATTACACATGTACTGATAAGAGTATATAAAGAAAAAGATAGAGAGAAAAGCTTCAGTTTTTCAGATCAGATTTGATTTAGGTTTTCAAAAGCTCTCTCTCTCTCTCTCTCCCGAAAATACTCTCTGCTTGTTCTTGAGTGATCCAACTGATTTCTTGTGAGATTTTGTTGATTTCTTGTGAGATCGTGTGTATTTGTGAGTGAAGATCTTATTTGCTGCTTTTATTCTCTGTTGAGAGAGTGATTGTTGGCTGGTTGTACTCACTAAAAGTGAGGGTTTTAGGATTCGTGTGGTTGTCTTGTAACTGATCTGTTTAGTTTGGGATTTCTGGGTTTACTTGGGTAGTTCTTGGCTTGTAATCAACAATCATATAATCTTGAGAAAGAAATAAAAATAATCTAGATTGGAGAAGATTTACAAATTACCATTCAAGTTAGCCAAGTTTACTCCAATTTGGTCGATCATAACCACATCGAAAAAGCCAAGGATAGATTTCTAGACTAATTGCATAAACATCCCCAACCGTTAGTGGGGAGCCATTAATAGTTAACAGTATAAGGGCAAAATCGTCAATTTAGTAAAATCTTTTTAAAAAAGATGGAAAAATGAATATTTTATTGTGGGGAAATATTAAATAAATATTTTAATGGGAGGGAAGATTAAAATATATATATTTTTTAATATGGGGAGTATGTATAACCTTACTAATAAGTCTTTCAACTCACATCATCATCAGACAAAACAGTGAAACACTTTGGCGCCTTTACTCTTCTACTACTAGCGCCAAACAAAACCTAGAATCTTTTATAAAATCCTCCTAGTGTCTCCTGCATCTCTGTTATTCTCAAAGGTAACATTGTAAAGCAATTGTAAAGAAATTATGCATCTGAGTTGAAAGATTTGGAACAACTGTCATCGATGTCTTTAAGGTATGTTGGTTTCCTTGGATAAATGGTTTTGATAGTGAGTCTTGCTGTTGTTTCGTTTCCTGCTTGGTCTCTTTTTGTTTCTTGTTGTTGTTCAACTCTTTTGTTGTTGTGTTTTCTTGTTTCTTCTTTGGTTGTCTGCGTATATGCCTCATTTTTTGATCTTCTGGGCAAGGGTTTTTGATGCCCTCTGTTTTTGCCTTGTTTTTTGTTTCTGCCTTTGGGCTTCTTTGCCCCTTATAATAAATATGGCTGTTAAAAAAAAATAGTGAAAATATGGGGTTTTAGTTTTATTTATTTTATTTTGTATGATGCAAACACAAAGATATATTAATCAAATCATTTTTTTTTTTTACAGTAACATAATTTTGATTGTATATTTATTTTTGTGTTTGATTGTTGATGTTATTAGTTTACAGTTGACAGTTCTACAGATATTAGTGGTGGTTATAGGGTTCTAGACTTCTAGTGATGGTATTTGTACAACATATGTTTTGTAAGAAAGTAATAATATTGTCCTAGATAGCTAAAGTTTTGTTGAATCGGTCTAGTATGTCAGTTATATATTGAATATTTGTATGGTATTTTTTTTTTTTTTTAAAGAATGTTTATGGTAGTTGTTAGTGTTTTGTATTGTAGATATTAGCATGACACTGATATCGGGTAAAGTTTGTGTTTGGGGTGTTCTATATGAGTTATAAATCAGCTTTTTTTTTTTCATTCTATTTGAATAATTGTGTTAACACATAACTATATTAAAGTGTATATATGCTTAATGATTTATAGATCTAAGAAGATGGTGTGCTTCAACATTAGTGCAAAATTTTTGGGTGTGCAGATTGAGTATGGTGTTAATGATCCTGAAAACTACACACTTAAGACTTTATGAGCTGATGTATATATGATGACATGTTCATCATTTCCTAAACCTTCAGAGAACTTCCAAACTGAGGTCAGACTGCCTTGGACCAGGGAGTCCAAATTTGTTGAGTCAGATATGGAGCTGCAAGAACTCTTCAAACTATTTACTTCTAAAGGGCTAGAGACCATGAGGATTAACATCGACTTGGTGTCACTTGCCACATTGCCTCTAGAAGAACCCCAAAATATTCCTCAAACGCTAATGAAGTCCTTACATTCATGTAACCGTGGTACTCCAACAACATTCAATGAGACAGAGTTAATTTTTATTTCTTCAACAGATGAAGAAGATGCTGATGAAGAAGTTAATACTGAGCCAAAGGCTGGTTTATTTCAACCCTTATCTAGCGAAGATGAAACATATCTACCAGAACAAGAACTAGAACTTTACAATGGCTGCACAATGGGAGATGAAACAGAAACTGTTCCTTATTCTTATTATAGTAACAGTGAATGTGACTCAGACGACGAACAACTTTCAAATGCAGCATCATTCCATGGGGACCCAAATCCTATGGCAGACCTAGTCAGTGATGAGGGTAGCCCAAGCAGACTTGCATTTACCAAAAGAGGAAGGTCTTTCAAGGTATGAGGTAATGGGAAAATACATTTGGAAGTTGGGCAGTTGTTCAATCATCTTTACCACTTCAGGCAAGTGTTAAGAGACTATGCAGTCCAAAAGGGGTTCCAGTTAAAAAGATTGAAGAATGAGAAGGAAAGACACACTTCTGAATGTGCACATGGAGGGTCCATGCAAGTCCTATTGAAGACCAAACAACATTTCAGATCAAGACAATGCATAATCGCCATTCATGCCAGAAGCTTCACAAAAATCAAGAGGCTAATGTTGTTTGGGTTGCAAGAAGGTTTAGAAATTTGATTGAACAACAACCAGATATCCAAGTTCAGATTTTAGGACAAGAAATACAAGGAATTTATGGGATTACTATCCCTACTTAGATATTATACAGAGCTAAAAATAGAGTTTTAGAGGGCAGTAATGAAGAGAATGTAAACAGTTTTGACAAACTTTACAAGTATGGGTATGTTGTAAGGCAAAAAAAATTCTGGTTCTGTGGTACTATTGAAAGGTATTCTACTATCACCTGCAACAAATTCTCCATTAAGGTTTCTACGGTTTTTCCTTAGCTTTCATGCCCAAAAGCAAGGATTCCTTTTTGGTTGTAGGTCTTTTATTGGGCTCGATGGTTGTCATTTGAAAGGAAAATCACTAGGGGTTCTAATGGCAACCATAGCCATTGATGCCAACTTTGGGGTGTTTCCAATAGCCATCTCTATTTGTGAAGGGGTGACATCTGACTCATGGGGCTGATTCCTTCATAATTTATACTGTCATATTGAGCTTGATGATAGTAGAAGGATGACCTTTATGACGGACGGACAAAAAGGAATTTTAAATGCAATTGAAAAATGGTGGCCTAGAGTGAGTAATCGCTTTTGTGTTAGGCATATAGTTGTTAATTTGCAAAGCACTTTTAAATGTCAGCTTTATGGTGATTATATATGGAAAACAGCCAAAAGTAATAACAAATCTGAATTCGTTGAAGCCATGAACCAACTTAAGGATGCCAATATGGATGCTTACAAGTGGATAATGAAGATCGATGTTAAGCATTGGTCTCGACATGCGTTTGATGAGCATGTCAAGTATGACCATGTTACTAAAAACATTACAAACAATTTTAACGGTTGGATTGACAAATTCAGAGGTCAGCCCCCACTAACCATGTTTGAAAACTTGTGTAGGAAAATGATGAAACACATGAACAAGAGGCTTCAAGATGCAGCAAAGTGGGTGAGTGTTCTTCCATCGTTGGTAGCCAAGAAAGTGGCTAAAAGCCAAGATGATGGGCATTTTCTCCAAGTAATACCAGCAAGTAATGTAGAGTATGAAGTTAAAGATGGTAACAAGTTTGAAATTGTTGATATTGAAACAAAGACATGTAGTTGTGGGTATTGGGTATTGGGTAGTAAGTGGCATTCCCTGTAAGCATGCAATGGCAGTGGTGACTACTACAAGAAGGCAAGGATATGAATTTGTTCATCAGTATCTAAGTAAGGAGGACTATGTTAAGACATACTCAAACATTATATACCCTATACCTGATGAGTCTTTATGGCCCGAAATGACCTTTAACAAGGTACTACCTCCGGAAAGGAAGAAAATACCTGGGAGACCAAGGAAGAACAGAAAAAGAGGGCATGAAGAACCCCCAAAACACAAGAGAAGCAGTTGGGGGAAATGCAGTCGATGTAGGTAGTTTGGACATAATATCAGGACATGCCTAGAGAAAGAAAGAAAGAAATGCAAGAGAATGGGCCATAACTAAGGTCAAATATTTCAATAATATTAAATTTATATGTATTTATAAAAATAAATATATTGAATTTTGATCTGACAATACTTTCTACGATAACAGAGGAAAAAAAGGTCCAATGCATATTTAAGAGGGCATATAACATTTGAGGCTGGGAGTAGTTCTAATGCTGCACAAAGGCAGAGAATAGACTATGTAAGTTACCTTGGATTGCCATGAAGTGGCTTCTAAGGTATATCAGCTCTACCACAGCCGTGGGGCTGAATTATGACTATTCTAATAGTGTATTATATTTAATAAGGTATGTGGATTCTAACTATGTTGGTGATAGAGATAAAAGAAGGTCCACATCCTCCTATTTTTTTTCACTATTACTGGCTGCTGTGTTAGTTGGAAAAACCAACTACAATCAGTTGTGGCATTGTCAACAACTAAGGCAGAATATATAGCTGTTATATAAGCTATTAAAGAAGCTATTTGGCTTCAAGGTCTTCTAAGAGAAATAGGTGTGTTTAGGGGCAAAGCTGTAATTTTTACTAATAGTCAGAGTGCTATGCACTTGTGTAAAAATCATGTATTTCATGAGAGGACCAAGCACATAGAGGTAAAACACCATTTTATTAAAGATAAAATCTCTAAATGTATTGTTGAGGTGAAAAAGGTCTTCACAAAAGAAAATCCAACTGATATGGGAACTAAAGTGGTTTTCTATAGCAAGCTTAAACATTGCTTGAACTTGCTGAAAATAAGTGATTATGGTTAACTTGTTTGTTGTGTTTTTTGAGCCAGGTTAGAGTAGCTTGCTTTGCTATATGAACTTTGATGAACTAAGGTGGAATTTGTGGATAATTTTAGTCTATGTAAGATCCTTTATTTGTATTGGTTTGATTCCATTGCAAAACTCTCTATATTTTTATTAGTTGTTGCTTAGGTGATTCTTGGAAGAAAGAAGCTTCAAAGGTGAAGAAGCAAGATCTTGTGCAAATTTCATCTTCAAGGGGAACATCATGTTATTGGATGCTAAAGTATTAAGATTTTTCTTCCTCTTGCAAGGCGTAAGCGCACGCATACACAATTCATACATGTGTGTCCCTGCATTGTATTTTAAACATTTGGTATATCACTTTCACACACATTTAGTATGCACATGCATTTATTTCATTGTTGACAATCTTGTAGAATTGCATGTTTTCTCACTATCACTTTGCATGCTTGTGTTGCATAGTATTTATTTATTTGTGTTTCTTGTATTTTGGACTTGAACATGATCTTATTTGTTTCATAATTGAGTCCCGGTCATTTCGGTTAGTCATTCATTAAGTTTCGAGTCCATACGACGTAGTTATGCTACTTTGCATTCTCATTCGTTGAGTTATCTTCATCGTCGTTTTCCGAGATGAATTCTCAACCTTTTGTCAAATTTTTATAGTCTTCATTGTGCGTGAGGGAGTCATGGTTCATAATCCGAAAATGGATTCGAATTCGGAGTTCGGATGCCCGAATACTGCTAAAGAACGCGAGAGGAGCACAAGAGAGTTTGCTTGGCCAACAGCCAAGCAATGGAGGCCACGTGTGAGCCACGTGTGCCACACGGCCAGGACACCTCTCTGCCCACGTGTGGCACACACGGTCCACACGTGGATGCTGAGTTGGCTGCAGTTGATTGGTTACTTCTTCCCTCTCTTGAAATCTTTTAAAACTCCTTCATTCTCTCCCATTCATTCTAAGGAGAAAATTTTGAAAAAGAAGAACACCAAAAAATTGCTCTTAATTTTTGTTTTCTTATTTCGATCATAACTTTTTCAACGAACTCGAAATCGAGTGATCCAAAAGCCAAAAATATTGGTCTAGACGAGAGCTACAAACCCCAAGCATTTTCAGACTCAGTTGACTTCGTCATTTCTCATAGTGATCTGATTTCAGTCCGAGGTTCAACTTTGTATGTGATACTTTCTCTTCTTTCATTTCTTTTGATCATCTCTTTTATTCTTTCTATTTGATTGATGAAATGTGTTGAGAAAAATGTTGGGACATATGCTAGAGTTATATGATTGATTGTTTTGTTGAGTTTTAGTCTTGAATCTCATTTGAGCATATTTTACTTAAACTTGATATATCTTGAAATTGATTCTAGAAATAACATATATGTTGTGCCTTATACCATTTTCTAGGTTTAATTTCATGATCTAAGAACTAGGATTTTTTGTGTGATATATTGAATATTCATATCTTGTTCTTAGTGATATACATACTTTGATTTCTAGGTTCTTTTGTGATTGATTGTTGAAAGCATATCCTAGAATGTATCTAAGCATGTTTATAGAGCTTGATTGATCATCTAGCTTTATTTGTTTATGATTTGCATCATTTGCATCACCTAGATTATTGCCTTGTGATAGGTTAAAGTCTCTTGTCAAGGTGAATGAAGCTTTAACTTGAGCAAGAAGACTTGGCTAGGAAAGGTTTTCGGATAGCCAAGCAAGAAGCCTTAGTTAGGATCAAGGGGATCCGGATAACTAAGCGAAAGTCTTAGCAAGGAGTTTCGTACTCCGGATAGTTGAGCTAGGGTAGCTTGATTAGGATCCTAGTGATCTAGATTGCTAAGCAAGGGAATCTTTCTAGAGACTTGAGAGCCTTGGATAGGAAGTTGCTTCCTAGAGGTGTAGGACACACCTTGGATAGGGAGCAGGCTTAGTGATTCACTAGCCTGAGGGTAGACTAGGATTTGATAGCTTGAGGTGGATATCATAGAGTTGATAGCCTTGAGTGTGTATGTCATTTTCATATAGTGGATTTGTTTTGCCAGTGGTTGTGGTATCAACTCGTGGATGCTTCCTTTTTGAGGTTTTACCACATAAAAATTGTATGTCTCTTTTTTTTCGCTTTAAGTTTTTTGTTAATCTTCCATATTTTACTTGTATTGATTCTCTTATATATTGATGATTCACATGCATTGATTCTTTCTATACAATTGCTATATCATTTCAAGTATTCATTTCATTCTTATATTCCGCATTTTTGAATATTGGAATAATTTGAAACTATACCTATTCACCCCCTAGGTATAATATACACTATTGCTTTAAGAGAATTTCAGTTCATCTTAAGTTCATGAGGAGGCCCAAAGTGTAGTCCATTTATAAGCCAATATTCAGCCCAAATGAGAACCTGATCAGATGTTGCAGTCAACCAAAGTCAACACATTCAAAACGGTGCGTATTTGAATGGTATCTGAAGATAGCAGATAAGGTTGTTGAGTCATAAGGAAATCTGAAATGGCATGACCTGATTGGTTGCAGACCTGTAGTGGATTACATTACACATGTACTGATAAGAGCATATAAAGAAAAAGATAGAGAGATAAGCTTCAGTTTTTCAAATCATATTTGATTTAGGTTTTCAAAAGCTCTCTCTCTCTCTCCCGAAAATACTCTCTGCTTGTTCTTGAGTGATCCAACTGATTTCTAGTGAGATTTTGTTGATTTCATGTGAGATCATGTGTATTTGTGAGGGAGGATCTTATTTGCTGCTTGTATTCTCTGTTGAGAGAGTGATTGTTGGCTGGTTGTACTCACTAAAAGTGAGGGTTTTAGGATTCGTGTGGTTGTCTTGTAACTGATCTGTTTAGTTTGGGATTTCTGGGTTTACTTGGGTAATTCTTAGCTTGTAATCAACAATCATGTAGTGAAGTGAGCCTCTCTGGTTGGCTCAACGCGGATGTAGGCCATTCTTGGATGAACCACGATAAAACCCTTGGTGTTCTTTCTTCTTTTCCCTTCTCTTTTCTATTTCGTTTATACTACTCCTGATTTGTTGTTTCAACATTGTTATTTTGTGTTGATACATATCTGTTAATAGGTTCAGATATTTCTTTATTATATTTTGGAGAAGTCTTGTGGTAGATCCGAATATTGCTGGTACAGTTATAATTGGCATTTGTATATGTTTTCTTGTTGCAAGAGTTTCTTGTAGGATATATCAAGAAGAACAATTATTTGCTATTGTTATTCTTGCCTGTTTTGTAAGTGAACCTTACAGAGTTTTAAGTGTTAATAGGAGGTGTTAAGGTGTTGTATAGGAACAATATCTCAACAGATATTAATATAGCAGGCCATAATTTATTATTATTAATCTTGAAAAAGAAATAAAAATAATCTAGATTGAAGAAGATTACAAATTACCATTCAAGTCAGCCAAGTTTACTCCAATTTGGTCAATCATAACCACATCGAAAAAGCCAAGGAGGATAGATTTATGCAACTGTGTTTCAAAACTGCAATAAGAGCATCCACAATGGTGTGGAAAAGAGACCCAAATAAGAAGATTCATTTTTATTTGGGTCCTATGGAGGCCACAATAGTGTAAAAGAGAGCCAAAAAATAAGACCCAAATATGGGCCCCACCACACTAGACCCAAATTGGGTTCCAAATTTGGAACTCCACTTGGATCTTGCCCAATGATTGGGATTGGGTTCTCAATACCTCCTAATTATTAGGTTGGGCTTATATATATATTATTTAAATTTAAATATATAATTATTAATTTCAATAATTATATATAATAAAAAATATAAATAAATTTAATATATATATTTCAATTATTTAAATTTAAATATATAATTATTAATTTCAATAATTATATATATAATGAAAAAATATAAATAAATTTAATTTTAATGAAATTAAAATAATTTGAATGAAAACATTAATTTTTGAAGATTTGGAACCGGAATCAGAACCAAACCTCCAAAACTGGAACCGGAACAGAATCTTTACAACCGGAACCAGTTTTGAAGGTTCGGAACCGGAACTGAACCAGGAACCGTTGAAACTGTCGAAATCAGACCAGAACCGTCGGTCCAAAAAGGAACTGGAATCGATTCGAAACAGGTGCAATGTATAATCGTAGACAATATTTTGTTTTAAATATTTATTTTTATTGTTGATGTAATTCAGCTGTGATAATTTTTAATTAATAAAATGGTTTATTTTAAATTAATTATAATTTGTTAAATAATTATTGAAAGTGTTGATATTTAAAATATATTATATATATATATATAATATTTTAAAGAAGAGTAATGATTGTTTGGAAAAAAGTAAGAAAAAAAAGTGGATCCACTTTCTCTTTTTTTAATTTAGCCTCATTGTAGGAAAAAGAGACCCAAATAAATATGATACAAATGGGAAGACCCATTATTTGAAAACAAGACTCATATTTAATGATGTGGCAAAAATAGGTCTTGTGTTTGGGTCTCAACCATGAGAAAAACTTGCATGGGACGGTCCCATTGACGTGGATATGGGACCGTCCAATCAGAGCAAGCCACATATACATTGGGAGAATATGTGGCACACTTGTGGCGTGCTCTGATTGGACGGTCCCATATCCACGTCACTGGGACCGTCCCATGCAAGTTTTTCTCAACCGAATGCTCTAGTGGTTTTGGGTATTAATTAGAATTAAATCATAATGCTTTTAACGCATAAAAATCAAACATATATGCAGTGATATTATTATGTAGTCGAGTGGTATCCCGAAATCCAGAATTTATTGCAATAATTAAAAAAAAAAAAAAAAAAGTATGTAAAAACAGTGATCATTAGGATTTGTGTATAAGAAAATTAAATTTAAAAAAAAAAAAAAAAAAACAGTAGTATTTTGTGTTATTTATCGATATATATATAGTAGTACATTGTGCTTATAAATTATAATTTACAACTTTCGAAAGGAAGATTAAGCTAAGAAGGTGCTAAAATTAAAAGAAACTTCAAATTATTATCTCAATATACATATTTAAAATGGATGCGGATATTGACACCCATAAAACTTATTAGTACACCCATTTTTATAAGTATACCTATGTCTAAAATTTTAAAAATAAATATTACTATTATAAGCACCCATCCTAATGTCAATAGTATCCTCATTGAAATAAATATATTCATTTTAATACATATTATTTATAAACACTATTAAATTATTATCACACCCGATTTATAAAAAATAAAAAAAAAATCATAATATTTTTGTAATCAAATCCTCTTTTAATGATAGTCTAATTTATTTTTGGCAATATCTTGAATGTAGGAGCCTTATAAAAAAGAATATGGGGAACCATATATGGGGTCCAGAGATTTTCAATTTGGAATTCTCTTATTTATACAGCTATCTAAAAAAAAAAAAAAAAAAAACTTATTGATATGTACAGCTATCGTTAAAAAATATATTTTATTTATTGATAAAGTTCATAATTATACATAAAACAAAAAAAAAAAACAAAAATAATTTGAT
The DNA here is from genome assembly GCA_954870605.1 of Acer campestre. Taxonomy (NCBI): domain Eukaryota; kingdom Viridiplantae; phylum Streptophyta; class Magnoliopsida; order Sapindales; family Sapindaceae; genus Acer; species Acer campestre. The sequence continues at coordinate 4,907,224 of OX940811.1, read as the reverse complement.
AATCATGTCATGATGAAAAAAATTGATACTTGAAATAAAATTAGAGTTTAATTAGGGTTTATCATAAGTTTTTTTTTTTTTTTTTTTTCGAAAAGTAAGTTTTTTTTTTAATAAAGAAATATAGTTGAAGATATGAGTGTAATTAATTAGTGTATATAGTATTTGATTTATTTTTAATTAAAATAATTTGTTCTTATTAGTAAATTTCTATTGGGATATTTTTGTAATTAAATTTTTAAATAAAATATGAGTGTACTAATAAGTTTTATGAGTGTCAATATTGGCATCTATTTAAAATATGAAATATGTTTTATATTGCTGATGAGAAAAACTAGTTAGATATGAAACATATATATATATATATCAGAAAAAAGAAATATGATCCGATGGACAACAATATTAGTGAAAGGAAGAGACAGAGTTTTAGAGAGAGTGTAGCCGAGGACTGAGGAGTGAGGAGGGAATATATAGTACAATTTTATTTAGTGTAAAAAGAATTTGTCTGTTGTGTGACAGTGATTAATTCACCAGGTTGGTTTTTTTTTTTTTTTTTTTTTGGTTAAAAGTGATCTGTGAGGGAATTGCAACGTTTCATGATGTTTTGGTTTGTCATATATTAGAAAAACTAAAATGACGAAAATGCCCTTCAGTTCTCCTGCAATGAATTTTATCTGGTTCTTCTTTGCATGTGATCATCTTCTTACATATGATCTTTCCGATCACGATCAAAGGTTAATTCACTCACAAGTTTGATCAATCTAATTAATTAATTACTTACGAATCCTGACACTTACAAGCTATATATAATGGCTAACGCTATCAATCTTGTTGTGCTAATGTAATTCGGACATAGACCAAATAATACCCAAAATTCTTATGTATCTGTTACATATCTGAGTCATATTAAAGATGTTCAAAGTTGCATATCAGACATGCAAAGCTAAAATCTACCAAGCATCATTCGGAGATAGAAATTTAAACATTATGTTGCCCACGGAATCGACGGGACACATGAACACCGGAGGGTTGCCATCGGGAAAGGAAGGGTAGAACCACACAAAGCCTGTGATCATGCCAATTGTCTGTCTAAAAGCTTCCAATCTCAAATTTTGCCAAATAAATTTGTCCTCATATTCCAAGTCTATTCCAACACCTTCAATCTCGCATTCCTCTCTCTGCATACGCACACAATAAAAAAATTAACAACCCAATGAGGCACAACTATCAAGTACCATGATATCAAAAATGTCACAAAACAACACAACCCACATAGAACACAATAAAAAATTAACAACCCTATTTTTTTTTTCCGTTGAACTGCAGATGTCATTAAGCAGCAAACCAAAAAGGCACTGAAAAGCCAGGGGGGGTGGGCGGGCAACAAGCCTGAGGAAGCCGGCCACAAACCACAAGGCTAAAAACCAAGACCAAAAAGGAAATAAAAACAAGAACAAAAAAGAGCAACAAACCCTTTCTTGACCGCCAAGGAATCAAAGTAGACAATAAATCTTAATAGAATGACTTCTGCAACTGGGTAAGCATCAGGTCTATCTTGCCTTTGACTATCTTGAGCATCAGGTCTACCAAATTCTCATCAAAGCCAAGATCTAAACTCTAATGACTAATCTATATTGTATAAGCCCACGCAATGGCCCAATAAAGCCAGGCTTTAAAATTCAACATATCGAACTACTTTCTGGGCAGAACATTTATCACATAATTTCTTCTGGAATTCTATTAACATGTTTCGTTGAGGCACAACACATGTTAATTTATATGATGATTAAAAACACACCCAATTCAAAATCATCATCTTATTTATTAATGTAAAAATGACATTCAATTATCAACATAAGAAAAATAAACCATTGACGAAATACTAATAAACTATTACTCTACACAGTACACACCATGCACAACACTTCTCTAAAGAGAGCGATGCCACCTCCATAAATTACAGAGATAGAAACAAATCAAATAGTACCGCTTCTCACATTAAACAATTTCATAGCCAACCAACGCTTTTTTTTTTTTTTTTTGGTTGCTAAAACAACCAATTTTCATTTGAAATGACTTGGAATGTACAAAAAATATTGTATCACCAACATTGATTCTTCAAATTTAATTTGTACAATTCGTATGCAGGATCTAATCATCTAGAATATGTTGCAAACTTGAAAACCTTAAAATTATCACTCTCCAGCTTCTTCTTTTTTCAAAAAAAAAAAAAAAAACATATCCAAATGAAAATGAGAAACAAACAAACAAAAAATTAAAAACCCTATGATGCACAAGATAATTAAAAGGATTGAGACAGTAAACTCACCGACTGGGATAGCTTAAACTTGTGATGATCTGTAGAAAACTTTACCACCTCAGGTGTTACCTTAACGTAAACTGAAATGAAGAACAAGGGTAATTAATCACTACATAGAGTTTATTTTTCAATTTTCAACACACACAAATTTAAAAAGAAAAGTTACCATATTCATTGCTCTCAAAGTTGGTGAAAAATTCTAGTATGCTAATAAAGAGTTTCTTCCGTATCCCAACTTTCGCTGTGTAATCCATAGGGAGTGGATCGAAAACATTGAGCATTTGATGAACTTGAATTTCAACTGGCATGTCTACAATACAATGTGGTCACAATCAGTTTTCTAGAAGAAAAAAAATAGGAAGAAGAATGTTGAAAGAAAACAAAGATTAAATTTTTTTTTTTTTTGAAAACAGCAAGCTTTATTCATAAAAGCCAAGCAACCAAACAAACAGAACACTGCCACTAAACAGAGCAGAACCAAAAGAAACAGGGGGAGCAAACCACAAAGCCCCGAAGCAGAGACAAAACAAAAAAGTGAAGACCTCATGAAACTGATCACCTGAAGTATCCCTCATGAAAAAATTCGGAAGGTCAGTGCCTCTGATTTTGATGAGGCCATTGGGGTAAGTATCTTCGGCACTATAGAGATAATGGTAGAATTCATCATTATCTAGAGCATAAGAACAAGGACTGTTGCAGCTGTAGAGACTAAAGAATTCATTAAGCACCAAGGAGGCTTGAACAAGGCCATCGGCGGAGGTAGCCAGCAGCGTTGCTCTCTCCGGCCAGAGGTTCATGGTGATCGTGTTGTTCGGTTGAATAAGACTATGAAAAAGCTCCACCGCTGACAGTAGCTTCTTCGAAGAAATCTGTAAAGAGAACATAATTATGGGTATGGACATAGTGTAGTTGTGTGTTTGTGAGAGAGAGAGCTAATGTGAGAGAGAGAATGTGTATTTGTGTGTGAGAGAGAGAGAGCTAATGTGAGAGAGAGAATGTGTATTTGTGTGTGAGAGAGAGAGAGAGCTGATGTTTGTTTGTGAGAGAGAGAGAGGAGAGAAATAGAACAGTGTGAGAGAGAGCTGATGTTTGTTTGTGAGAGAGAGAGAGAGAGAGAGTAGAGAAAGAGAACGTCTGGTTGTGTGAGAGAGAAGGAGAAACAGTTTGTTACAGCTGTTATTATTTTAACTTTTCCAATTTGTTTTACAGAGAGGAGAAAAACTTGAATCCATTTCATTAATTATTGTGGCATGATCATATATTATACATTTTTGCAACATTGGATATATATATATATAGTTACAGGAAGAATAGTGATTGCAGCATCATTTACAACTTTGGCTATGGTTTGTGTACTAACAATGTTCACAGCTTTATGGGCAAATGGAAAGGGAAATTACAAACTTGGCTTCTTATTTCTTCAATACTTGCTATCCTGATTACCTGTCTCTTTGTTATTTTAAACAGCTCAATACTTGTCTCACTTCTTCGGTTTAATTTAGTTTTAATTACAATTATAAGCGAATTTTGTTTCGAAAATTAATTTAGACAATTAAGACAACTTATATATGTATATGTAATTGTACATGCAGAAATTTGATCAAGGCTTTGTTACTGTTGCACTGGGTATGGTGGGATTCATGTTGAGCCTCATATATCTCATCACCGAAGGTAGTCTCCTCATGAAGCTCTCTAAAGATGATAATATGTTTATAGAGACCTGGTTGGTACTTCAGATTCACATATGTAATCTATTTTTATGCGGCTGCTACAATATAAATATACAAATATAAGTACTACTACTGCCGGTGGTATTTGGAGGGGAATATGATGTTCGTTTTGGACCCATAATATTAATATATAGATGTAACCATATCGACGAGCTCTATATTCATTACTGTGTTTTACCTTTGTAACCCATCGCCTTTTTGACCTCCGTTTTCCTGTTTTTACGCAAAAAAAAATTTATTAATTTCCTTTTCCGTCAAGTTTGTTTCTTTGAATAGGTTTAGGTATATACATATATACATACATTTACACCCCTAATTGATCTTCAAATTCTAAATCATTTCAACATTCGTAAATTCAATACTTATTAAGTCCCAATTGAAATGGAAATGTGTGTTAAATATACATCAACCATCATAACCAAATCGTGCATCCACACAAATTCTTCTGAGATTAATTTACAAATATATTAAAAATTAGCCATGATAGCTTGCAAGTGTCAGGATTTGTAATTAAGTAATTAATATTAATTAGATTAATAAACCCTTGAGTGAACCCTTGATGATCATCAAGTGATCGGAGAAGAATATATATAAGATCATATATATAAGAAGATGATCACATGCAAAGACGAACCAGATAAAATTCATTGCAGGTGAACTGAAGGGCATTTTTGTCATTTTACTTTTTGTTATGTATGGCATCCAAAACATCATGATTCATGAAACGTTGCAATTCCCTCAGACCCTCACCGATCACTTTTAACAAAATCAAAAACAAAAACCAACCTGGTGAATTCATCACTGTCACACAACAGACAATTTTTTTTTTTTTTTTTTTTACACCAGACTAAAATTGTACTCTCTCACTCCTCAGCTTCTCTCTCTCTATGTATCCTAACTATATAAAAAGTGTGAGTTGGTCGGTGGTTTATAGCATCTTTTTTGTTTGAAAGTCAAATTACATATACAACCCTTCAAGTTTATATAATTACTTAATAGATAGGTCTTAGTAAGATTTCAATTATAGCATATTCCTTAGATTTTCTTTGAAAGTCAAATGACCTTTAATAGACATGTCTTAATAATAGTAACACAACAGAGAATGTATAATAATTTTTAAAATTTATTTTACTTTAAAATTCTAACACAGTGGATTTTCAATTAGGTAAATTTATTTACTTTAATATATATATATATATATATATATATGCTCATTTTAATGGTAAGCATGTATATATTTATGTATTCTGCAATTAGGTATAAGATTTTAGTTTTTATTTTTTTCTTAAAAAAAAATAATATTGTAAATAATGTTATTGCCTCCATAAGTTGATGTATAATGGGAGTTATTTTGTATGATTGGATTATGTTTTTTTTATTTATTATAATTTGTGATCTCATAATTAGTTGTATATAAATTTTTAATTTTTTTTTTATATTCTATCAAATTTAATTTATAATCAAATATTATAATTATGTATATAAATTAAAACTAAAATTGTACATCAGACTAACAATTAATGCAACCCAAAATGTAATACCAAAAAGGGTATACATATACATATAAATAAAAATACATAACTTGCCTGCTAGACCTTGCAATATTGATAATGGTTCTATTCTCACGTATGTAAAGTCTGTTTTGTCTGTCTTAACTGGACCAAATCTGCAATGGTAGGGCTGTCAGCCTTTCTGGGGTATGACATATATAATTATTTGGCATTTACAGTTTTACACCCCTAATTGATCTTAAAATTCTAAATCATTTCAACAATTGTAAATTCAATACTTATTAGGTCCCAATCGTCCCAAGTAATTGAAATGGAAATTTGTGTTAATTAAATATATATACATCAATCATCTTAACCACAAATTAATTTGAGAATAATTTACAAATATATTAAACGTTGGCCATGATAGCTTGCAAGTGTCAGGATTTGTAAGTAATTAATTAATTAATTAATTAGATTAACCAAACCTGTAAGGGCATTTTCGTCATTTTATGTTTTTCTTCTATATGACAAACCAAAACATCATGAAATTCAGAAATTGAAACGTTGCAATTCCCTCACTGATCACTCTTAATGAAAACGAAAAAAATAAATAAATAACCTGTTGAATTCATCACTGTCACACAACAGACAAATTTTTTTTTTACACCAGACTAAAATTGTACTCTCTCACTCCTCAGCTTCTCAGCTTCTCTCTCTCTCTCTCTCTCTCTCTCTATTTATATATATATATATACTGATTAAAGCTATATAACAACATTTTATACCGATTAAATCATTTTTAAAATTTATTTTTGGTAACCACAGCCCATATATCTCTCCTTATAATTGCAAACCAATCGTTTAAATCTAACATAATTGAGATTTTGATCTCAAAACCTCTTTTATATATATATATATATATATCCTGTTTTGTCTGTTCTTGAAATAACAATATTGGATTTTTCTATTACACGTTTCAAATACAGTGACGTTTCAAATACACGATCGCCATCGATTTTGATTGTATGCAGTTGATTTCATGAAATTATGGATGGTCCTGGTCATTATTGTCCTTATGTTATCTTTAATTGCTGCCAAAGGTGGAGCCGGACATGGTGGAGGCAGAGGCAGGCACGGTGGTGGTGGTGGTGGTGCTACATGAAGAAACGCATCTAATCCATCACGTGAAACAAAGGCATGGTTTAGCTGGAGTATAGGTATATTTTGTTATTTTACTTTAGTTTTATTAGAGATTCCCATGCAGGAGGCTTGAAAGTTGAACCTCCCTTCTTGTTTGTACACAAAAAAGAAATATCTCATACGTGGACGTGGTTGCCTTCTCAATATGACCTCCTTTGTGATATTCAACTAAGCAAAGATGTCCCTTGAAAACACCCAGTGACTTCCATAGTAGGCAAAAAAGAAGAATTGGTTGGGTTATTCTCTGGGAATTTTGTTTTCAAAACCCAGTATTCCAGTTACTGAAGAGAACAAAAGTCTGAGCAAAGCAAATAAACTTTGAATGGGTATTGAAAGATTGTTGGGTGAAAAAATAATCATTACAACCCTTTTCCAAATGAACAATAAATGTGAAACATATATGACTGTGAATAAAAACAAACTGTAATCACCTTCTTAGACACATTCACAGAACCTATTTCTTTCTTTTTGATCAATCATTTTACATCAAAATACAGTCCCTGAAGCTATCTTAGTTACAAAACAAATACATGATCTGATTGATTTTAATGAACATCACATTGACTCATCGATTGTTTCGGAAAAAGCCGAAATCCCAACGTCGCATTAACCCTTCCATAATATGACCTGAAGGGTTCCTTTCAATTGTCAATGTTGCTTTCGTGTTATTTGACACATCAGCATCTGATGAGCTCTGGATGCTTGCTGAATCACTTCGGGAAGAGGTCGCTGTGCTTGCCGATTCAATGATGGATGGAGGAGTGTCAAATGGAGGCCCAGCTGATGACATGCTTGAGTCTGGAGATGGGTTTTGAGAGGCAAAATCAGGGCCATTTGCGAGTGAAATGTAAGTGGATTCTGCTTTTTGAGGGACCGAACGCTCTACTGAAATGGAAGAGGTTTCAGTCTTTACAGATTTACAATTTTCTGTTATCGGAGAATCCTTTAGGATATCTTTTTGTGAAGACTCGAGAGAATCAGTGGTGGCAGAGGTTGGTTGTACTTCTGCTTCAGGGTGTCGCATCTCCAAGTCCTTTAATGACATAATCACTGCTTCCATGAACATCTGAAATGGATTAAATCATAAGTTAACAAATGGTTATTCATTGACGAGACAGCTCATTAAATTGATTAAGATATGAAACTAAGTATGACTCACCCTTTCTTCCTCCTCCACATTGCTGGGGAAACCTGCCAAGTCATCCAGTTGATATTCCACAAATTGATCTTCGTTTGTCGTCGTTGGCACATGAGGGCCATATGGATTACCGTTGGATAATTCAAAGCTAATCATATTAGACGATGACGGGGACTGATTGCCATTAATTCCTTCATCCTGCATCACAAGATCATTCAGTTTGAAGATCTTTTTAGTTTGTTCAGTATCTTCTATGCCATAATTTCTATTTCATTATTTTCAATTTTGTAGCTCTTATATATTATTACATTCTTCTTCCTAAGTGAGGCAGACATGGCACAAAGGACAGTGAATGATGCAATACCATAGTGACCCAAATCAAGCATCATTTAACATCCTAATCGGTATCAGAAAGACTTGGCTATGTTGTAAAAATCTATCTCTATACAGGAAAGGGAAGAACACCCATATCATCCCTATAGTGATTTCTTCTTCAATAAGCTTACATACTGGGGACAAATTTGAAAGAAGACAACTTAAGAGAAAAGAGCAAGAAGATACCTTAGCTTCAGCTTGATTATCTGTAGCAGATATATCGGAAGGCACCTGAGCAGAACCAAAAGAGACGATAAATGTATGTCTGACACCAAGAAAAAAGCATAAAATTAAGCAAATATTTTGCTAAAGCATCCTGAATACCCCTTTTTTTTTGTTTTTTTTGTTTTTGTTAAGTCAATGAAGTAAACCAGAATTCATAAGCCACTGTCTGGCTATGCAATGGGAGCAACTTCTACATTGTTTTCGATATGACATGTCTGTGTCCACTTGTGTGTGTGTGTGTGTGTAAATGAACATCATGGAATTCTTCCATGCATTCATGTATCACACCCATATATTAGTCATCCAAATATACTAATCTTGAGGAAGATTTTACCAAAGATAGGACTATGTCCGGCAGCCTTTCATGTTGGGTAAGATCTCGAAATACGAGCAATAAATGAAGAAAAGAAGAAACTATCACCAACCTCAATTCGACTCATGGGTCTTTTAGAACGAACTTGTTCAATGGCATCTGATGTGCTGCTTGCCACCGGTTCTGCAACAAACACAAGTTAATAGGAGAATGAACAAGAGGATGGATCAGACAGAAATCAACGATTGAAATCTAATAGACATGATGTACAAGTCATACCGTTAGATGCAGCAGCAGTGTCTGGGTAATAACCAAGTTCATGCACGGTGCTCCAACTATCCTGAAGTTAAAACAATCAACTATTGGCAAAGGGTTGTGGATATGAAATCTGATGCTTCCACTAAAATCATCACCTACAACCAGATGCATTGCAGTTTAATTTATTTACCTTACCAAAGTAATCATGCATTGGGTCAATATATGTTACCCCCACCTCATCATTTGGAGGTTGCAAGACATTGTGGAAAAAAATGTTTATAGAATCAAAGTAAAACTGTGGGCGAGGAGAGTTGTGATCTCCTTCAAATTTGATAATATTCTTGTCACCCTGCAAAAATAGTACATCAAAATATGACATGCTATTGAAGAAATGAAATTGGAAACAAGAAAAAAAGAAATGCACAAAGAGGATAAATTTATATATATATATATATATAATCATATAGATAGATAGATAGATAGATAGATAGATAGAGAGAGAGATAAAAAGTTTCAAACTGCACGAGATGGATGTACCGGAGAAATTTACACGTCAATAAAGTGGCCAACATTTTTTATTAAATTGAGATGATTGAAATTCAATACACTTTCTCTCAAAAGGATCAGAAAAGATAGCATGACAAAAGCAATTCTTAGAACTTAACTACAACAATATTTTACCGACAAGCTGATCTAATGGTATTCACGGAGACTTCCCAAGTATAACATGTTAAGAATTTGAGTCCACTACTACAAAACAGGGTTGACCTAGTCTAAATAAAAGTTTAGCTGTTTTACCATTTCGACAAGGATGAATTGTAGATAAGATGCGCATGCAAATTGATGCCGTATGCATGTATGATCATTTATGAATTCTAATAGAACTCTAGCATGCAAAGAAGAGACTTACCACATAAGCTTGAAATATACGATCTGAGTGATGAGGGAGTATAAAATCATCATCAATGGCATGCCCAAATAAAGCTGGGACAAAGCAAGAATTTGCCGCCTGCAACAATACAACAAATGACAAAAAGAAGGGATCACTTGTATGCAACAACAAATTAACAGAATCATTAAGCTTTCAGTTTCATAAATAATTGTTCACAGTTCCCATGAATATTTCGTAACCACTAGTATCACATCCACCAGGAAAGTGAGATGGTCCACAGAAACAAGAGCATGAAAGTATGGTGACTTCTTGAATTTCATGAATTGGCACTAATTACACTTCAAATAGTTTATATAAAGCAACTTTACAGGTAATCAAACTAATTATATCAGGTGGTTTCACCCATAGGCAAGAATGATCGAATAAATCAAAAGGCTAAATATACAAGACATCTGAGAAGAGCATCGGTACTTCAATGTCAACCAGAAACTTGATTGTACCACAAAAATTTAATAATACTGTTGTCAAGATAACAAAGGACCATGGATTCATGAGTTTTTCAATACAAAGTAATAGCCAGCAATACAACCAAATAAAATGAAGTAAATCAGTGATAGAATAAAACCTTAATAGTGTTCAGGTTCTCTATGTCAAACTTTGCCTTTTTCTGGATAGCTTTTCGCATGTATTGGATTGCGAACTTCACCTACAACAATAAAGTCAAGACCTTAGGAACAATAATACTCATGATAGCTTCAGTAAATAATTCAGCACTCAATTGCCGCCTCAATCATTAGGAAGCATAAATGTTCAATAAGAGTTTGAATGAATGGTTCAAAGTAAAACATGCATAAACTGTTTTCATTAAGCATGCCATATGTCACACAAAAATACTCCTCACCAAGCACAAAGCATGACTGCAATGTCTCAAAACTAAATTGAAGACAAATCAAGAGCAGTGTTCCATGATAACTTACAATCCAACACCATCTAATAGAACATGGTCATGAGATGGATGCTAGAAATTTATAATTCATATTGATAGGAATGATGAGAGTCTTAATCATGAAGTCCACAACAGTTGCTACATTACCGAATTGTAGAGCAGTATTATTCTATGAGGAGGAAAATCAAGAGATTACAACACATGAAAAAATCAATGCCTCCACTAAACCAGCCAACCTTGACAAATTTAAAAACAAAAAATTGTAAGGGAAAGAGAACAGGCGCTTTGCCACTTTATAAGATCAAATCCAAAGAAAGAATTTTCAAAATAGCTTGGTAAAGGCAAGAGCTCTCTCTTAAAAGGCCGACCCTGAAGTATGATTTTCTTGGCGACCTCACATGTTACAAGTCTTTAAACATTCCTAGCTCACAAATCTACTCCTTTTAAGTATTTTATAACATCTAAAGAACCACAATCAGTAATTCTTTTAAGAACTCTCTTTATTTTTCCTAGTTGAAGAAATGAATCCACGTGTTATTGATCAAAGATAATTCCTCTAACTCTAACATCTAAGAGAGCTTCCAATTCAGTACAAAATGGAGAAGGGTAAAGAATGGGATACAGACAACCCCAAGGAAACCATCAATATCCAATTGTCCAGAACTACCCAAGAACACCTATCAAAGTTATGACTAGGGGTCTCTTGAGATACAACCACAAGATCCACAACTAGCAATGTGATTAAGAGATGGTGGTAGCAGTAGTGTGGTCACAAATTACAGTAATCCCAGCATCATGACTAGTAATTATCCATGCCGACAGAATTTTTGTATTACAAAATTTGTATCATTATTTAATCTTCTTGCTCATTGTGTTTCATTATCACAATAATAGGTTTGCAGGCCTGTAAATCAACAAAAGATACAATTGATTAACTGTAGCATTATATATTTACTTACAGTGAACTTAGGTAATCGAATTTTATAAGTATCCACAAGTTCCATCATCAGCTCAACCAAATCAGAGAAAGGGCTGTCAAGAACCATTCCTGCTATTGAAGGATCCTCAGCTCCATATAATAGGCTGTGATACATGATAATTATTGTTAATGGTAGATAATACGCAGAAAAGCATCAACATGGTGGAATACATATGATATGAACTAATAATAAATAAGAAAACAAGACAACAAAGTTAAAAACTCATTAATACTAATGAACAAATGATGATAATGAAAACAGCGCTCCTATGTGCATGGAGTACATCAATCTTCTTGGAAAGAACTTCCATGGGCTCATAAAGGTAAGATTATCAAATACAGATGCAAATTAGTTCTTCCTATTATAAAGAGCACCCTGTTTGTTTAACATATTGATGTTATAAAGGGCACCCGGTAATCAAATATATTAATGTGCATTACTACAGAAATTATCTTGGTTTCACCATCCTATTATGCACATAGTGAGTGAATAATGCATGATATCTAACGAATGCAAAAGAGTAAAAAAAAATCAAATATTAACATGATATATTTCTCGCAGATCCTTAATCCATGCATATAATGAGAACAACAGCTTGGCCATAAAACAGACATTAAACTACATTTTGTTCATTTTTCTAATTCAAATAGATTCTTCAAATAGTAACGTTGCCATTTCTTTCCTTCTTTCTTTTTTTGTGTGCACAACTCACATGGTAGGTTGGTACTGGGGAGATACAAAGTGCATTGCAACTTTATGTACAGGATATTTTCATGTTATATTGTTATAGACGATTTCCTTTTTTTTTTCCTATAGAATTACCTACTAGAAACAGATTACTGATTGGAACATACCAGAAATTAAATTAACTAGAAACAGTTTGATAACTCAAGTCATGACATCACCTAACTATGTTTATATTAGGCTGATTCCCTATAGCAAGCTGCTTTTTAAGTTTCCCGACTAGCACTTTATTCAAATCAAACTGACCACTTCTAGAAAAACATAATAACAATTTAAGTCATATAAAGCTCAACATGGTTTGAAAGATCTTAGAAGTGCTATGACTCTAATAGTAGTTCTCGGACTTGACTGTTAATCCAAGAGCATCACCTAGAAGTTCAACGAACTTCATTATCTCAACATAATTGACCAAGAGAGTGACTTTTAGCTTAAAGGAAGATACCTAGTGACAGAGCCCATTGAACGTCCCCATAAGCCAATCAAAGAGACTTTCCCATCTGCCCGCAAATAATTGACTGCAGCCTTCAGATCTTCCTTCTGCAAAACAGCCGAAGAGACTGCTATAACAGGTACATGGATGAAGTGGGGGATGGAAATAAGGGGTAGAAGTCAAGAGACTGTTATAACAACTAATAATGGTTTTCTTTGAATAATATCAACACAAAATGTTAGATAGTCATAAAACACAAGAAAAGAGTTTTCTACATCAGCCAATTAGGTATTTCTAATTTCTTCCAGCTAGTTAATCAGGCACTTACTTCATTCCACCCTAGAGTAACATGCTCTCCTCCTGAGAGCCCAGATCCTGAGAAATCAAGGGCGAAAACTGTAATATTTGAAGGCAGCAATATTATAGCAGCTTCACTAGCATCAGCCCGACAACCACTGCCAAAAAGCAAGATAGACCATGATAATTTTGAATACATTGTGATAAAGGCGGATTACAAGAAAAAGGAAACTAGTAAAACATTGAGACAATCGGTTTGCTTTAACTTTCCTCTTTTTTCTTATCTTTTGCTTGCAATAATCAATATTTATTTCACGAAATAAATACTAACCGGATTAAATGAAGCAAGATAATTAATAGCCTTTATAACAATAATTGCAATAATTAAAGCCATTATATCTTTTCTTAATACTTCATTCCATGTTAAACACCTTTTGACGATACTTTTCATAAAATACCATATAATAAATGTATTTTAATCCCTTAGAATTATAAATATGCAAATAAAATAATAGCACTCAAATTTCACATAAACAGCAGTGAAAGAATGATGGTATTTTGTACCAATTCCTAACAAGTCTGTTCCTATAGATCAGAGGCAATCCTGTAACTTCAGAGTTCTTTTTTCTGATATGCCTTACAATTCATTCTACAAGTACAAACTTCTGAAATCTCAAACGGGAGAAGTTATATTATTGGTACAAAAACTGTTAACAAACAAGAATTTGCACTCTTGTCAACCAGAATTCTTTACTCACCTGTTCCCATGGCAGTATATAACACAGGGTAGAGGTTTTCCTTCAGGGCTATCAATTGGCACATAATGACTACACTTTAAATCATTCCCCCGACTGTTTTTAACCTGCAGAATATTCAAGGCTAGTTACATGTAAGCTATGCATTTTTCAAGGCTTACAATGAAGAAATTAAAAATTGTCCTCATGCGATAGCCAATACAAAACGTCAAAAGATACAATTGCCAGGTCAATCCTATTATACCCATTTTGGATTCGTTTATCTGCATCTAGTTTCAGCTAAAGAATAAGAAGAAGAAAAAAAGGAAAGAAAGAGAAACAAGAAATACTAAGCCCAACTATTTAGTAAGTATAACAACCATTTTCTCAGCAAACAGAAATGTTGAAGAAAATAGGAAGGAAATTTTTTTATGTATTAATTTTTTAAAATAACAATAATATGATCTGACACCTTACCTCTATATCCTTTCTTTGGAACCACTTCCCTTTTAGCATGAATTCTTGATCTAACAAGTCATGGCTTGGATCGTATTCAGCTCTGCATCACAATAATGGATACACTCAGTAATCTCTTCATATTACTAAAGCATAGATTAAGAAGTCAAACAGAAAATACAAGATAATAAACTATTAAAATACCGACAGTTCTAGACATTCACAACCTTAATTTCTTTCAAAGCCCTCAAAGTTATTAATGCCATGGCTCATGATAGGGCACAGGGAAAACATAAATTGACATCAATGCCAAAGAACCGTTTCATTCCACTTTAAAACTCTTCCCATCCTCAGTGTTATAAACTTTGTCATCTTCTAAATAAAAATAACAAACTAGAAGCCCACAAAGTATCATGATTTTTAGGTATTTTCACATATCAGCCTATAAGTAGAAGATGCCACATGCCTAAAAATAGAGTTTGAAAACATGATTGCTAGCAGTAAAAATTATAGTTCCAACATTTTACTGATACTCAATCTAGGGATCACAATCATAACCACAGCAAACTACTACAATTCTCAAATTTCCATACAAATTTTAATAAGATAGTTCAAAGTTCTTTTCCAAGTGTTTTCTAGGTTAACTACCAAGCTATAGGACTCGTTAATGTTCTATTTCCTATTATTATCACATGAAACACACTATACTACAAAAACTAAGACCAAATAAATGAAAAGAAGAAAAAGAACCCAACCCTCACATGTCATACCCATCAAAAATCTAATTAAAATCAGTAAATCACTAACAGGACTTCATAAAAGGTAAGATTAGCACCCAAAAAGTAAAAAATAATCCGTGACGACTAGAAAATCAAGCAAACATAATCAATATAGAAAATTACACTCAAGTAAACCATCAAAATTAATCCAAAAAAAGATCTCAGATATTAACCGCAACAAATCAAAAAGCAAATATATAAATACATATACACAATTAAAAAAATAACAAAATGAATATTATTAACTACCCACCAGAATTTTATAGCAATCCCCTGTTTCGTTCTTATAAAATTAATAAAAAATAAAAAAACCCATCAAAATCACATCTCAAATCTTTTTCTTTATGTTCCATCATTTCTCGACCAGAATAACAACAACAACAAGATTCAACTATTCAAGCCCTCAATTTCCATAATATTGTTTCTCAGCAACCAAACAGACTTGAACAATAACCCACGAATAATTCAAATAATAAAAATTAAAGCAAATCACAGAAAGCCAACAAAAATAAATAAAACGATCAAATCAAAAGCGGGAAATTCCGTACCTGGGAGGCCGAATTATAAAGTTGACAAGCTGCTCCATAGAAGAGATTCAAAACAACAATAACGTGATGATCTTTCTTTCTCTCTCTCTTTCTTAGCTGTGTTTTTTACTCTTTAAACGAATATAATATTATATTATAAATCTTTCCAATTGATATTCAACGATCGAGATTTTTAACACAGCAAACAAAAAATAAAACAAAAAGAACTTCCTTTTGGGTGAAAATATATATTCTCAGACAAAAGGAGAAGAAGAAGGCGAAGGAGAAGAAGAAAGAACCGGCCTATGTTGATTTTGTTTTCGTTATTGTTGTTGTTTCCAATTTGTGTTTTTTTCCTCTCAAACAAAAAACATAAGTATATTTTTTTTTCTTTCTTTTTTATGTTTTTTTGACTCTCTCTCTCTCTCTCTCTCTCTCTTTCTCTCTCTGTGCCTATCTGGCTTTTCTGCACATGTGTGAATATGTCCAACTTGGTGGGCTTCCACACGTGTTTAATCGTGTGAGAGATGCCCACACGTGTCGAAGTGTATAGATAATGGGCTTTTTGTTTGGGCTTGGTTAGGTTTTGGGCCCAACTAATTGGATTCAAAATAGTTGAGCATTGTTTGGTGGCTTTTAAAAGGTATAATCACTTTGGTATGGAAGTGTCTGTAGATCAGAAAGGAAAAATTCAATGACAGTAGATCTTGTTGATGTGAAGTATCACCCACCTTACCAAATTATACATTATGAATTGTCATCAACTTATATATCATAATCATTCATGTTGTCTCTAAAATAATAGGCAAAAATTACTGTAAAAAAAAAAAAACAATCCCCATGATAAAAATTTCAAGGAATCTTTTAAATATACATCCATGTTGTTCAAATAGTTGTTCATTTTCATTTCACATTTGTAACAAGGGATTCAAATATCGTCTATAAAATCATAAACTATAGTAAGACGTCTTCTCTGTAGTGGGAGTCATTTTTCAGGTGACACTTTTAACGATTGATCTTACTATATCTCAATAAACTCGCGATATGACATCAACTGTATCATACTTTAAAAGAAAAATCTCAATGAATCATTTACTTTTGTGTCAGTACAAATCAAATCTAAGTTTGGGAAAGGGATACATAATTCCAACCCACAACCTCATTGTTGTTGGTTGCGATGAGTTTATCCGTAAGTCAATTTTATCTTATCTATATCCGAGTATTATCTGAAAATGTCAATATAATTTTCCAATTCTAGAAGGAATCATGCTCTTATTGAGATATTGTGGTAGCTTCTTTCAGATAAATTCAAATATTTTTACCTATTTATTGTGAGTAAGATGTCCAACCCAAAATGTTAGAATTAATGAATTATAGCACACTTGACATTGTTTTTGTTTTTGTTTTTTTATCACCAAACTACTTAACTATCAATTTGTTGGTGTTGTTATTATACTACTATTTTACTTTGTTTGTTTTGGTCTAGTTGTAGTGGTTTGTACTGATTATAGTGTAATGATTCTCTTCTTATTTAACATATATAATTGAGAAGAATAAAAAAAATAGTCCAGAGTCCAGACCTATTCTGTATATATTATATACATTTTATTGTAAATCTGATAGATCTAAATGACCAAATCCCATATAATGAACATATCAAAAATAGATAAATCCCATATAATGAATGAACATCATTCAATGAACACCAAAGCAAAGTGCTTGGAACAGAATCTCAGCCATTAGAGCTTAAATCAAAGGTTACAAAATGGGATTTGAACATTTGCATCTCTTATAAAGAATTCTTATCTAGTGGTCCCAAAAGTGCAAGAAAGAAATGTCTTAATCTCAATCTTCAACATTGATTTGAGATTTTGGAGAAAAAAAAAAAAGGTTCAATGTCAACAATCAAGCCATCTCCAACCCAAAAACCTAATTTGGTGCAATTTTCATACTATTTATTTTTTCCATCTTCAATCCATTGCACGAAATGTTACACTAAAAAGAATATTTCCTTGTATATTTCCTTTTTTTTTTTTTTTTTTTTTTAATATTTCTCAATAAAAAATAGTGTACTTAGCCAATCAAAAAATGAATCTTAATGATTTATTGAGTGGGATGGTGGAACAAACCAGGGACCTCCTCTTTTATTCTTTTATTTTGAGAGGTCATGAACTTACCATATAACTGAAATAGTTCGCTGGCGATTTTTTATTTATTAGATTGATACATTTTTGTCGATCCCATATGATAAAAGTAAAAACAAAAGAAAGATTTTTTTATAACGATAACATTATAAAAAAAGACATTGATATTATCTAGAAATAGAATACATGTTTAATTAATACAATATCTAAGCACGCTAGACAAATTTCGAATAGATTAACGAATTAATTAATTAGATAAAATTTCAAAGAATCCTATGATTCAACATCTGTAGATGTTTGGTGTAGGGTTGGAGAACAAATCTTGCTCTAATTCGGTGTTTTGGCACAGGGTTGGAGATACCCTCAAGCAATTGTATTTGATCCATGCAAGCAATTAAGAAAGTTATCAAAACCAAATTCTAAAGTGATTACCAAATATATATAATTTATTTCCTTAATAGATTCAAAAAGTTTACACTTTTACATAATTTCAGGGAAATCTCACCATATTGTCTTTTGTTAGAATCTGTATCAACTTAAAATGTGTACAATTAGTGAATTACTATGTAATTGAATCCTATTATTGTATGGGCGAGCTAGGACATGAATTTGTTAATTTGATCTGTCTTGAATTTTGTTTTCACTGTTTGATTTAGTTTTTTTTTTTTTTTTTTTTTCTTTTTTGGAACTATTGACGGAGTAATTTGAATAGTTTTTAGTAGTAGTAAGATAATTAGCTATATCCGTTGATAATTAGTAAAAGTTAAAATATAAACAAACCAATCAATCATGCCCTCTTTAATTGATCAATATCATTCATGTATAGCTTATACACTCTATAATTGGTAGTTTTATTGGAGTAAAAGGAATATATACAAACAGATAAATCTATAGTGCTTTAATTAGTGGTGTTAAAACAGGCTGGCCTGACCCATTAGGGCCGTTGACGTAATGGGCCGTGCCAGGCACGACCTGTTAGGGAGACAGGTCATGTCGGGTCGGCCTGTTTAGGGGGTGGGTGGGTTCGACCTGGGCACGTGGCCTGTGTTGGGGCGTGCCTAGGGCAGGCTTGTGGCCGGCCGGCCGTTAAGGCCTTAATGGGCTTTGAATTTTTAATTTGTTTTTTGAAATTTTGAATTCTAGTGGGCCCTAATAGGTCGGTCCCGCGGCCCTGCCTGTTAGGGCCTGCCAGAATTCATTTTTTCAAAAAAAAAATTAAGCCCATAGGTTGCACCACCTGGGCCCAACACAGCACGCTGGCTTAACAGGCTTAGGCCTAGCCTGTTAAGCCGGCGTGCCGGGCTGGCCTGGGCCCACGACCGAAACAGGGCAGATTGGGCGGCCCGCTAGGGTCTAGCCCATTTTGCCAGCACTAGCTTTAATAATATGTTCAGGGGCACATAGTGTAGGTGTAGTTTATCTTTCTAGTACATATTTTACAAACATGTATCAATATTGTTGTGAGAATAAATATTCGAACCGTACATATAGCGTTTGATCTTGACAGATATCCGATAAACATTTGATTCATTTGGTGTAATAATAATAATAATAATAATAATAATATATCATGAGCCGTGCTTTAGAGATTGATTTGGTAGACCTCTAACCCAATTGGTGTCTGATTTCAAAAAATAAAAATAAAAATATACATAGAATTAACTCGATGTACATGATATTTGAATCTCGTGTAGGGAGCGGTAGATGGTCAACCATAGATTATTTGGGTTTAAACAGAATATTATTGAAGTGCAAGGACTTGAAAGCAATATTCTTGTTAACTCCATACATGTGTGATGCGTTGTCTCTGTTTGATCTAAGCTGGATTATTAAAATGATAATTTAAGGCCATAAATTAGCATTGAAACTATCATTATTAATTCTTAATACAAGATCAACCCCAACAAGATTCCAAATCTGCAAATAATAATAATAATAATAGAGTAATGCTATATTACTCGAATTTTGTGTCCAAATCTGGTGCCCAAATGATGTGGCAACACTGTAGACAATTTATTTAAATCATGCAAATCTAATACAATTTAAATGAATGGTCTAAAGTGTTGCCACATAAATTGGGCAATGTAGCATTACTCATAATAATATATATATATACACGGTCATTCTATTATCAATTCGTTCTGACAATAAATATATCAGGATAAAGAATTTTGAACATAAATTATGAAAATGTTTTGACAAATACATAAACTTTGAGTCAAAGTATGTAAATCTAGTGATCCACATTCTACGTCATGATATATTTATTGCCAAAACGAATTGACAATAGAAAATCTGTATATATATAAAGTTCTCAATAGTTTGTGTTTGTTATATTACCGGTGATAGGGGTGATAGGGACTCGAGCTTACTCGAGCTTAAGTATTACTGAACTGAATGGATGCCCTTCTATCACCAAACCGCGTTTGGAACAGGGAAGCATAGAACCTTATCTTAAAATTTGAATATAGTCCAAGCTTCTCTTTGGTGTCACTAAAGGGACCAAAAACAAATTTCCTCCACTCATAACACATACCCCTATCTATACATGCGAAAAGCCAAAAACCAAACAATCCACTTATATATACCACTATTATAAGACATTGCAATTTGCACCACAGACAGCCACTTGGAGTCTAGTCTTTTCTTTTTCTCTTATTTTCTCTGCAGATCATCTACAGCATATTGGTTTCTCATCAAACCCATTTTCAGAGGCTCTCAAAGGTTAGTACTTTTGTCAACTTTCTAGTTTTATTCTGTGTACATACATTTGGGTGACTTTTGATTGATTGGTCTGATAAATAATGCCTAATCACAGCAAGCTTAAGTGTCTGAATTTGAATGGCTGAATCTGGACCATGTTTTACTTGAAATCCCTGTATGTGCAATAAATGTAGCACTTTTTTTTTTACTTGCTTCATCAATTTTGGCCGAGACACTTTTTGGAAGAAACTTCCAAGATGCTTTAATAGGATCAGTTTTTCATCTTTTTGTTTGATTCTCTGGTCTTCATAAGGTAATTGGTTCACATTATTGTGCAGTCTAGCCAATTTTTTTTTTTAAAAAAAACAAACTTTGTACACCATGAGCCAACTGGGCATTCAACTATTGGTTGCATAGCAACTGATCTGGACTTGGTTTGGTAAATTATAATTGGTCAATAATTTTTCATTGTTATGGTATCTTCATTTGGTTAACTAAAGGCCAGAGCTCAAATGGGTCAATAAAGCGACAAAGGGAACTTCTTGGAATATGATTTAATGAAAGTTGGTGGAATAAAATGGCTCAAATGGAATTTTTATTTGGCATTATCACCGTTTACTTTTGAGAGAGACTGTGTTTAAAGAACTATTTGATAGGGTTTGTGTTTTGAGAAACTATCATTTGGTCAATTTATTTACAAGCCATTCTTTCTGGTGAAGGTAAGTACTTCTCTGTCCCATCATGTCCATGTGAAAGGAGGAAGAACAAAACTTTGTGGTTGGAAATCCAAACTAAAAGTTTGTGTTGTGTTAATTTGATCAATTTTTGATATTTTTTCTGAAGACTTTCCATGTTGTTAGATTTTCTTACATTCAATCTAAGGTTGTTGATTATACTTGCTTTGAATTTGTAGTGAGTAGGTGAAAATGGCACAGATATTGGCACCCTCTATTCAATGGCAGGTCAGGATACCAAAGAACTCAAGCATGGCCAGTCCCATGGCCACAAACATGTTTAGTCCTTTGTTGTGGAAGCAGAACAAGAAAGGAGCAGCCAAAAGCTCAGCTAAATTTAAAGTGTTTGCTCTGAAGTCTGACGACAGCACAATCAATAGGCTAGATAATCTACTGAATTTGGACATCACTCCATACACTAACAGTATCATCGCTGAATACATTTGGTATGGCTAATTTACTCCTCTTTTGAACCATTTTCTCTTTAGTTGAACGTTGGTACAATTAGAATTTCAATTGATTTCGCACTGCTATCAAATGACTCTTTGGTCATTTTTCAATTGAGCAATCATAAAATCTGAAGGAATGCTATTTCTAATGAAACAGGATTGGAGGGACCGGGATTGACATGCGTAGCAAGTCAAGGGTAACAACATTTATTATTATAACTTAAGAGGAAGAAACTTAGCTACATTTAATTGAATCTGATAGTTTTTTTTCTCATGTTTTTCATTTATTGCTATTTTTAATCTTTTCAGACAATTTCAAAGCCTGTTGAACATCCATCTGATCTTCCCAAATGGAATTATGATGGATCAAGTACTGGACAAGCACCTGGTGAAGATAGTGAAGTAATTCTATAGTAAGATCTTCGTGAGAGATTTATTTTATTTTATTTTATATTTTGTTTATTATTACTAGAAAATTTTAATTTGATCTTTTCTCCAGCCCTCAAGCAATTTTTAAGGACCCTTTCCGTGGAGGAAACAACATCTTGGTGAGGCTTATTTACTTTAAGTAACTAGAAATTATATTTAAAAAATTGGTTGTGCTTCCATTAACATAAAGATAAGTTAATTATACAGCCTTTTGATACTATATTATGTGTTTTAAAAAGGTAATTTGTGATTCATACACGCCAGCTGGCGAGCCTATCCCTACCAACAAACGCCACAGGGCTGCTCAGATTTTCGGTAACCCGAAGGTGGCTGCCGAAATTCCATGGTATGTACTTTTCATTTACCTTGATCTAGAAGTTCAATTTCCAATCTTTGATGATTAAATTATAAGCTCTGTGTGGGTGTTCAGTGTCTCAATGCATCATAATCTAAATATTATTTTGTATAAGGCTTTCTCAATCCGGTATCTTTTCAGTTAGCAAAGAGTGGTTATTGAATTATAATTGCGATATTTGTATATCGTAATATTGTATCTTCAAACCTTAGGTTACAATATATATATATATATATATTTGTGTGTGTGTGTGTGCACAGAATTTAGCTAATGTCTTCTAACTGTTATATTTAGGTATGGAATAGAGCAAGAATACACCTTACTTCAGACAGATGTGAAGTGGCCTTTGGGTTGGCCTGTTGGAGGCTATCCTGGTCCTCAGGTAATAGGGTTGCTCCCGATCATCTATCACTTTACATTTGGTTTATTGCAATTATTGGATTCTATAAATTCTATTATGTGATTATGTTGTCAGACTTGAACATATAATGTTTTTAAATTTGTATGTTTTTAGGGTCCTTATTACTGTGCAGCTGGTGCTGATAAGTCGTTTGGTCGTGACATCTCGGATGCTCATTACAAGGCTTGCCTATATGCTGGCATTAATATCAGTGGCACCAATGGGGAGGTTATGCCAGGCCAGGTTTACCCCTATCCATAGCTATTTTTCTCTGCAAACTTCAGTAATCAGTATCATCATTGTCCTGTTTGGTTTTCTCTTTCTCAGTTAACTTTTGCATTTTTTTTTTTTTTTTTTTTTGCAGTGGGAATATCAAGTAGGTCCCAGTGTGGGCATTGAAGCTGCAGATCACATCTGGTGTTCAAGATACATTCTTGAGGTGATTCATCTTAACTATGATTTTTGATGCTTAGAATATACTTGATTATGTCTGTATTGGTCCCGAGCACAATCCCTATTTATTATTTCGTCACTTGGATTTCTTCACTTGCTCTTTTTTATTTTTTTATTTTTCTGATGAAAAACGGTATGTGATTCACTGACTATGATGGATGAAATTGTGTCCTCGGATTTCTCTTTTGTTGAGGGAAAAGGTGTTTTGTTAGTGTATTGACATTCAATGACTCTGTTTCTCCTCTGTTCTGACAGAGAATCACTGAACAAGCTGGTGTTGTTCTCACTCTCGATCCAAAACCAATTGAGGTAAATATAAAACTTCATTGTGTGCAGTTCTTGCTATTCATTAAGATTGGTCAACCACTCTACTTCTTGATGTTGACAGGGTGACTGGAACGGTGCTGGATGCCATACCAATTACAGGTAATTTTAAAAATTATAAACATAGAACGATTGTCTGGTGAAAGGTTAACATGCTAAATAGGTAATGATATTCACTGAATTATTGTGGTATGCAGTACAAAGACTATGAGGGAAGACGGAGGCTTTGAAGCAATAAAGAAGGCAATCTTGAATCTGTCACTTCGACATAAAGTTCATATTAGTGCCTACGGTGAAGGAAATGAGAGAAGATTGACAGGAAAGCATGAAACAGCCAGCATCAACTCATTTTCTTGGGTATGCTCAGAAGATAACTTTACCCCTCCTGTTTATAAAGAAGATTTCTTTTAAGTCATTATAAAATGTGCTACTTTCCAATGTTCAGGGTGTCGCTAATCGTGGTTGCTCAATTCGTGTGGGGCGTGAAACTGAGCAGCAAGGCAAAGGTAATAGTACTATGAAACAACTTTTTTTTTTTTTTTGAAAAACATACATTAAAGGCTCATTCTAATAATAGAGTGAATTGAATTCTACATTCTAATAATAGATGCTTACGAATTTTGATTCTTAGTAGCTCAACCCAATTATAATTTTTTTCCTGTCCATGATATTCTTGCTATATTTTGTCGCATTATCTTTCCAATATTTAGATACTATCCTTTTTTTTAAAATAAAATTCTAGATATCTAATTTTTGGTTTAACATTTTGGGCTATGAATTAGTAATCATAATCACCACCACCACTTTTGATTCCATTCTCTGTGTTGCCTTTTCTGCTCTTAGGTTACTTGGAAGATCGCCGTCCAGCTTCGAACATGGATCCTTACGTGGTGACTGCGTTACTGGCAGAATCAACAATATTGTGGGAGCCCACACTTGAGGCTGAAGCTCTTGCTGCACAGAAGGTGGCGTTGAAAGTCTAAAGCTGGTTGAAGATAAACTGAATATGCTCGGGAAGCAGTCTTTCGGATCTAAATAGCTAAGCAAGTTGAAGTCCTTATCTTTTTTTTTTTTTTTTTTTCCTTTCCTTTAGTTCCTTAGGGGCAAGCCCTGTAAATAAAAGGTCCTAGAGTTGGTAGTTCTTCATGCCCAAGATTGTAAGAAATTCTCAGATGGAAGACAATCTATGGTTTAGGTGTTCATTCTTGGTTTTACTTATGCACCTTCACTTGGGATGCTTGCATTATTGATATTTTCCTGGACCTATCTGTCATTAGTTTCTTCAACAATTTAATGGAATTTCCATTTTCATCTTTTTAAATATGATATTGGAATTTCGTTTCTTCGGTCATTTTCTTGATTCTGCATATCAGAGTAATAATTATTAACTGTCTTGGTGCTCCTGGTAGTGATTTTGTCTAAAGAATTTGTTTTCAATGTTTCTCAATCTGGTTTCTTGTTTTTTCACTTTTTTGTTGCAAAGAAGCCTAGAAGAGTGAAAAATGTGGAATCATGTCAAAAGCAAAATTGTCCCAGCTAATCACAGAGAAGAATGCTTTATTCCTTTTTTGTTTGCTAAGCAGGAAAAGTTTATTCTCAGACTAAAGTGATCCTCTGCTGACTTTACGTTATAAACAAACAATCCCCATTTGGATTCCTTCCTCTTCAGTGCTGCAAGCAAAGAGGCAAGGAATCAAAGCGGTTTCTTCAGATTGAAGACAAGAAAATTTAATATTGACAAGTGAAAGAAAAAATAAAGAAACATTGTTATCATTTCCTGGATAGGGAAGAAGACCATCTTTTTGTATATATATATATATAGTTTCTTTAAGCTCAACAAGATCAACCCAGTTCAGATTTTCTTCTTGTTTCGAGCATTCAAAGCAATGGCTTCAGGTGGAGGATCAAAATCAGCAGCATTCATCCTCTTAATCCTCAATCTTGGTCTATATTTCATAGTAACAATAATCGCTGCTTGGGCTGCCAATCATGGAATCGAAAGATCTCACGATACAGGTAATAATTCGGGTAATTCAAAACCAAGAAACCGGTTACTAAAACATGTCATATTAGTATCAGATATTACCTTTTGCAAGTAATTCTAACTTACAATTACATGTGTGAAAATTGTAGCATCTGTTCTATCACCTCCAGCGCATATATTTCCTATTTACTTCCCCTTTGGAAACATGGCAACCGGATTCTTCATCATTTTCTCCCTCCTCGCTGGTGTTGTGGGCGTAGCCAGCTCTCTGACAGGTCTCACTAACGTTCTTCAATGGAATGTTCCCAACTTAAATGCAGCAGCTGCCTCTTCTTTTATTGCTTGGTCACTCTCTTTGCTAGCAATGGGGTACATAATTCTGCTCTTTTTCTTCATTTTCAATCAGATTGTTTACACATACCTCAATAACATATAATATTTTCATTGTTCCTATTACAGATTGGCATGTAAAGAGATTCATATTGGCTATACAGATTCAAACCTGGTAAATTACCTCTCTTCAATGTTTAACTTCTGTCTAGATTAATATGATAACTTGCTCCATAATTTACCCCATTTGACTGTTTTGGTGAAAAATCCTGTACAAGAACTCTCAGGAAAGACAAATTTTCAAGCAATAGCTAATATATGTTATGTCATGGTTTGTTACAGCGCACTCTAGAAGTCATGACCATAATCGTGAGCGCGACACAGTTGTTTTGCACTGGTGCCATCCATGTTGGAGCTGAAGAAGCTGAGCGACAATTGAACCGGCTTATGGGGAGAGTTTGAGCTTCTAATAATTTGATCCACATTGCTTGATGTGCTGTTTTTATATCTCAAAAACTTGTATGTATGTATGTATGTATGTATGTATGTATGTATGCATGTGTGTATATGATCATTGATTCTAAAAATTGTGTTCTGTTGAGTGGTTTTATTATTCTTTGGTCTTGAAAACTTCCAGGGCTTGTCATTTTTATTGTGGTTTTTGGAGTGTGTGATGATGTATTAGTTTATATTCATATTATGTGACAGAGTAATATCAGTTTTATGTGCAAAACATGCCTAGTAGTCTTTCAATGGTCATACTTACGGTGCTTGATCCTGTCAGGTCTCGATAAATTACTATAACTACTAATGTTGAGCCCTTATCCCGTCAGGTTTCAACAAATTTCTGCAACTACCGATGTCGAGCCCTTAAAAATAAAGAAATTAACTTTTTGAAATTATTAAAAAAAAAAAAAAAAAAATTACTTGATTAACATTCAAAGGTGCAACACACCAATTAAAATTTTTTTATTTAAAAAAAAACGCTCAATTAATAAACAACAAATCGTGTTTAGGACCTGTTGGGCAAAAAGAGAATTACTTGATTAACATTTTTCTAAGGTGCAACACCCCTATTAATTATTATTATTATTTTTTAATTTTAAAAAAACACTCGATTAATAAACAACAAACTGTATTTAGGACCTGTTGGGCCTGGGACTGGGCCGGGCTTGGGCTGGTCTATATATTTATGGTATATAAGTCTATATTCCCGCCACATTAATGAAGAACAAACTGCACGAACTGTAAGAAGGAACCAAGGAAGAGAGGAAATTTCCTACTTGGTCTCTTCTCTTCTCGTCTTCACGAGTTCACTCATGAATTGCACGCACCGTACAACTCCAACGGTCACATTTTCTTTATCTTCTTCCCACCCAAACCCTAAAACCCGAATTCGTCTGTTTCACACTCAAATTCCCGCTAAAAACCGCCAAAACCCTAGACTATACCTTTCAGTGAAGAAGATAAGTTTTGTAATCAGAGCTTCACTGCACGACAGCAACAAAAACAATAATCAAGGCGGTGACTGGGTGAGCCGGTTACCTACCGGAGTTTTCGCGGCTGATAACGTCTTCCGGTTGATTTCCACCGCCACGGCCAGTCCTATTTACCAGTTCATAGCTTCGCCCTCCACGTTCTTGCACACTGTCGACCCCAGAATTAAATTGGTGACTTTTTAATTTCAATTTATCTTAAGTATTTTTTTTCACTTGATGATTTTGTTGGTTTATGTTCAGTTAGTTTGTGGAACTTATTGGAGTGGTGAATTTGATTTGTGGGCTTGTTCAAGAAATGAATTTTTGGGTTCTTTTAGTGATTTATGGTGTGTTGACTGTATTTTGTTCCGATAATGTTATAAATAATTTTGATGAATTTGTTCATATGTGAGAATTGGTAGACCTTAGAATCCAATTTATTGCTTTTCTTATTATTTTTTAATAATGTTGTTTTTTGTTAGGGTGATTTTTGTTTAATTAATAAAAAAATAATAAAAATTTGGAGGGCTGTACATGACCTGTTGGCTGTCGCTTTTATAGGAGATTTAATGGGTAATGGTGTAAGAATCAAAAGCATAAATTTACATTTGTACTGTTTTTTTAAGAGGGTTTCTGAGAGAATTTATGATTTTGATATCGGTTTTTCATTATAGGTAGTCAATTTTAAGGTCTAGAGAGTTGAATTACAATTTAGCAACAAATCACGCAGGCAGTATCATTTAGGTTTTCAGAAATCAAGAGTTGAATCCAAGTAGTTGAAGATAGTTCACCTTGCTTTTTGTTTAACATGACACACAATACCTGGCAAAGTCTACCGAGAGTATTCAGACATCATATTTTTGAAATTAGCTGAAGGATTTGACTTTTATGTTAAATTTTGTATCATGAAAAGATAGTTTTCTTTCTTAAACTTCTAAATGTGGATGAGAATTTGAACTTGGTAGCTTTTGTGTGATAAGAAAATTGCGAAATTTATATATATTATTATTTGGTTGTGGAACCTTTCCTCTCTCAAGTTCTTATTTAGATACCCCATCGTGTTATTATTCAGGTATGGCTCCTGGTTCTGGTTGTCTTACCAGCACGGTCGCATATAGTAATGCGAGTTGGATTAGTACTATACACAACTCTTTTATCAATATGGATCCTCCCGAAACGTGTGTGGATGGTAAGTAACTGTGTATTTCTTCAGTTATGGTAGTTGTATTGGGCTAGGTTCGATTCATGTACATTGTGGAGCACAGAATATTCTTTTCTCTGGATTCTGTTGTTTGTTTTTGAAGTCATTACCAGCTGAGCTGATCTATATTTTAGTAATGATCCAATCAATTACATTTCTCTGTATGAAAACTTTGAGGAGATTGTGGAAGTTTGCCTCTTTCAATTTTTCGGTTGAAGTGGTAGAAGCATATCATATGTTATATACACTTGCATTGCATGTAACAAGGAAAGGTCAGGTGATGTATAATAATTATACTATAATTACATATTTATATTTCATCATAATATTTGCATGGATCTTTATCAGTCTTCTTTTGATACTATCTTTGTTTATATAGCACATGACTAATTTTTTTCTGTAAGAAGAATATCTGAATGATACAAGCTAGCTACTGCTATGGTACTATGTCACTAAACTTCTAACAACCCTTGTAGGATCAATTGGGAAGAGTGTTTTTGCTTTCTGGAATTTTGTTCATAATGTTGGGGCTAGGTTCAGATGGTGTACCATCTCTTGTCCAGTTAAGAACCCCACCACCTACAATCTCCGGTTTGCCTAATCTTCCTGTGTCTCTCGGAGGTTATTCATATTCCATTATGAAAATAGGACCATTACAGTTCACAAGGAAGGGCCTGTCAGTTGCAAGCACAGCTGCCTGCTTAACCTTCACTGTAAGCTGCTTTGCCTTTTGTTTTTCTTTTGGTCATCTACATGCTTGTTTTCTGCAGCATCTGAAGGCAAATATCACACACACATACACAGTGATAATTTGAAATGACACATAATATTCTACTCATTATACAGAAGGCAGACTACATTAAGTACTTCCTGAAACATTTAAGCTCTTGATTATTCTGAGATTAGGTCTCTATTTTTTGTGAAAGCTCTTCCAAAGTGCTAGCCTCTGTTTGGCAACCACCACTCCAGAACAACTAGCATTTGCTTTGCGCTGGTTTATGCTTCCTTTGACTTATATTGGTGTCCCAGTGGCTGAAATCGTTCTCACCCTTTTGCTTTCATTGAGGTTTATCAATCTAGTGTTTGATGAGGTAAGAGAGGGATCGGTTAATTTTTCTCATGTTTTAATTTATCTTAACGTATAGTTATTGTTTGTATCACACTAATTGTGGCAGGTTCGTAATGTTGCATTGGGAATTGTATCTCGTAGGATAAATTGGAAACAATTGACAATGTTGGAGACAATCGATAGTAAGTTCTATTGCTAGTGTAAATAAAAGTTCTATTGTATCTCGTAGGTTTTTCAATCTTGAATAATTCACTTGTTTAAATGAGTTTCACAAATATGCTTTTTATGTTTCAATCTGTTCTTGATTTTTCAGTTTTTGCTTCCTATATTCGTCGGATCTTCAAAAACATTTTTAGCCATGCTGAGCAGATATCTCAGGTTTATATCTCAATTGGACATATAATTCCTTCTCCTTTTACCAATCATTTGATATGTTTCTTCTTTGTATCTATAATTGGACTGCTTTGATCTCAATCAATATGCTATTCATTAATCATCTTATAAATTTCCTATGGTTAAAATCTCTGTTTTGCTGTTTTATTTAGTAGCAATGCTGGCTTTCGGTTACTTAGAATGATTTTCAAGTACTGCAATTAGTTATGAATATCCGTTGAATAAGTGGTTTGGTTGTTCTAGCAAAGTAAATTTGAAAAGAAATTGTGAAAAAAAATACAGTAAAAAGTCTAGAATGAGTGTATGGATGTAAGGTGTTGGCGAGATGAGATTTAACTAGATCATTGGTTTAATATGTTTTCACATGCATGCTTAATTAGAGTATCTTTAATATCTGCAATAACTTGCTTGAAAGATTTGCTTTCATCTTTTTGACACAGGCAATGATTGTTAGAGGCTTTAGGGGAGACAGTAACACACATAAAATTTACTCCTTATCGGATTCATCAGTCGGGATGGCAGACTTTGTCTCTCTATTGTGCTTGGTAACTATTGTAGGTGCAGCTCTTTTGTCAGATCGCTTTCTCGTTTGATACCCAATTCTGATCTTGCCCAGGTAATTTTTTTCCTTTCTTCAAATTGTCAGTTGGATGTTTCAAATGGAATTTTTTGTCTGTAATCTCTCCCCTGACCAATTTTTTTAATGGCAGGGAAGAACCCATATCGATGCATCGGAAGTATCTTCTGGACAGATTCATCATGTTATCTGTGGAAAGGTAAGCTAATTGTCATGAAAGTTTTGCCTGTTCTGAAGCAACTTGCTCGGGGGAATACTAGTCTTACAGTGAAGTGAACGTAATTACTGCCATACCGGTAACTTTTCGTCATGCATGCATCCTTTGTGTATTTTACTGAAATTATGTGATGTTCTGTAATTGATATTCTTGTTTTGCAGATTCAAACTTAATAGTATTTACATTTGTTAATTACAAATGTTCTGCAAATGAAAATAAAATTGTGATTATGTTACGCTATGAAGGATTATAAATATTAATCATTGTATAAAACTTTGTTTAAAAGATCTTAAACTTTAATCTTTCTGATGAAATGAATTTAGAAGATCAAAGGCCAATTTAATTCATACATGCATCGGTGTGTTTGGATACAAATGTTACAGCTAGAAACTCATTCTCTCATCTCGGTCTTCCATTTGATCTGTTGATTTCGATGAAGCATCTATAATCGATTATGATCACTTCAGTGACAATTACGTGATTGTTAGATTTTAAAATAATTCTATCCATGTCAAGAAATCTGAGTTGAGATGTATTTGCTGAAAGCTGATTCCTGACAGGAGAGAAAACTCAAGCATGGCATGCATGATATGCAAGTTTTCATAGTCCCACCAATGTGTGGTCTCTATCTCCCCGTTAGTGGGAGCTGCAGTCCGGGCTATGCTTGTAGAGTCCAATCTCGTCGGTCTCGGCAGTTGTTGTATGAAAAAAAAAAAAAAAATTGATTCTAGTGGATAGAGTATTTGAAAGTGTTGAAGATGGGACAGAGTTTTTTCAAAATGTGCCTAGATCAAACCCACTCGAAACAAAGCCCAGATATTTAAACTATCATTTTTTTATTTTTTTTTTAGGGAAAATCGTATTTTAGTCCCTGTAGTTTACCTTAATCCGGGTTTAGTCCACGTTTTTTTGGTATTGTAACTTTCAGTCCATCTGTATTCTGACAATATGAATTCCAGTCCCTACCGTCCAATTCTGTTAGGGTTCAGTCAAGTTAACGAGGGTCAACGAGGGTAAATAGGTAAATTCATAAGTGGGGACGGAAGAGTAATTAAGGCTGAAGGCTATAAAGGTAATTTGATATATATAATTAATAATATATTAAATAAAAAACAAATGAGTGGAGGAGATCATGCCACGTCATTTTACTAAATATTTAAAAATTTAATTTTACTAAATATTTGTTTTTAAAATAATAGAAATTAAAAAAAAAATCAAAATTTATATTTAATAAATAAACATATTTATCTTAATCCCTACAAATTAGAAAAATTATAAACAAAACAACCATACCATCCCAGATCTTCTCTGATCTCTACAACCACCATCACCTTCGTCAACCATCAACAACATTCAACCCCCAAAAATTGAATCGCAACAACCATACCAGTTCAACCCATCAACATATTCAACTCCTCATCATCAATTTTCAGCAGTAGAGACCCACCATTGAAGGGAAGAAACTCCGATCGCTCTATTCTCTCTCAATCACTCGATCCCTCGTCTCTCTCTCCCTCAAACATCGTTTCTCTCTCCTCAACACCATTGAAGGGGGTTTTCGTGTGGTGATTGATGTGGATTTTGGGGCTGGATTTGTGTGTGGTTTGAGGACGGGATTTTGTGGATTTTGGGTTTGTATGACTGATTGTTTATGTAAAATGGAGGTGGAGGGTGACCGGTGGTGGGAAACAGAGTGTAGATGGTGGCGGCTTGGGTAGGGTGGAGCTGCCGGTGGTTGTTTCTCTCACGTCTCTCTCTCTCTCTCTCTCTCTCTCTCACTCTCTCATCTGGTTTTTGTATTTGTGTATGTGTGGGAGATGGAGATGAAATGACAGCGGATGGTGGTGTTGGAGATAGAGGTTGCGGCGGAGATGGATTTGGTGATGAGGTTGAAGACTAATTGGTTGAAGATGAACTGGGTTGAAGACGAAAAAAAACTAGGCGATCTGGGTTTTCTAAAAAAAAAAAAAAAAAAACTGGGTTGAGGTTGAAGATTTATTGTTTTTGTTTTTGTTTTTGATGATGATGATGATTGGGAAAGGTTGGGAAGAAAATTGAAGAAGAAGATGAACAAAGCTGTAAAAAATATATATATATTTTTTGTTTCATATAATTATTTCATATTTTGTTTTTGTTTTTTTTTTTAAGAATTTTTTGTTGTTGTTAATTTGATTTTTATTTAGTTGTTTTTATTATTTAATTTAATTTGATTTGGATGGTGGAGATTTAAAATATTTTATTTTTAAATTGTTTTTAATTTTTAGTTTGATAGAATTTTTTTTTCTCATTTTTTATATAATTTTTTTATATTTTTAAATAAATAAATCCCCACCATTTTTTATTTATTAAAAAATAAATAAATTGATGAAGATGATGTTGGTTGGGTGATGGCTGTATATTTATTTTTATTAATTTTGTTTTTTTTATTGTTTTTATTATTTAATTTAATTAAATTTATTAATTTAATGGTCACACAAAAGACAAGGGTAAAATGGTCATTCCATGGGTATCAGACAGTCAAAGGGGCATTAAGGTCTTTTAGTCCGACTGACATGGCAGAATCTGTCTTTTGACGGATTCTGTCACAGAATGACTAAAAGCTACAATAAAAAATAAACGTGGATTAAGGCAAACTACAGGGACTAAAATGCAATTCCCCTTTATATATATATATATATAAAAAGTCCAATTAATATTGTATGTTTCCTTCTTAACAATTTATTTTTAATTATTATTATTATTGTATATATTTCTTCCCTTTGAAAATAAATAAATAAATAAATCTCTAGAAATATTTTAGATACGTTGAAGTTTAGCCAATTATTAAAAAAATAAAATCAACTCCTATTAATAATTTTTTTTTTTTCTTTTCAAATATGACATTAAAAGGGTAGGTGGTCTATTGAAATCTAATAAGATCAATCGGTATAAGTACAACTCGAAATGCAACTCCAACTATCCCAGGGTTATTGCTTTCAATTAATGGTCTCCTTTTATTTTTATTTTTTTTATTGGTCCTCTTCTTTTTATTATTTATGATATATATGATTTTAGTAGTATTGTACTGTATTTTTTTTTTTTTTTTAAGTATCTTAGTTGACGAGATAAGGTTGGTCTGGTAATAAAAACTCTCAGACTTACATCACGAGGTTGTAGGTTCGAGTCTCCTCTTTATACAAAATCCTAAATTTATGTAATATTGTAATACTTCAATAATAATAATAATAATAATAATAATAATAATAAGTATTGCAGTTTTTTATTTTTTATTTTATTTTTTTAATGTTTTAAGTGGTGTATCGATTCAAAACCAATTTATTATCATGCAGAATGAGCAACCTTTACCATTCAACCACATTAGATTCCAGAAATGGTGAGAAATGTCACCTTTTGACCGGTTTTTGTAAGAAAGTCACCACTTTAATAACTTAAGTTTAAAAGACACCTATTATGGTGAACGGACAAAAATGCCCTTACTTTACACATTCTCTTTCTTACTTTGAAGTTTTCTGAGATTTTATTATTTCATCTTCCTCTATAACAGACCTCCAATGAAGGTTAAACATCATAATATTATCAATGCATCTTCATTAAATAATTAGTTTTGCGGTGCTGCGCAGACGCATTCGGACTGGGATTAGAATCTGAGCCTTTTCGTGCGTTTTCGAGCCTTTTCGTTCGAGCCTTTTCATACACTTCCCGTGACTTTTCATACACTCCCCGTGACTTTTAATACACTCCCCGTAACTTTTAATACACTTCCCGTGACTTTTCATACACTTCCCGTGACTTTTAATACCCTTTCCGTGACTTTTTATATACTGGTCGAGCCTTTTTGTTCGACCCTTTTCATGAACGTATATGTATTTTTTTTGTGAATTATTGTTGAAAAGGCTCGAAAAGTGTATGAAAAGGCTCGGCAACCCAGATCTTCATCGTCTTGCAGATTTTGGTCGACTTTAGGACTGTAGCGTCACCGCCGGTGAGTTCGTCGTGAGATTTTCAACCGGATTCTTGCACCTGATGCTTTCTCTCTCCACTGTTCTCTCTCACACAACTTTTTTCTCTCTACGTTTCAAAAGACACAAACTGACAAATATAAGAGTATTTTTGTCTGATCACCTAAATAGGTGCCTTTTAAACTTGAATTAGTAAAGTGGTGATATTCTTACAAAGTCAGGCCCAAATAGTGACAAAAAAATTTTGAACCCGAGATTCTAGTTATATATAGATATCTTTAGAAAGTATAAATTACCTTATAATATAATTTACTCTTTTTTTTTTTTTTTTTACAAAATTATAATATATAATTTACTTATTCACCAAGAGAGAGCTCATTGTTCTTTTAAAAAAAAAAAGTTCATTGAGGACAGAAATCTAGAAATGCGTGAACTCTAGGGTTTTGATTAGATATAATTAAAATCAATTAATGGTCTTTCAAATTAACCATAGCGTTTGATTTGATATACGATTAAAAGTCAGGATTATTTACAATTATCTTTATTTAAAAAAAACAACTTTAGGGTTTTTAGTCGGTAGAATTCCTATTAATATATCCTTAGTAAACCCTAACCAGTCAAGCCAGAGAAGCCAAGGAGAAAGATGGAGAAAAGCAAACAAGTATATCTTCCAAACCATATCATCTTCGTCATTCTCAAGAAACTTCCCAAAAAATACTTGTCAGATTCATGTCCGTCTACAAAACATGTCAGTCTTTTATCAACCAACTTAAATATCGTAACCAAAAAACTCATTGTTTCATATTCTTCTAACATTCAACTTATCAACTTGGAAGTATCAGAGATCAAAGCTGTAAGGCAAGATTTTCCATTTGAAACTAAAAATAGTTTCAAAGTAATCGGTTCTTGTAATGGCTAGCTTGTTATGTATTGCTATTGAAAAAGAAGGTTTTGTGTCGTGGAATCCATGGATTGGAGCATACAAAAGGATAGCAATAGATAGCCCTATTCTCACAAAACTGATTCTTGGCTACAAATGGGAGTACTCCCTAAACAAATTATACTTCTCTCGCCTGTTCGGAACAATCAGGCAGCGTTTTTTGTGAATGGAGCATTGTATTGGCACGTTAGATATATTCCCAATATGAAATTCTATGAGGGGGGAGGCCGTTACCACTTTGTTCGAGAAATAGTAGATGAAGGGAACATTCTACTCCAGAAAATCGGAACTGCAGATAATCCTGCAGATATGCTAACAAAGGTGGTAACAGGGATCAAGTTCCAACATTGTTTGGACTTGATCAATATCTCTCGAGCTCGTATCGCCTAAGGGCGTAATGGAGGCAGCATTGATCGGTGAATTCTCGCCAAGGTGGAGATTGTTGACAAATTGGCTCAACCTTTCCCTTGTTTCATTGCTGAAAATGGGGGTGGATTGTCTCTACCTTTCCCCTTGTTTCATTGCTGAAAATGGGGGTGGGTTGTCTCTACCTTTCCCTTGTTTCATTGCTGAAAATGGGGGAGGATTGTCTCTACCTTTCCCTTATAAATAAGACCCTCAACAAGCAAGGGAGAGCAATCAGAAAAGAAGCAAAGCTTCCTGAATCCAGAGAGAGTTCTAGAGAGAGTTGAGAGAAATTCTGTTTTCTGAAATTTGTATTAATTTCTCCAATAATATCAGTTTGCTGCCTCCCGTGGACGTAGGCAATTGCCGAACCACGTAAATATCAGTGTTTGTGTGTTGTGTGCATTTTTCTGTTGAATTTCTGGGCATTTTCAGTTTTCGTAACATGAAAGTTCCAACATTGTTTGGACTTGATCAATATCTCTCGAGCTCGTATCGCCTAAGGGCGTAATGGAGGCAGCATTGATCGGTGAATTCTCGCCAAGGTGGAGATTGTTGACAAATTGGCTCAACCTTTACCTTGTTTCATTGCTGAAAATGGGGGTGGATTGTCTCTACCTTTCCCCTTGTTTCATTGCTGAAAATGGGGGTGGGTTGTCTCTACCTTTCCCTTGTTTCATTGCTGAAAATGGGGGAGGATTGTCTCTACCTTTCCCTTATAAATAAGACCCTCAACAAGCAAGGGAGAGCAATCAGAAAAGAAGCAAAGCTTCCTGAATCCAGAGAGAGTTCTAGAGAGAGTTGAGAGAAATTCTGTTTTCTGAAATTTGTATTAATTTCTCCAATAATATCAGTTTGCTGCCTCCCGTGGACGTAGGCAATTGCCGAACCACGTAAATATCAGTGTTTGTGTGTTGTGTGCATTTTTCTGTTGAATTTCTGGGCATTTTCGTAACAGGAGGAATTTCCTATAATGCTGATGGGGAATATCATATAATACTTTGTTTTGATTTAGTGGATCGGACATTTAGTCTGATTGTACCACCTGATGGTGAGGTATGCAAGAAACCTGTTTTTGATCTTTGTGTTTTGGGTGGATGCCTTTGCATGGTGAATTATATCATGATTGCCATACTGATATTTGGGCATGGGAAGGCAATAAGAAGGAAAATTGGATCAAGTTGATGACCATTCCATGTTTGAGTGAATTACAATCTGATAATAAATATTTGGCTCCTGTTTTCTTGATGAACAATGGTGAACTTCTCTTGAAAACAATCATAAAGAAATTTTACACGGATCACCATGGAAACAGGAGGCGTGAGATATCTTTTAGAATAGATCCTTATGAGAAAAGATTATTTATTTACAATCAAAACCAGAAGATTTTCAAAGAATTGAAGATCCCTTTCCTTCGGCTTCTTTCCTGGAAAGAGATAACATATACAAGGAGTCTAGTTTCACCTGTTCGTGATGTTGGCGATGACCATGAAAGGTTAGGCATATACAGCATATGTCAATTTGTTAATGCATATTTTTTATCTAACTTCCATTGTTATATTAATTTATCTTTTCTATTGTTTTGTTAATTAGTCAAATTTGTTATACTTTTGAAACTTCCTGCAGTTTGCAATTCAAGAAGTAGATTTTGAGTCGAATTTTGTTTGGAATACATTTTTTTTTTGAAGAATTGATCTTTATTAAAGGCCATCAAGAAAAGGAACAACAAGGGAAACACAGTAACTTTGTTTTTGTTTTTCGTTTTTTTTTTTTTTTCCTAATTACAGTGACATTTACGATGAGGATAAAATAACATCGTCATGCCTCAACTCCTTACCTTGCCTTCCAAGTACCGGTGCGGATATAAATGTACATGTGAGTAAGCCATTCTTGATGAATGGTAATATTTGGTTAAAAAGTGACCTAAATACTAAAAATATATAGCTCTCATCACATTTTTCGGTTTTCATTTTATTCGGTACTCACTAATTTTCAAAAATGCAAACCTTGTATTTGGATGAAGAATCTGCATATATTATTTGAAAATCATTGTGCACTAAGAAGATAATGTATGTTTTTTATTTATTTATTTATCTATTTATTTTAAATGTAGTATTTTTGCTTATATAATGATGATGTGATCATTAACTAAATTATGTAGGGGAGGATGCTTAAATTGCAACAACATTCTAGGATGACCGGAGAATATAAACAAGAAGTCAAGTCTGAGATTTGTGGGCATATCTTGCCTGAATTTGGTCCAAATTGTAAGTCATCTACTTCAGGGGCTTCATTGCAATGGACTATTGAGCTAGAATAATGTACATGGGTCCAATGTGAGAGTCGACGTGCAAAACTTCACCACCTCCTCACTCTACTTCTTCTAGACGACATTATTTGATTAATTTTTCATTTGAAGAGTTTAGCTGTTTTTTTTTTTTTCATAAATATTTATAATGGGAATTGTACTATAATTTTATGAAAATTATTGGTTACAAGCTAGTAGAAATAATGTATCATAATTTAAAACTTAAAAGGTTTTTTCTTAAAATTCTACACCATGTCCGGGCAAGTGTCATTCTAATGAAGTTCAATTGTTAAATGGCATCCTCCACCGATGAATCTTTTGAATTTTTTTATTAATGTAGGAGCTATGGTCCATGATGATTAGGGTCGTGTTTGTTCATATTTTTCGTGTTACTTTTATTTCTAGTTGTGCCGGAACTTAATCTCACCAATGATTTTGCTTCATATGTTTTTCAGTCTTTTCATCCATTTTTTGTTTTTTTTTTTTTTTTGTTTTTTTTTTTGTTTTTTTGTTTTTTTTGTTTTTATGGATCTCTTTTTATTTTTTATTTCGTATTTTTCCATACGTGGTAAGAAACATAGCTCAATCACAATTTAACAGAAGTAGTATGCAATAGTAATGTAGAAGTGGTGAAACTAAGGACCAGTTTAGTATTGTTTTTGAGAAGTTAAAATCAGCTTATTTTATAATTTTGACACAAAATGATGTTTAGTAAAACCTCCAAAAGTGATTAATTCATAATCCGGCATATTTTGACAGTGATTATAAGAAATAGGTGAGGGTTACTTTTTGAAATTGATTATAGAATAATCTATTTCAGCATTTAATGAATCTTTTAAAGTATAATTATTATCCTTATGAAATCAAATTAAAATCATTTATATACCTTATTTCATCTTAAAATTAAATATTCTAATTAAATATTGATTTAATTTATAAAACCTTTTAAGAATATTTTTATTATCCTTATGGATTTTTTTTTTCTAATTTAAATATTCTACTTAAATATTGATATATAATTATATATAAAAAAAAAATGTTTTAAAATCATGTCTATTTTAGTCATTATAATCAATTTCAGTATTTTTGAAATAAAACTATCAAACATACGTATACTGCTTTTGAACTATACAGTAGTTTTAACAGTGATTATTATAAAAGTAACAATAATACCAAACTGGCCCTACATTTATAGCAAGAAATAAATTACTAAATTAGCTTAAAAGTTTCGAAATTCATTTGAGTTATTTTCGTTGATGAGGAATTCTTTGGGCCCATACAAAAAAACCCAACACACAGACTCGGGTAGGGCCCTTTTAAATATGATTTAAAAACAAAACAGAAACTATAAGGGTGTATTTGGTATTGTTTTAAAAATGGTGTTTTTGAAAACTGTTTTAAAATGATGTTTTT
This sequence comes from Acer campestre, assembly GCA_954870605.1. Classification (NCBI taxonomy): domain Eukaryota; kingdom Viridiplantae; phylum Streptophyta; class Magnoliopsida; order Sapindales; family Sapindaceae; genus Acer; species Acer campestre. Next base: position 4,867,125 of record OX940811.1, on the reverse strand, counting down.
AAAACATAAATGTGTTTGGTAACGATTTTTAACTGAAAACGGTTTTATAAAATGGATCCAAATGCCCCCTAAAATTCTGTTAGATTAAAAGTCTAAATCACCCTTGAACTTTTCTACCTTTTCCCCTATATATATGTAATCTAAATAACATAAACACCTCTCAAAACCTGAAAAAGTCCAGTGCAGTCAAAACCCTAACCACATAAGATTATAAGAATATGCAGAAAGAGAAAGACGCCCACATTCCCAATGATCTAGTATTCAAGATACTGCGGAGGCTCCCCTCAAAATCACTGATGAGATTCAAGTGCGTTTGCAAGTCATGGTTATCTTCTATGAGCCAACTTAAATATGGTAATGATGAACTCATTCTTTGCTCTTCTTTTTACCTTCAATCTATCAATTTTGAAGAATATGAGATCAAAGCGGTTTCGCTTGGGTTTCCCCTAAAAATTTCATGCAATTTTAATGTGATTGGTTCTAGTAATGGCTTGATATGTCTCTATACTAGAGAAACTTTGGTTTTATGGAATCCATGGACACGAAGATACGTATCATTAGACACTAACGTTTCAGAAGTGTGTAGTCTCACTGGATTTGGTTATGATCATTCCACTGACGATTTCATAATTGTCAGAATTGTTTTTAAAAAATTGGGACCGGTTGTGGAGATTTATTCTCACAAAACTGATTCTTGGCTGCAACTGGGAATACTCCCTAAACAAATTATACCATTCTCGTGTGTTTCGAACAATCAGACAGCGCTTTTTGTGAATGAAGCTCTGTATTGGCAAGTAAGATATTTTGCCAATATGGAATACTATGACGGAGGATTTTCCTATTCCTCTTATTATGCCGAACATGTTTTGACCATCCTTTGTTTTGATTTAGTGGATCGGAAATTTAGTATGATTGTACCACCTGATGATGAGGTATGCAAGAAACCTGTTTTTGATCTTTGTGTTTTGGCTGGACGCCTTTGCATGGCGAATTATGATCATGATTGTCATACTGATATTTGGGCATGGGAAGGCAATAAGAAGGGAAATTGGATCAAGTTAATGAGCGTTCCATGTTTGAGAGAGCTGCAATCTGATAATCAATATTTGTCTCCTGTTTTCTTGATGAACAACGGTGAACTTCTCTTGAAAACAATCAGAATGCAACATTACAAGGATCACCACGGAAACAAGAGGAGGCGTGTGCTATCATTTAGAAACAATCATTTTGGGAAAAAATTATTTGTTTACAATCAAAAGCAGAAGACTTTCAGAGAATTGAAGATCACATACCCTCAGCTGCTTTCCCACGAAGAGATAAGATATACAAAGAGTCTAGTTTCACTTGCTCGTGATTCTGGAAATGACAATGAGAGGTTAGGCATATACAGCTGATGTTAATTTGTTAATTCATATTTTTATATAACTTCCATTGTTACATTTATTTATGTATCTTTTCCATTTAATTTCTTTCTCTCTAGTATTAATTTTTTTTTTTAATCTCTAAGTAACCTTAGAGAGATATATTATTAAAAGAAAGAGAGAAAAGTACAAAGAGAAACCCAAAGGTAAAAAAGAAAAAATCAATTCACAGAACGAAATTGAAGAACACCCAAATATTGTGAAGAAGATCTTTTTGAATCTCTGATGGTGGACTATCCCACCAATGAAGAGAATGGAACTGCAAACCAATATTCATCAAAAGATCGGCCACCTTATTACCTTCTCTAAAAATATGAGAGATATGGATGTTTGGATTAATTTGTTTCTTCTAAATATAATATTATGTTTGGATTGCACTTTGATTTCTGATGCAGTTATTAAGGGGGCTTAATTATTTCTAGTGTGTGCTTTAAATTGTTTGTTTATGAGTTTCATTCAATTGCTTTGTGACTTGCAATTATCTGGTAAGGGTTCATTGACTAGAATATGGCTAGTTGTTTAGTTTTAATTATCTTGAAAATGGTGATGTAATCCCTATTTATTTCTAATGAAAAATCTTAGAGGTAGAAGAGAGTTGGTTTGAATTTGATTATATTTTATTATAATCTTGAAGTTGAGTGAGTCTTCATGTAATCAAGCAATTAGTTTGGTCACGTTGAGTGATTCAGGGATTATAACATGAGTTATTTTGCTGCCTTCTTCCTAGCCTTTCATTTCTTAAACTTTCCTTGCATCAATTTCTGTTTGAAACTCCTACGAATTGTTTTTCATGCATGCCCATTAGTAGCTTTGAAATTTTCTCATGCTCCGCCGGTGATAGATTTGTTGGTTGGACATCAGATTTTGGAATGGTGTTTTTTTTTTTTTTTTTAATGCATTTGTTAATTAAGCAAATTTATTATACTTTTGGAACTTCCAGAATGCAATTAGAGAAGTAGATTTTGAGTCAAATTTTGAATGGAATACATATTATTCACAACAAAGTAACTTTTTTTTTCCCTCAATTACAGTGCCGTTTACGATGAGGATGAAATAACCTTGTTAAGCCTTGACTCCTTATGTCGCAATCCATGTGGTGTGGATATAGATGTACCGGTGAATGTTGCTGTTCAGGTAAGTGTAGCTGTTCAGTAAAATCCCTATAAAATAATATTGTTGAGACTGAAAAAAATTATTATTTTAGAGGGTTATTTATTTCTCAATAAATGATTAATTTATTAATTTATTAATTTATTGATAAATAAATATTTATTAATTTAAAAAGAGTTTGTTTTTTTTTTGGTTGAAATATTATATGAATTCGGGGTTTTTTGGAGGAGAGGGAAGACTCGATTCCTCAACCCCGTGATGCAGTTGTGAAGGATTTATTACCGGACCAACATCATCTCATCAAGTGTTTTATGTTTTGATTACTTGTGCATGTATCATTTTTTTAGGCCCCCTTTAGGGCAACGGTACACCCATTGTGATCATTTTTTTATACAATCACGTGCAACTGCCAATCATTACTACACATTAAAAATATATATCTCTAATCTCATTTTACTGTTTTCTTTTTAATTCAGTACACACTGATTTCCAAAAATGCAAACCATGTATTTGGGCAACAAATCTGCATTATTTGAAAATCATAGTTCACTAAGAAGATAATATATGCTTTTTTTAAGTGAAGTATTTTTGCTTATATAATGATGTGATTATATCTAAATTATGCAGGAGAAGATGTTCGGATTGCAACAACATTCTACGAGGACGATAGGAAAATATAAACAAGAAGTCATGGAAGAGATTTGTGAGCATATCTTGTCTGAAATTGGCCCAAATTGTAAGTCATCTACTTCAGGGGCTTCATTGCAGTGGACTATAGAGCTAGAATAATAGATATATAGGGGTCCAATATGAGAGTCGACGTGCTGAGCTTGACCAAGTCAACAAAATATCCTTGAGACTTCTTTCATTCTCTTCAATCTCCACCTCCTCACACTCTAGTTCTTCTAGACATCATTTCTCGATTGAATTTTAATTTGAAGAGTTGAGTTTTATTTGTTTTTTTTTTTTTCCCCTAAATATCTATAATGGGAATTGCACTATATAATTTTATGAAAATTATGGTTACTAATAGAAATATTGTATCAGAATTTAATTAATTAATTTATTAAATAAAATTACTCGACACCATTTTGGGGCAAGTGTCATTCTAATGCCTAACAAATTGAATCTATGTATATCTATGTATTTTGTCTTTTCATCCATTTTTTGTTTTAATAGGTCTTTTTTTTTTCTTTTTTTTTTCTCTGTGATGGAATTAAATTACTATATTGTGTTCACTAACTTAATGATTTAAGAATTAGAAATGGAATAAATTTGTACAAAGTTGATATTGATAACAAAGATATCGTTATGTACAAATAACAGCCCATATGTATATATAGATAGACTGAGTCTCTCATAAGGGGTTCCTTATTTTATTTTCGATAAGGACCATGATGAAAACACATCGATTTTAATGAATTTTAATCTGAATTTTTTTGTGGATAATAAATTCATTGGAATCTACCTATGAACAAAATTTGAGAATTTTCTGAGCACTAGAACTATTTCTCCAAATTTTGTTAAATACGAAGGCATCGGAAAATAGAAGAAATATAGGAAAATTCAAGAAAAATAGTTCTAGTATTCGGAAATTCTCAAATTTTGTTCATAGGTAGATTTCAATGAACTTATCATCCACAAAAAAATTCAGATCAAAATTCATTAAAATCGATATGTATTCATCATGGTCCTTACCAAAATTAAAATAAGGAATCTCTCATGAGAGACTCACTATATATATATATATATATAAGAGATGTATGAGTATTACAAAATAAATTAAAAAAATTAAGAAAAAAAAGAATTTCAAAGACACGAAACCGTCCGCTATCAGATTCATCGATAAGCTTTAGTCGGAAATGCCTTTGAAGGCGGGGCCGCCTACTCCATAAAGTTCTCTAGGCCCTCTAGCGACCATAAAAAAAGAGAAAACCAAAACTAGCCATCCAAAACATTAAACTTTCGTTTCTAACCACATATGAAATTTTAATTGTTAATAACCATATTTTTGAGAAATTACTTGAATGCTCTCATATAAAAACCATCCCCAACACACACTCTCTCTCTCTCTCTCTCCATCCCATCAAACTCATCGCCGGAGCTGCCTGGGCTATGCCAAACCAGCAGCGTGCCAGCACTGTGGCGCCGTCATGCTTCACCTGGGCTTCATGAGCGTGCACCAGCACCGTCAGAGCTTCCCCTTCGCTGACGGTGCTGAGATTTGCAGAAAAAACAAAAATGAAAAAAAAAAAAAAAAAAAAAAAAAAAAAAAAAAAAAAAAAAACCTAATTTGGGAAAGAAGGGAAACATGCCAACATTTCAAGTTTCAAAAATTTCAAGTTTTTTTTCAAGATTTCAAGTTTCAAAAATTTCAAGTTTTTCTTCAAGATTTCAAGTTTCAAAAATTCAAGTTTTTCTTCAAGATTTCAAGTTTCAACATTTCAAATTTCAAAATTTCAAGTTTCAAGTTTTTTTGTCAAGATTTCAAATTTTCATCTAGATTTCAAGTTTTTAAAAAATAAAACTAAGTTTAGAGGTATTTTTATAATTTATGGATATACACTGAATTTTTATTTTTTTTAAAAAAAAAATGGTTATTAACAATTAAACTTTCGTACGTGGTTAAAAACAAAATTTCCATATTGTGTCCAGTCTTTTTTAACAATTTCCATTTATTACATGGTCATAAAAAGTTAGTCACTAAATATCAATTTTCTTGTAATGATCTGGAGGGTCCCACTAATTATTTTCTCCTCCATTGTTTCGCTGGTCATCAAGATCCTCCTAAATAAATAACAAATTCTTGGGTCTTGGGTTTATTAGTATCAATAGTACTATTACTAATAATGACAATGTGATGATGTTATGAGCTAGAGCAACTACAAAACATAATAGGTTGACTAAGAAAGGTTGAATTTATTGACTGTTGATGTAGCTACTGCTAGTAGTCTTGATGGATTTCCAGCTATTTTTAATAATATCTCAATTTTTAAACAATGTTAATTCAATAATTCTTGTTTTTTTATTATTATATTTTCTACTTGAGGTCCAAACACAATTAGAGATATTAAGCACATATTTTAATATATAATTTATTTATTTTTGAAAACGGCAAGCTTTATTTACAGGAAAGCCAAACACAAAAACAAGACACAAACAACAAACCACAAAAACTGCCAAAACAACAACACAAAGAGGCACAACAGACTAACAGAGGCACCCGTACGCCAGCCCCCGCCAAAACGAGACCAAAAACCCAGAAAAACAGATCAAAAGGACCCAAAACAGGGCAAGACACCAGCACCACCAAAAACTTCGCCAATAAACAGGGGAAAGAAATAAGAGCCCCTGCCAAGAAACTATAAAATTATGAGAGATTATGTTTTAGGTCAAATTTAAAGAAAAATATTATACGAGATTATGAAAACTAATATAAAATCTAAGATTTAAAAGAGGACCCCGCCATAAGTTTTGATCATTTTTATTACTATTATTAAGGCAGCAATACTTAAATACCCCTAATTACACTTGATTTAATAAAACCAAAAGCTTTAAAGTATTAAATTAAAAAATAATTTATTTTTCTTCAGAAAATAAGAATCTCCACTAGACCCGGTAAAAGTTCACACAACCCATTAACACGATCCAAACCAATTCGAAAATAGTGATTGATGGATCTAGTTTATCTGATCGGGTTGTTAATGGGTCAACCCAATTAAACATGAAATATAATGGGTCGGTTTTGGGTTCACCCTTGAAAAACCGTTAATTCGTTAATAACCCGTTAATAAAATATTATTTTTTAAATGTATTTATGAAATTTATTAAAAAAAAACTTTGTATTTAATGACTCAATAGTAAATAAATTTTAATAATCAAGTTATGAAATTTATATTAAAAAAATATCTCTATAATTATGGTTAGTATATATTTTAATAATTAATTTATATACTAACCATAATATAGTATATATTTTTTCTTTCTTACGAAGGAGGAAAAAATTACTAAATTTTTGTTTTATTGAAAGAGAAAAATATTCCTAAAATTTTCCAATTTCTAAACTAAAAAGTAAAAACTATAAATTAATTATATCATTGTATTCTAACCCTAACCCTAAAAGGGAAAAAAATTGTAAATTCCTTTTTTTTCAATATGGAAAAGAAAATTCATTCATAGAGGCGGAACTTTAATATTCCTCAAAAAAAAAAAAAAATTACTAAACACTTGGAATTAATTCATAAATTAGGAACTTAATTCTCTTTCCTAAGCAAATGCTTTCTTGTCCTAATAATATTGTGAGTTCACAACCTTGGAGTCTACAGCAACTGATTTTAATAAAAAATATTCATCAATAATTTTTTTTTTCACATCACCTCTTAAATGGTGAGGGGTTCAAATAATTTTTTTTTTTTTGTTTTTTTTTTTTGTTTTTTTTTGTTTGTAAAACTTGAATAGATGTAAAAATTGCGATTCTCGCACGTAGAGTTTAATTGTGTAATAATCTCATCAGATCACAGATAGAGAATATAATTTGAGTACAAGTATATAATATAAAAAATTAAAAATATTCAATACTTAATGTCATGTATGTAAAACCATATTTAAATTTCAAACGAGATGAGGTTGGTCTAGTGGTAAAACCAATCACACCTATACCATGAGGTTGTTCAAGTCATCTCCTTCCAAAAAAACCTCTAATTTATGTAATATTATAATACTTACAAAAAAATTCAACATATATTGCCACATGGGCGACATTTGAGTGTCAATGATGACGTGATCAGAGCTTCCGACCCAACATTCTCTCGATTTGAAGAAGAAAAATTGGGAGTGGCCTTGCATTCTTGTAGGAGCATTTATGTGGTAAATTTTGAGGTGATTGAACGATCAGTGGTTGTGATATAATTACTATATATGGATTTTAAAAGGTGTATAAAACCCTTGTTCTGATGTTGAAGTTGTCATCAACGAGAGCTTTGATATTCTAAAAATATACACTAGCCAAATGATGATTGAAACAAAGAGAGCTGCTTTAATATTTTTGTTTTGCCTTCATGTTCTTGTAGCGAGTGTGGTTGCCACGCATGTGGTAACTGCAGGCAGTGCTGAGAAGAGGGCATCCATAGGTATTAGGAAGGCAGGTAGATTCAGTAATAAATTTGGAGGCAGCTTTGGTGGTGGCGCTACTGGCGGTGCTGGTGGAAGTGGTAGTGGAGGCGTCAGTGGTGGTGCTATTGGTGGTGCCAGTGGTAGTGGTAATGTAGGCGTTAGTGGTGGTGGAGATGTTAATGGCAGGGCTAGTGGCAGTGCCGGTGGTAGTGGCAATAGAGGCGTTAGCGGCGGTGCTACTGGCAGTGCCAATGGTAAAGGTAGTGGAAGCGTTGGGGGTGGCGCTACTGGCAGTGCCAATGGTGGCGCTACTGGTGGTGCCAGTGGTAGTGGTAGTGGTAGTGGAGGCATTGGTGGTGGCGCTACTAACGGTGCCCGTGGTAGCGGTAGTGGTAGTGGAAACATTGGTGGTGGTGGTGCTGGTGGTAGTGGAGGCTTCGGTGCTGGTTTCAACAAAGGTGCCCAAATTGGAGTCTCCAAAAGTTTTCAATTCTCGAAAAATGTTGGATTTGGAGGAGGCATAAATGGCGGTGCTAGTGGTGGTGCTGGTGGTAGTGGCAGTGGAGGCGCTAATGGCGGTGCTACTGGCGGTGTCGGTGGTAATGGTAATGGTAGTGGAGGCGTTAAAGGCGGTGCTACTAGCGGTGCCGGTGGTAGTGGCAATGGAGGCATTAATGGCAGTGCTACTGGCAGTGCCGATGGTAGTGGCAATGGAGGCATTAAAGGCAGTGCTACTGGCGGTGGCGGTGCCGGTGGTAATGGTAGTGGAGGTGTTAATGGCGGTGCCAGTGGAAGTATTAATGGTGGTGCTACTAGCGGTGTCGGTGGTAGTGGTAGTGGTAGTGGAAGCGTTAGGGGTGGCGCTACTGGTGGTGCTATTGGTAGTGGTAGTGGTAGTGGTAGTGGGGGCATTGGTAGTGGCGCTACTGGCAATGCCAATGGTAGTGGTACTGGAAACATTGGTGGTGGCTCTACTGGTGGTGCCGGTGGTAGTGGAAACACTGGTGGTGGCTCTACTGGTGGTATTGGTGGTAGTACTAATGGAGGCTTTGGTGTTGGTTTCAATAGAGGTGCCCAAATTGGAGTCTCAAAAAATGTTGGATTTGGAGGAGGAGTTAATGGTGGTGCTAGTGGCGGTGCTGGTGGTAGTGGCAGTGGAGGCGTTAATGGTGGTGCTACTGGCGGTGCCAGTGGTAGTGGCAATGGAGGCGTTAATGGCGATATCGGTGGTAATGGTAGTGGAGGCGTTAAAGGCAGTGTCGGTGGTAGTGGCAGTGGAAGTGTTAATGGCGGTGCTACTGGAGGTTCCGGTGGTAGTGGAAGCATTAGGGGTGGAGCTACTGGCGGTGCCAATGGTGGCGCTATTGGTGGTGTCAGTGGTAGTGGTAGTGGAGGCATTGGTGGTGGCGCTACCGGCGGTGTCAGTGGTAGTGGTAGTGAAAACATTGGTGGTGGCACTACTGGTGGTGCTGGTGGTAGTGGAGGTCTCGGTGGTGGTTTCAACAAAGGTACCCAAATTGGATTCTCAAAAAGTTTTGGATTTTCAAGAAATGTTGGATTTGGAGGAGGTGTAAATGGTGGTGCTGGAGGAGGATTTGGTGGGAATGGTGGTGTTGGTGGTGGTAATTAATTCAATATGAGACGAACATGAATTTTAAACAATAGCACTTGAATTAGTTATTTAAGACTTTGTCAAATGATTTACACCTTAAGTGCTTTTTCGTCCTAATGAAGACTTTTTTTTTTTTTTTTTTTTAATATTACAATAATTCGGGTTTTTGGTAGAAGACTTTCGGAGAATTAAAGATATACAAGGAGTGTAGTTTCACCTGTTAGCTAGTGATATTGGTGGAGATGATCATGAGAGGTTAGCTAGTCATATATGCATATTTTTATCTAATTTAATTACATTGTTATATTAAATTGTAATTATTATGGGCAATTGTCTTCTTAATACAAAATTTCAATTGTTACATAAGGATTCCAACTCTGCCTCTCTCTTTTTTTTTTTTTTCCTTTTTTTTTTTTCGCATATCGCAGTCCCTTCTCGATCTGATTCATTCTATATAGTCTGTCATTCAAATCCCTAAGAGGGTGATTTCTACTCAATGTTTCAAGGTACGTATTGTTCTTGATGATTGATGATCATCGGTGATGTTTGTTTGAAAAAGTGAAACACTGACAATAAGAGAGGTCCACCGTCCACGCCATGGACAAATGTCACAAAATTAATGACTAGCTATTAGCCAACACTTGAAATTATAGACAAACCCTTTTCTAATATTAGTTAGGTTGAAGAACAAAACCTATATATTTTATTTTAATTTTAGAAAAAACATAAATTAGCTATCTAGCTGTTCTCCGGTTCGAATATGTGAATTTTATTCTTTCAATTCTACTTTAGAGATGTTTCATATTCTTATGCTTTAAAGCGAGGCTAGTATTTCTAGTTTTTTTTTTTTTTTTTTTGGTTAAGTTAATTCACATTTTTAAAAGAATATAAATTTATTTTTCAATATCTCAACCTGGAAAATCACAATATATATATATATCTATCAGCCTATCATCATCATCTAATTCTTTTGTTTTGACTTTTGATTGCTAACTTCATTTTATCAATTTTCTGAATATGTAGTATGATTAGATTTTCTCCTATCTGAAAATTCATAATTTTTAAGAGAATGGATTTATTAATAATCGTACGTAATTCTACGTAGAGTTGTTTTTAAACATGAAAATACAAAGCAACTATATGTATTATTCAGAATTATATAAAAATTAATTATATTCACATTTTTAAAAGTGCTTTGAAGTGAGTCTTGTTTTATTTGATGTTGGATAGTTTCGTTTAATTCATTCTGTTCCATTTTCTTTGAATGAATTTATAAATTGAAAAAAGATTACATATCGAAGTGCTTCACATGTATTCACATTCTTAAGAAGTAAAGATCTGAAGTAAAACTAACGCAATAGTCGTAAAGGAGTAGAAGCCTTGCTGAAATCATTGCCACTATGTACCATTATTCCTGTTCCTCTGCTGCCACTGCCTCGTCTGATACTTCCACCACTTCGTCTGCTGCTGCCGACACCTCGTCCGATACTTCCACCACTTCGTCCGCTGCTGCCGCCACCTACGGCAGCCTCTAAATCAGTTAACATAAGCATGATAATTATCAGCATAACCCATAACTTCATTACATTCTTGGATGCCATCTCCGCGTGCAATCAATAGCTATTAGAGTCTTGGAATTGTATATATATCAAATATTGATAATGTTGAACAAAATTTGAAACAACTGAATTAAACAACCTTATTTATAGGGATTTAGAGCTGTGCTTCGTCTAAGTCTGGTATTCGCAAGCCTAGGAATTGGGAACAGATCTCTGTCACAAATGCCATGATCTTCAATGTCGATGGGTCTTCTAGAGGTAATCCTAGCAGTGCCGGGATTGGAGGAGTTTTGAGAGATCGTATGGGGAAAATTATGGGGCTGTTTTCTTTTCACTCTGGGTATTTGGATGCTATTTCAGCGGAAGTGCTGGCCATTCGGCAGGCTTGTGCGTTTTGTGCTCAGACGGCAGTCCTAATCAGGCAAAGGATTGTCATTCTAAGCGATTCGAAGGTGGCAATTGCTTGGGTTTATGGCAGTGGGCCTATTAGAGAAGATTGCGAACCAGCCATCATTGAGATTCGAAGTCTTCTGGATCAGCTTTATAATACTTCTGTGGTGTTTAAACCAAGAGCAAACAATTCGCTTGCGGATAACTTAGCTAAACATGGGTCAGGGCTGCTGGAAAATATTTTAATTTGGGATTCTGGGTAGCTCTTTTGGGCTGTTTCCGGTTGTGCTTGCTTTGTTTTCTCTTCGGATTCTGTTTTCTTTTGTTTTGCTCTGTTTTTTGTGGGGTTGTGGGGGGCTTTTTTGGCTGCCTTTTGTGGCGTCAGGTGCTGGCTTGTAGCCCTGCTTTGGCCTGCGTTTTCTGTGGTTTTTCCTGTTAATATATTGGCAGTTCAAAAAATAAATAAATAAATAAATAAAGACAATCCCAATCCTATTAGAATTCAGATGATATATCTTAATTTGGAAAGGAAACCTAACCTAAGAGTGTTTTGTTATTTTATTCTAATTTTGGTTTTATATTTCCTACAAGGCTACATGTTTTATATGATCTTCACTCTGTCACTTTAATCTTGTAAATTAAAAAAATAATTAAAAAAAATCACGATTTTAATTATTAGCATTTCTTTTTACTGAAAATGCACAAATCAAATGCATCATTATTCATTACTTAGGGCCGGTTTAGTATTACTTTTGAAAAGTTAAAATCATATTATTTTATAATTTTGATATAAAACATGCTTAGTAAAACTTACAAAAGTGATTAATTGAAAATTTGATAAGTTTTGACAGTTATTTTGATAAGTAAGTAGGGTTACTTTTTTAAAGTGATTACAATAATCTATTTTAACATTTAATGAATCTTTTAAAATAACATTATTATCCAAATGAAATCAAGTTAAAATCAATTATACACATTATTTCATCTCAAAATTAAATATTCATTTGATTTATAAAATCTTTTAAAAATATTTTTATTGTTCTTATGGTTTTTTTTTTCTAATTTAAATATTCTACTTAAATATTGATTTAATATATATAATTAATGAAAATGAAATAGGGTCATAAACTCATTTATATTTTAGTCAGTATAATTGTATAACTAATCTCAGCACTTTTACAATAAAATTATCAAAAGTAATGTATACTGTTTTTGAACTATACAGTAGTTTAAAAAATACAATTAACCAAACATCTGCTGATTAACTTTATAGCTGATTGCTAACATTAAATTAATATAATAGTTTTTTTTTATTAAAAAGAATAACATTAATTAAAAAAAAAGGATGTAGGTTTTTTTTTTTGAAATATTACAATAATTCGGGGAGAGACTCGAACCCACAACCTCGTGGTGTGAGTGTGTGAGGGGCATACCACTGTACCAACCTCATATTGTCAAAAAAAAAATGTCGTTGTAATTAGAGAAATGATATAACGAGATGAGGTTGGTCGAGGTTGATCTGGTGGTAAATCCCCTACACTTGCACCACAATGTTGCGATTCCGAATCCTCCCCTCACCTAAAAAACCTGAATTTATGTAATATAAATAAAAATAAAAATAAAAATAATTTGAAATATTAGCATCTTTATATTGGAGAGTAATTAAAAAAAGGGCATTGAGATACTAGGTACGTGGGTGTCAATGTTCCATTGCTCTTAATTTAATTAGAAGTAATAGTAAACATCTCGACTCATACGATAAAATTGCCGTCAATTGACATTTATATATAAGTTGGGATTTGAGTTAAATGTTTGACATTACCATTAAAGCAGTCAAACAGGTCCGAATCTGATGACCAATTTTGTTAATTAGTGACGCTGACTTAAGTATTCTTGAAGCTATACATGTCTTAAGCAAGATAAAATTGACTTGAATTAATATAAAGTGCATGTAAATTATACTGTAATTTGTAAACCAAGTGATTAACTAAGTAAAGCAAAACCGATTATGTTTCCTCAATCTGGTAAGTTCATCAACTAAGTACACAATTCTGTACGTAGTGAATAACCTCCAAGATCAGACCATGAATTGATTAATCCCCACGTCAACGGCCTTTTTGCTGAATTAATATATCCCACTCAGATTTTTCAAAAATTGGTTGATTTTTCTAAATTTGACACCAAAAATCTGTTGATATCAAACACTAAATGCATGATCTGAATATCCACTCTCACAAATCACAACAGAACACTAAGAAGAAAATTTCTAAACATGCTTATAAATGGTACGAGGGACTTGAACCCCTCATCACTAACATGAAATGGGAAGACACCACCTAAGAGATATGCAAAAATTGGCTAATTAATCATATGATTATATATTATGAATTAATTAAAGTAACTAAAGATTAAGCCTCTCTCGTGTTGTATGGTAGAGATCATCCCTGACTCAACTAATGTCAACTCTAATAAAAAGAAAAATGATACTTAGACTAATATATCTGGACATATGTATCGGTTCATGTATTATTTATTTATATTAAATTCGTCGAAAGAGCCTCGGCAGTGTGTGCATTAACTCTTGCGTGAACTGATGCATGTAACTAGAGAGACCTTGATATATAACAATTACGGCGCTGATTTCTTTGGATTTCATTTATATTAATTTCTTGGACTACACTTTATTCCTTCTCATCATATAATCCAAACATATCTCTCCAGCTTTCTATAAATAACTCAACCTTTTCATGTTCTTTTCATTAACTCATCCTTTATCCATTATCAATCACGTACCTGATCTTCATCATTATTGAAATTCTTGCAATTCCATATATCTTCTCTCTTTCACTTTATATCTTTCTTAACATTCAGTAAAAATGGCCATGTTAGTTCTTTTCATTATTCTCTCTATTCTCGTAAATCCATCATCAGCAAAAACAAACTATAATGTGTTGAGTTTTGGAGCAAGAGGCAATGGTGTAACAGACTCCACTCAAGCATTTATCAATGCATGGGCTGCAGCTTGTGCCTCCACAGAACAAACCACTATTTATGTACCGAAAGGAAGGTACTTGCTTGGCCCCGTGGCCTTTAAAGGTGGCTGCAAAAGCTCAGATATCACTCTACGGATTGATGGAACGTTGGTGGCTCCAGCAGATTTTCGTGTACTGGGTCAAGCTGAGAATTGGGTTAGCTTTGATCAAGTTAGCGGCATATCCATTATCGGTGGGTCACTGGATGCTAAAGGATCTGCCTTGTGGGTTTGCAAAGCTCAAGCAGGAACTAATTGTCCCAATGGAGCCACGGTAACACATAAAACTTGCTTTGATTTATATCTTTCTAGCAATTTCAATTCTTTGTTACCAAATAAATAAAAAAAATCTTAATTGTTAAATTTATTGTGTGAGTGCAGACATTAAGCATTACCAACTCAAACAATATTAGAATCAATGGACTACTTTCGTTAAACAGCCAATTGTACCATATCGTGATAAACCATTGCCAGGATGTGCTTGTTGAAGGCATTAAAGTAATAGCTTCCGGTAACAGCCCGAATACAGATGGTATTCATGTTCAACAGTCGACGAATGTGAAGATCATCAACTCTTCCATCAAAACTGGGGATGATTGTGTTTCCATTGGCCCTGCCACCAACAACTTGTGGATTGAAGGTGTTACTTGCGGCCCTGGTCATGGCATTAGGTATTCATTCATATAATTTTGTTTAGTTTTGTAACATTACAGAGAAAAGGTTATGTAACGACCACTCCTTCTTTGTAAATTAAACCACTACATGTATGTCTAGTGCATGAAAAGTACAATATTGTTATTTATTTTCTACCACGAATTTAACATGATTTTGGTTGTAATTTGCAGTATTGGAAGCCTGGGCAAGGATATGGAAGTCGAAGGAGTACAAAATGTGACGGTCAAAAACACAGTTTTCAAAGGTACCCAAAATGGGCTGAGAATAAAGTCATGGGCCAGGCCCAGCAATGGATTTGTCAAAGGTGTTCAATTCATTGATGTTGTTATGCAAAATGTCCAAAATCCCATTATTATTGACCAAAACTACTGCCCTCACAACTTAAATTGTCCTGGTCAGGTAAGAAACTTCATAAATTTACAAACATTAATGATTTATTTGAACTTATAATACAATATATATAATGTATTAATTATTTTCATTTTCATTTTTTTTTTTAATATCAGGCTTCAGGTGTAAAAATCAACGATGTGTTATATCAAAATATTCGAGGGACATCCGCCACTCCCGTTGCTATAAAATTTGACTGTAGCACCAAATATCCATGTAAAGGGATAAAACTGCAAAACGTGAATTTGACATATTTAAAACAAGTGGCTCGTTCATCATGTTCTAATGTAATTGGGACAACATTTGGCTTGGTCAAACCAGATAATTGTTTGTAATTAAATTAACAAAATGTTTTCTGAACATAATTAAAAGCTAGGGTTGTTTGTAATCAGAAAAAGCAGCTTTCTTTTGTATAATATTCAATAAGATCAATGTACAGTATTCTTTTTCATGCAATAATCCTGATGATAAGGATCACTAATAGAAGAAATAATTATGGAAGAGGAGAGAATTAATGCATTAATTAAATTAAGCAAGTATATATATGCTATTTAACCTACACTCCAGCTTAGTCATACCACCACCTCCATGACGACAGCCAGCTCCCCAAGTACTTCCGCGGCCACCACAAACACCGCCAATCTGCCTCCGAAACCACCACGACGTCTGGCAGCTCCAAAACCACGTCTATAAAAACACTAGCAGATGGCTTGCGGGCGCACACATATTTTTTTTTAATAGGATATATTGAAGGGAGGGATATGATGCAATTGCTACTCAAACCTGTAGCTTCTTAATTTGGGTATAAAAACGCGTTTTGATTGTATTTTATTATAAATAAATAAATAAAAACGCGTTTTGAGTATTGTTGTTGTCCCATGAATTGGAAATACCATTTTTACTTTTAGAATAAGATGTATTTTAGTAAAGGAAAGTCAAAATAATTTTAAAATCATAAAATTAAAAAAAGATTGAAAGATAATCCGTAAATCTGTAATGCTTGCATGAATTAGACAAAAGCACTTTTTCATTTGAGAAACACTTCCATGAATTTACCCGAATAGAAATGCTTTCTAATAAAATAACTAACATCGATGGTAGACAGGTAAGAAATTTAGCCTAAATTTCAACTCAAATGATATGGTAAATTATTTTTTCATTAACCATATCATCACATGCTGTGTGTGGTGATGACAACTCACTTTCCAAACCATTTGAGTTGAAATTTGGGTTAATTATTCATTAACCACATCATTTCATGTTATATGCGGTGATGACAACTCACTTTCCACATCATTTAAGTTGAAATTTAGGTTAATTACTTGGGTTGTATAACATTACTTAATAATTAAAGGTGTTTTTTTATTATTATTATATATATATATATATATACGTTTTTAGTTGTTTTCCTCTCATATTAAGTTTCCCAACATAATCTTACTCGATCTCTTCTTCCGTAAATAATTCAAAACCCTGCAACCCTGGTCCATGAACAAACTTTATTCCAATGCCGTGTCAAAAATAATAATATGTATGCCCCTCACATCCATACCACGGGTTTGAAATTCTTCCCTTACCCTAAAACCCTAAATTATTGTAATATTTCAAAAATAAATAAATAATAAACCCAACGAATTAACTTGACTCAAAGAGTAGTTAATTATCGGTCTTTTTTTTTATGTCTGAATTTTTTTTAATAGAAAAAGGTTAGAATCAATGGTTTCATAAACATATTTGAAAAAAAGTAAATACAAAATTGTATTTATTTTTTCGAAACATAAGAAATTGTATATTGAAATATTAAAAGAATAAATATGAATATTTCATCATAGTTCAGAGATGGCCTTTTTAGTAAAATTAAGACCACAAACTAAGAAATACAATTGTAGTTTAGAGACTATCAATCCGAAAATTAGAAATTACAATGCTAGTTTAGAGACAATTAAGCCGAAAAGAGATGTGAAACTTTTGGTCAAGCTACTTACCTTTGCCAAGATCATTTGTTCCCACCTTCTCTCATCATCTCAAAGGCGAGTTTGTATTTTTCCAAGGTCGTTTGGATTCTATGTATTTGCAAGCAGTTTCTCTGATTCTACTTCCCGTACAATACCATACACAGCATTTCTGGTCCACCAATGCAAGAGGTATTTAGGTGGAATTTCCTTCAAGTGTCGATAGTAATTAAATGTATCAAGACATTATCTGTTTCTGACAT
Source organism: Acer campestre (assembly GCA_954870605.1). Taxonomy (NCBI): domain Eukaryota; kingdom Viridiplantae; phylum Streptophyta; class Magnoliopsida; order Sapindales; family Sapindaceae; genus Acer; species Acer campestre. The sequence goes on along the minus strand of OX940811.1, from coordinate 4,849,610 downwards.
TCGATCTCCTTAAAGTGTGGAGAATGGTGGGAATAAAAGCTCTTTGATTAAGACTGCTACTAGGAGGGGAGGAAAAATTGTCTTGCTCCCATACGACATTGTTGAAGACTGGATCTTTTATGTGTGGGATAAAATTCCTTGGAACTTTAAGGAGATGGGAGAATCTTCTGCGGAAGAACGGAGGAAGATGGCATAGGCTGTTTTGGTTGATGTGTGTTTTCTACTGGTGGGGTTTCTTTGCTTGTGGTCTTAGTTTGGTTATCGCGGTTTCTTGTTCGTTTCGAATGGCCGCAAAGTCTCTTGTTTTTTGTGAGGTTTTCGGTTGTTTTGCGGTGTAATTGTTCTTCCAGAATAATATTTGCTGTTCAAAAAAAGTGCACTCCACATGGTATTGAATTCAACATTTGAGCGTATAGGTTTCTTCATTCGTTTGAGCGTTGGTTTCCAGGTTAGCTTGGTGCATTTGGATCGAGCATAATGTCTTTGTTCATAAAGAATGTTTCAAGCAGCCTTTACGTGTTTTTAATGCAGCTAAAAATTTATTGGATGAGCATATAGCTAGGTCTCTCCATTCATTTGATTCGTGCATTTAGGTTGAGCATAATGTCTTTGTTCATGAAGTACATTTCAAGCAGCTTTTATGTGTTTTTAATATCAGCTAAACACTTTTGCACTTATACAGTACAATCTTGCTCTACCTTCTTTTTTTTGGTTATTTTAATCTACAACCTATAAACAAAATGAGTTCAAAACTCAACACATTTTGATATATACTTACTGTATTTTGGAGTTAGAAATTATTTAATTGAATAAAAATAAATAAAATAATAATAAAATTGATTAAATAACAAAATAAGAATAGGTGAGGTAATACCATACAATAGTAATAAAGAATGGGTATTTTGGGCATTTAGTGGAGTTTATTTACAAAGAAGAGATTTTTTATTATTATTATTTTAATTTAAAAGGGTGCTTTTAGAGAGGTGTATAAACAGTTTTGAAGGTTGTGTCAATATCCCCACTTTTCATTTATATAAAACAAAATAAATTAGTTCAATATAAATGACTATTTATATTAGTAGAGAGTGGCGATATTTACACCCTTTAAAAACGAAATATACAATCCAAATTAGTATGTTTTTTAAAATCCAATAATACTCTAGAGTAAATTACCATGGAGACCGAATAGTTTATAAGCACACTCACTAGAAATTATTAATTAGTTTCATATTTTAATCTGTTGTGAAAAAAATATATTTTATTGACGAGATGAGGTTATATAATTAAAAACTATTTACATTTTTTAAAATTTTGATGGACGGATTTTGATATGGAAATCTAAGATTTGATTTGATCTAATGGATTTCATAATTTATGATTCAATCGTGTCCTTAAATCCAATAAAATCCAATAGATTGGATCGGATTCAATGGATCCTATTGGATTGGATTTGATCCTGTTGTACAATTTGACCAGATAAAATTCGTAATTGCTTTTCTCCTATATATATATACATATATACATATATATATAAAAGTAATGCTACATTGCTATATTTATCCCAAATCAAAAAGTCAAGAGTAGTCAAAATCCTAACCACATAAGAATATGCAGAAAGATGAACAAATTCCTGATGATCTCATTTTCAACATGCTGCGGAGCCTCCCCGCAAAATCGCTGGTGAGATTCAAGTGCGTTCGCAAGTCATGGTTATCTTTTATTAGTCAACTGAAATATGGTAACGATGAACTCATTCTTTGCTATTCTTCTTGCCTTCATTCTATCAATTTTGATGAATCTGAGATCAAAGCGGTTACGCTTGGGTTTCCCCTAAAAAATTCATGCAATTTTCATTTGATTGGTTCTTGTAATGGTTTGTTATTTCTCTATGATGATGAAGAAACCTTTGTTTTATGGAATCCATCTCGAAGATACAAGACCAAGACGGTATCATCAGACAAATCTAGTCATCTATATGGATTTGGTTATGATCATTCCACTGATGATTACATGATTGTCATAATTTTTTATGATGAATCGGGACAGATGGTGGAGATTTATTCTCGCAAAACTGATTCTTGGCTGCAAATGGGAAACCTCCCCAAACAAATTATACCATTCTCGCATGTTTCGAACCATCAGACAGGGGTTTTTGTCAATGGAGCTCTGTATTGGCATGTATATTATGATGCTGACAATAGGCAATGCGAGGTGGGGGATGATATCATCCTTTGTTTTGATTTAGTGGATCGGAAATTTAGTCTGATTGTACAACCAGATGATGAGTTGGTACGCAAGATAAGTGTTTTGGGTGGGCGCCTTTGCATGGTTTATGGTCATCGAAGACATTGCCATACTGATATTTGGGCATGGGAAGGCAATAAGAAGGGAAATTGGATAAAGTTGATGAGCATTCCAAGTTTGAGAGAATTACCATCTGGAATTGGATATTTGGCTCCTGTTTTCTTGATGAACAATGGTGAACTTCTCTTGAAAGCCATCAGGAAGCCATTCTCGTTGGTTAGGAACAGGAGGTCATTTAAGAGACAATATGCTTTGGGAAAAATATTATTTGTTTACAATCAAAAGCACAAGACTTTCAGAGAATTGAAGATCCCATGCGCTCAGCTGCTTTCCCGGGAAGAGATGACATATGCAAAAAGTCTAGTTTCACCTGTTGGTGATGCTGGAGATGACCATGAGAGGTTAGGCATATACAGTAATACAGCTTATGTTAATTTCTTAATGCATTCCTCTATTTTTATTTATTGAAATACTCTTAAGTATTTATTAATTAGTCAAATTTATTAGATAAGATAAGGTTGGTTCGGTGGTAAACCCCTTACACATGTACCAAGGTTGCGGATTCAAGCCCTCCCTTTCCCCAAAAAACCCTTGAATTTATGTAATAAAGTAATACTTAAAAAAAAAAAAAAATAGTTAATTTTTTTATACTTTTGGAACTTCCCGATTGCAATTTGAGGAGTCAAATTTTGCTTAGAATACATAATATTCAAAATACTTTAACTTTTTTTTTTTTTTTTTTCCAATTACAGTCCCGTTTATGATGAGGATGTACGTGGTGTGGATATAAATATACAGGTGAGTGTAGCTAATCTCAATGAATGTTAATAATTTGTTAAAAAGTTACTTAAACATTGTATTTGAATTTTGAATGATAAATCTGCATTAATTGAAAATCATTGTAAGAAGATAATCTAAGTATTTTTTTTCTTAGATAATGATGTGATTATCTAAATTATGTAGGGGAGGATGTCTGAATTGCAACAACATTCTAGGATGACCGGAGAATATAAACAAGAAGTCAAGCCAGAGATTTGTAGGCATATCTTGTCTGAAATTGGTCCAAATTGTAAGTCATCTACCTCAAGGGCATCATTCCAATGGACTGTCGAGCTTGAATAATATATAGGGGTCCAATGTGAGAATCAACGTGCAAAGCTTGACCAAGTCAACGAAAGATCCTTGAGACTTTTTTCATTCTCTTCATTCTACTTCTTCTCGACGCTATTTGTTGATTGAATTTCATTTGAAGGTAGAGTTTTATTTGTTGTTTTTTTTCCTTTCTAAATATCTATAATGGGAATTTTACTATAATTTTATGAAAATTGTTGGTTACTAGGTAGATATAATGTATCCCTATTTTAATTTTTTTTTTTTTTTTAACCTCGACACTATGTCCGGGATTGTCGGGGCAAATGTCATTTTAATGCCAAACAAATTGCAAGAAGCTATAATTTTCAAAGTTATAAAATTGAAATTTGTAGCAAAAAATAAAATTAATAAATTAGATTTAGGTTTCTTCATTAATTTAAGCTGTTTTGCCTGTTAGATTGGTGCATTTTCACTCATCGTAATGTGTTTGTTCATAAAGAACATTTCAAGCCGCCTTTATGTGTTTTTAACACTGCTAATGTATATCACGAAAACTCTTTCTAACGTATATTTTATTTTATCAGTTTCGTTTATATCATTGCGCATTGATATAACTATATCAATACCAATGCATGTGGACAACTGATTATGGAAAAGTTTTAACAAATGTATATAATTTGAGTCAAAGTATATAAATTTAATGATCTACATTCAACGTACTGATGAAGTTATATCGATGCGCACTGATTTGAACATTTCTGTTTATTTTATTTTAAAAATAAATCACCTTTTTACCTTTATCTTTAGATTTATTATTTTTAAACAATTCTAATAATAAAAATAAAGAATAAAAAATTTATGCTCAAACAAATTCTCTTATTTATTTACTTAATTATGTGTGTACTTGGAAAATTAATAAAACATCACGTACGTACGTAGCAAACCAATCGGAATATTGTCAGAATATTGTTTTTTAGCCTCTGTGTCTCAATATTATTAAAAGGAAACTTCAAAAAAATATTTAACTTTAAAAATAAAATAAAATAATTAAACTAATACACACCAATCCAGTCCGAAAAAATAAATGAACAGGAATTTGATCTGATTATTTAGAATTTAGATTCCGAAATCACATATCATGTCCGAAAAAATGCTACTTTTAATGTTTTCTTTTCTTTTTTTCTAAATATTAATAAGTATTCAAGTACTAATCCAACAACTCAGGAAATTAATTAACACTGGTAACCTTTATTCACAGTCACAGATGACGGATGATTGCTGGCTGGCTAGGTGAAGAATCAATACATATCTCCAACAATCCACAGAATCAATCGCTAATGAATATATATATACAACTAAGAAAATTGGTTTGTTTTTATTTTTCTTCTTCGTGCACAATTTTTTCTTAAAAGAAATTGAAAGCAAAACAAGTTTTAGGGAAATGAAATTGAAAGTAAAGAGAAGGATTATTGTTTGCAGTGAATTCCAAAGAAAGGTTTTGATAACCATAAAATTCAAACGAAGATGCAAAATCAGAATTTTATGGTTATCAAAATCCGAAGTGGTTTGCTAAAAGTTTAATTTTATGATGATATGCCTCCTAAAAGTTTGCTAATAAGTATTAACTCTCTGGGTGGGATTACATCTCAATAACCACACAGCAACTGAGACACTAGAAGACTTAGAAGTAGATTCATGTCGAGCCGCTTTACAAGCATCAACTACTCTTTATCCATATCGATACTAGAAGATGCAAACTTGGACATCAGTTCCATGATTTTTGCATCTTGCGCTTCCCTTCTTGCATTCTTGTGTTCCAACTTCATTTTCCATAACATCCAACCTTTAGCATATGGACTAGAGATATCAACATCAAACTTGCTCTACAATTACCACACACAAAAAAAAAAAAAATGCTGTCAGTTACACTTTTTAATATGCAAAGTATGAGTAATATAATCGTTATTTATGGGCAAGATAATTTACCAACACACGATCAATCAATGCTTGTATTTGCTCCTCGGGCATGTCTTTCCATTTAACCACATTAAGAGGTGCATGCCCCTTTACAACAATTTGTACCTCTCTAGAGAACTTAATTGCATATCGACCTTTTGGAACTATTGGTTTGACACTTGTAAAGTCAACATGGGGCTTCACCCATTCTTTTTTCTTTGCAATCTTCCGAGCTGCAAATAGAAACAATAATGCTCAAATAATTAATAAAATTAAGGAATATATAATGATTTTAACAGTAAGAACTTTGAAAGGAAAAAAAAAAAAAACAATCTAAATTAAAATGTCAAAACTACCGGGAGCAACAAAGCCTGAGTTGCTAGAAGTAATCCGAGTGTCAATGGCAGAAACCGTAGAACGTCGTTTATTACAAGGAGCCATATTAAAAGTCTGTGAAAATACAGGTTGTAAATATATAGCAATAAAATCCCCAAATTGAAAACATGGCAATTGATTGTTCCAAGAATCAATGAAATTAAAAACATGAATAATAATCTCTATTCAAAACTCAAAACATAAAATAAACACACAAAGATAAACTATACTAATACCAAAACAATACCAAAAACCAATGAAATTAAAACATCAAATATCTCTATTCTACAACTTATTGAATCACAGATGATTACCTTACGGATTACAATACCAAAAAGCCCACAATATTGTTTCTTAGAGCTAAATATATACAAGTTAGAGAAAACAGCAAATCTTTCGATTGTAAGGAAATAAAAAAATCAGGAAAGAATTACGAGTATGAACTAATTTAGGGATTGTGACAAGGAAACTAAATTCCAAAATCGTTTGGGGAAAAACAATTTCATGAATAAAATTCACATAAAAGAAAAGTAAAGTGACAACCTGGAGAAATCCTATACAGCAAACAAATTTTCAAGGGAACTAGTTATTCTGGGTTGATAATAATAGAGCCAGTATGACCGTTAAATGCTTCAAAAAAAAAAAGCAATTTTCAAGTGCGTGAGATGGTTGAGTTTACTAAGCTTGGTAGATATCTTAAAATTTTCCCACTTCGACGATACAAAATTTTCCCTAAACAAAGAAACCAATAACTTGAATCGCAGCGTTACCAGCCAATTCAAGAATCTGAGAACAAAGAATTTTCAGAAACCCAAATTTTTACTTAAAAAAAAAAAAAAAAAACCATATTTTTTCACAATTTCAGATTATCAAACCTAAATGTACAAGTGCAAGAAAAAGATTTTAAACAAAGGCTCATGAAATTGAAAACCCTAGAATCCAAAATCTCATACGAGAATTACATGCGGAAACTCAGTTAAAAGGTGTTCGAGATGATAGATAGAGAGAATCGATACCTCGGCTTCAAGGTATTCGAGGACAGAGGCGAGGTAAACGGGGGCTCCGGCACCGTCCCGCTCAGCGTATTTTCCGTCGAGTAGCGAAGCGCGAAGTGGAGCGTGTTTGACTGCTTGTTGCGGACTTGCGGGAAACAAAGCAGCTACAGGAAGGTCTTTTAAAGGCTTTATGGAGAAAGAAGTTATGGTTTTTATAGCATCCAAAACGGCGTCGTAAATCCTAATGAGATGAGGACTGGTGTGTACTTTTTATGCGGGTCGGGTTAGATACATATAACATATGTGTATGTTTGGGTCCAGAAATTATGACTTGAGTAATGATATTTACGATCCTGAAAAATTATATTATGTGCACTCCATTTTAAAAATTTTAAATGTGAAATCGTTCAAACACACCCTACACATTACCAAATATGTCAACATGCCATTTCTTTTAATTTTTATTAAATTCCAAGATTTGACATTAAATGGCTATTTTTTTTTCTTATTTTACATAAAACAAAATAAAAATGAAAAATGAAAAAAACACAAATATATATATATACAGATCCGATTGGTCTTCATCTTTCTCCTTCTTTCTTATTTTCCTGTCACTTTAATTGTTAATAATTTTTTTGAGTAGCTTTTATTGTTAATTTTTTTGAGTAGCTTTTATTTTTTCGATGTTAATGTTAAGATAATATATGGTGATCCTCGTCAATATTAAATGTTAAGATTATTAAACAAAAGTTGACTTTTATTAACAAATATTTGATTATTATTTTTAAAGACAAATATTTGATTATTTTAATTTTGAAATCTCGATACAGTAATAAAACTCATGATATTTTGCCATTTTCGTCACATTAAATTGGAAAATTCAGAAAAAATTTATTTTAAGTAAATGATGTTCAACATATGGAATAACTTTGGCATTCATTGTATATTTGTATCCAAACGCATACCAACGTTTCCTTGTTCTTAAGAAAATTCAAGTTCTTAACTTTGATCAGCTTAATTTATCAAATTAACAAACTAAATTAAGGGTCAATTTGGTATTACTGTAACTTTTATAATAATCACTATTAACTGTACTGAATGAGTAATCAGCTGTGAAGTTAATCGGTAAATATTTGGTTAATTGTATTTTTAAAACTACTGTTTAACTCAAAAGCAGTATACATATGTTTGGTAATTTTATTGCAAAAGTGCTGAGATTAGTTACAATAACTAAAATATACATGATTTTAGGACACTATTTCTTTTTTTTCTTTTTTTCATTAATTATATATATTAAATCAATATTTTAGTAGAATATTTAAATTGGAAAAAAAAAATCCATAAGAACAATAAAAACATTTTAAAAAGATTTTATAAATCAAATCAATATTTAAATAGAATATTTAATTTTAAGATGAAATAAGATATATAAATTATTTTAATTTGATTTCATAAGGATAATAATGATATTTTAAAAGATGCATTGAATGCTGAAATAGATTATTCCATAATCACTTTTAAAAAGTAACCTGACACCTACTTCTCAAAATCATTGTCAAAACTTATCAGATTATCAATTATTAATCACTTTTGAAAGTTTTACCTAACATCATTTTATGTTAAAATTATAAAATAATCTGATTTTAACTTTTAAAAAGCAATACCAAACTGACCCTAATAAAGTTTTTTAATAATAAATTTGAGTTATATTCGATTCAATCTATTATAATTGAGGTTAGATTCTAATTTAAGTCCAATAAAAAGTGGATCGAAAATTATATACTATCTAAACCAATAACTAGTATAAGTTGATCATCACTTTTACAAAACTCATCAACTGTTAACCAATTAATCTAAATTCTCATTAATGTATACTATATATATTACAATGATTACGATCTAAATAAATATAGTTAATAATTCTCTAATTAAATAAATTTAAAAAAAAATTCTAACTTAATCGGTCTTAATAAAAATTTTAAAACCGAAATTATATAATGGTGTAAACCGAACAAACATAACCAGAGAAGTGCTTGGTATATAGTATTCAAGTATGAATGAAATACAAAAAAACGTGTTAAGTTTTTATTTTATCGATTTGAATAACATTTATTGTCTTAGTTATAATCATGATTGAAGTTATATTTTTTGACCTTTGATGTTTCATACCTTCATGTTTGTTCTGCAATCACAATTCACAGTCCACATCTGATCTTCTTGTTCTTCTTCTTCTTCTTCTTCTTCATCATCTTCCATGCAAGAAGTTTGAAGCTCTAGGTTATGGTTGACAGTGACAATTACGATCCATCAACATTAACACATGGAAGATGCAATTCCCAGCGAGTTCATATATACTGATTAGCAAAATATTGTGTACTACTAAGCTTTAAAAGCTAGACCCATTACTACTGCTCCAGTGCTCCTTCACAAACAGTTTTAGGAATATTAGAAACCCGTTTTTCTTTTTATCAGAAATGGCCTCAGCTTGAATTTCTCTCTTCAATGGTTTCTTTTTCTTGAATTATTGCTCATTATTCGAGAAATGTTCAATTAACTACAGTGTCACACGCAAGCAGAAACTAGCTTTTAGATACATAAATAATAACATTGGTGCACATAATTTCTTTTTTTATTTTTTTTTCCAAAAATATAAATTTACAGAGAATATTTTTAATTACATGAACCGAGTTTACCAAAAACCAACATATATAGAACTTTCTGTAAGGAAGTCACATATTGATGCTCAAGTGACACCTAAGGAGTGGCACGAAATAGAGCATCAATATAGTAACAGCTGAACTGGATGGCGTTAGTCTTTTCTAATGTCTGATTGTGATAAAAGTTAGTTAGCTGTTAGTACTCTGTTAGTTATCTGTTAGTAACAAACTTTCCTGATGTAATGCTCACACAGAAGGTGTGTGACCTGAAAACCTTTCTGTATATATTGAGAACTTTTGTAACAGAATTTAATAAGAAGAATATCAGAAAACTCTCTCATCAATGGAGGTTTTCTCTTTTACCAAACACTATTTTCTCTCTCAGTCATTTTAACAAACACCTATGTGTTTCTATCAAACGTCTTTAGTAACGTTTACATGGTATCAGAGCCTCTGTTGACCAACGTCATGGCTCCTCAAAACAACGCTTCGATTCCGAACCAGAATCAACCTGTAGAAGGAACGTCTTCCTTCTCGCAATCACAGTCGCAATCACAAACTGAAGATCATACTCAAAGTTCTCGTTCATTAGCAGCATCAGCAATGGAGTTTTCTTCTCTTTCCAAGAGCTTGAACTTTAATCTTCACATAAAGCTTACGAAGTCTAACTATCTTTATTGGAAGATGCAAGTGCTTCCAGTAATTCAAGGTCTAGATCTTGAGGACTACCTTATTGGAGGTAATCAACCTTTTAACCAGTTTGTGAATATTGAAGTAATTGATGAATCCGGTGAAAAACATGTAGAAAAGAGAATGAGCAAAGAGTACTCCAATTGGAAAAGAATAGATAAAATTCTCATGGCATGGATCTATTCGACTGTAAGTGAGACCATTATTGGTCAAGTAGTAGGTTGCCAAACATCTTCTGAAGTCTGGAATAGACTTGAAAGGATCTATTCACAGCAATCTATAGCAAAAATTTTGCAACTCAGGAATCAATTGAATTCCATGAAGAAAGGCAATGATTCAGTAAGTGATTTTGTTCTCAAAATCAAGAATGCAGGTGATGCCTTGATGGCTGCTGGAGAGGATGTAAGAGATAGAGATCTTGTTATGTGTTTAATCAATGGTGTTGGCCATGATTTTGACTCTATTGTGTCTGTCATTTCTGCTCAACAACGGTTTGTTAGCTTTGATGATGCACACTTTCTGCTGTTAACTCATGAGCAGAGACTTGAACATCTTGATTCTTCAACTCCTCTTGAAATCGGACAGGCTTCAGCTCACTATGTGCACAACAACAATCAAGATAAGAGAGGACAAAGAGATGGATATTCTCACTATAACATAGGAGCTCAGAATCAATGTGGTAGAGGAAGAGGTGGTCGTTTTGGTGGCAAAGGGAGAATTCACTGTCAGGTTTGTAACAAACCTGGACACAGTGCTCTCAAATGCTATCATAGGTTTGATCAAGCTTTCCAAGGACCTCCTCAACAACAATACCAGGCTCATTTTCATCAGCAGCAGCACAACTTTAATGAACAACCTCAACACAACTTCAATGGACAGTTTCATCAGCTACAAACTGGAAGTAATATGAATCCTGGAATGGTTGAATCTCAGGATAATTTACATCAGAATTCAGCTTACATTGCTACTCCTCAAATCGGCTATCATCAAAGGTCAGCTTATATGGCCACACCTGATTCTGTGAATGATCCGTCTTGGTATGTGGATAGCGGTGCCACCAACCATATAACATCTGATCTCAGCAACCTCTCACTGCGCTCAAACTACAGAGGTACTAATAAACTTGTTGTTGGTAATGGAGAACAACTTCACATATCTAACATTGGTGACTCTTTAGTTCAGTCACACACACAACCTGTCCAATATTTACATCTCAATCGAATTTTGCATGTTCCACAAATAACTAAGAATTTGCTTAGTATCTCTAAGTTTACATATGATAACAAGGCTTTTGCTGAGTTCTATGGTGATAAATGTGTGATTAAGGATATTCGAACGAAGAGGGTCTTGCTTCAAGGAGCACTTAAGGATGGCCTATATTGTCTGCAGCTGGTTGGTGTTCCTGAGCAGCAATTTTCGTGCCTCGAGAGTGACAAAACTGAACCTTATTCAGCGCAGGTTTCTGCTTGTTTTTCTTCGCAAAATAAGAGCCTTGGAAAATTGTTAGGATCCAAGTCACAAAGTGCTAACCTAGCCTTTGTGAATGCCAATGTTTGGCATGCTAAGTTGGGGCATCCAGCTCCATTGATACTCCAAAAAATGTTAAATAACATTCATTTTTCTAACAAATTTCGTGTGCCACATTTCTGTGATGCTTGTAAGCTTGGTAAGCTTCATAGATTGCCCTTTTCTAGAGTTGATATTACTGCCAATTCACCTCTTGAACTCATTTACTCAGACATTTGGGGGCCTGCCCCTATATTATCCACAGAAGGACATAGATACTACATATCTTTTGTTGATGCTCATACAAGATTCACATGGTTGTTTCCTTTAAAACTGAAATCAGAGGCACTTGAGGTGTTTAAACGGTTTCAGCGAAATGTTGAGTTGCAGTTTGGATGCAAAATCAAGGGCCTCCATACTGACATGGGAGGAGAATACATTGCTTTTGCTCCATATCTTGCACAACAAGGGATTCAGCCACGTATGTCATGTCCACACACTCATCAACAGAATGGAGTGGCGGAAAGGAAGCATAGACATGTTGTGGAGACTGGTCTTACGTTGCTTGCTCATGCGAAAATGCCCCTCCATTACTGGTATGAAGCATTCAGTACTGCAGTATTTCTCATAAATAACATGCCCTTAGCCAATTTTCGTTTTGTGTCTCCTTTTGAGAAATTATATCATAAAAGACCAAACTATAATTTCCTCAAAACCTTCGGCTGCTCATGCTTCCCTTATCTTCGAGATTACTCAAAATCAAAATTCAATTTCCACACATCTAAGTGTCTTTTTATTGGATATTGTCAATCACACAAGGGCTACAAATGTCTTCACCCATCAGGAAAGGTTTATTTATCAAGGCATGTTGAGTTTAATGAATTAGAGTTTCCTTTTGAAGCTCTTTTTCCCACTCAACCTACGTCTAGATACTCAGCTTCTTCAAGTAGTATCCCTTTTTCTGCTGTGCAAAGAATGGTGTCCTATGTTCCCAATCTTCAATCAGGTCTCGGTAATTCAGTCCCTGTATCTGCTGTGCATGGAGAGGTTCCACATGTGCCTAGTCCAGCTATCAGTTCAAGGTCCCTTGATGCACATCAGCATGCTACTCCTCTGCCAGCAACAGAGCCACTGGTGCCAACCGTGGCTTCTCCTGTTGATACTGGTAATGCAAATTTTCTGGTTCTTTCTGGCCCTATTTCTTCAATGCATCCAATGCAAACAAGGTCTAAGAGTGGCATATTTAAGCCAAAGGTCTATGCCTCCTCTATGACTGGCAGTCCATCACTTTCCTGCTACCTATCTAAGACTGACCCAACTTCAGCCAAGGTGGCACTCAAGGATCCGAAATGGCTTGCTGCAATGCATGATGAATTTCGGGCTTTACAATCCAATAATACTTGGCCACTTGTTCCCTTTTCGTCTGATATGAACTTGGTAGGCTGCAAATGGGTGTTTCGAACCAAGTTTAATCAAGATGGGAGTTTATTGAAACACAAGGCTCGTCTTGTCGCGAAGGGGTTTCATCAAACACCCGGCCTAGACTTTCTTGACACCTTTAGTCCGGTAGTCAAGGCCTCCACCATAAGGGTTATTTTCACCATTGCTGTCTCTTATGGTTGGCCAATTGAACAAGTCGATATAAACAATGCTTTTCTTAATGGGGACCTCTCCGAACTGGTTTTTATGTCACAACCAGAGGGGTTTATTGATGTTACCAGGCCCACTCATGTTTGTCAGCTGCACAAGTCCTTATATGGACTCAAGCAAGCTCCAAGGAGCTGGTTTCATAAATTGCGGACAGCCTTGCTATCGTGGGGTTTTCAGAATTCCACTTCTGATACTTCTTTGTTTGTTAAGTTCTCTGGTCCTCAGTCTATTTTCCTCCTTGTGTATGTCGATGACATTCTTATCACAGGGAGTGATCCAAGACTGATCAAGGATCTCATTTCTACTCTCCACAAGACCTTTGCCTTGAAAACTCTTGGTCAAGTTGGATATTTCCTTGGTTTTGAGGCTTTCCGTGACACCACTGGCATTTACCTTACTCAGGCCAAATATGTCTCTGACTTGCTGCTCAAAACCAATATGGCTGATTGTAAACCGAGTGACACTCCAATTGCAGCAGGAACTAAACTCTCAAAATCTGATGGTATTGTTTTCTCGGATCCAACTCTCTATAGAAGCACCATTGGTGCTCTACAATACCTCACAAACACTCGTCCGGATATTTCCTTCATTGTTAACAAGCTTAGCCAATTCTTGGCTGCCCCTACAATGGTCCATTGGCAAGCTTGTAAACGTGTTCTTCGTTACTTACGGGGCACTCCTCACCTTGGCATTCATTTTGCACCAGCATACACTCTTTCCATTGAAGCCTTCACTGACGCCGATTGGGCTAGCTGCCTTGATGATAGGCGCTCCACAAGTGGAAATTGTTTGTTGCTGGGCAATAATCTGGTCTCCTGGAGTTCAAAGAAGCAGCGTGTTGTTGCTCGCTCCAGCACGGAGGCCGAATATCGCTCGATGGCTCAGGTAACCACTGATGTTCTCTGGCTTCGCTCCTTGTTGACAGAATTGCGTATCCCTTTTGTTCGTAGCTCAGTTGTCTGGTGTGACAACATTGATGCCAATTCTCTCTCCCAAAATCCGGTTTTTCATCAACGAACGAAGCACATAGACATCGACACTCACTTCATTCGTGAGAAGGTAATGTCAGGGGAAATTGAAACCAGGTATGTGCCAACTGAACATCAGGTGGTTGACATATTTACCAAAAGCTTCACCAAGGATCGGTTCAGGTTTCTGTGCTCCAAACTTAATCTGATGATCTCTCCCCAGTTTAGTTTGCGGGGGAATGTAAGGAAGTCACATATTGATGCTCAAGTGACACCTAAGGAGTGGCACGAAACAGAGCATCAATATAGTAACAGCTGAACTGGATGGCGTTAGTCTTTTCTAATGTCTGATTGTGATAAAAGTTAGTTAGCTGTTAGTACTCTGTTAGTTATCTGTTAGTAACAAACTTTCCTGATGTAATGCTCACACAGAAGGTGTGTGACCTGAAAACCTTTCTGTATATATTGAGAACTTTTGTAACAGAATTTAATAAGAAGAATATCAGAAAACTCTCTCATCAATGGAGGTTTTCTCTTCTACTAAACACTATTTTCTCCCTCAGTCATTTTAACAAACACCTATGTGTTTCTATCAAACGTCTTTAGTAACGTTTACACTTTCATGCCTCGAAAATTCCAACTTTCTATCTAAAAATATACTAGTGATAGTATTTCCTTCCCGATGAAAGAAAGCACTCACACCTCGTTTATTGTCTCGTAGACTCATAGACAGAAAGAGAGAAAGAGAAAGGAGGGTATGCTTTTAAGTTTTAATTATGGATTTATGGAGAGTATAAATGTATAATCTCGTCACCAATCAAAACGGATGACAACATTGGCACACAACACCTTAATCAAAGCTCTTTTGAATAGATTGATGTGAACGAAAGGTCTTTGAAAGTTGAAACCCTATTTAACAAAGGACACACAACACCTGTACTATTACTATTATACCTCTCTCTCTCTCTCTCTCTCTCTCTCTCTCTTAATCTCTGCCAAACCTGCCATATATGATATATCACCGGTTTTGCTTCCAACCATTATTTAGGTTAACATCTAAAAGCATCCTATTTTTGGATATTAACACAATAATTTTTTAATGTTAACTAAACATGTATACAAAGTTATTTGTTAATTTTTTTTTTTTTTTTTTTTTTTAAAGGCGAATATATTGAAGGCCAAAAGCCAAAAAAACCAAAGAACAAAACTGGGGAGAAAGCCCCCACAACACCAGCCGCAAACAGCAGCGACCAAAGCAAACAACCAGCCCCCGTCGCTACTGTTTGACAGCCGCAACCCCACCCAAAACCCAACAAAAACAACCCAGAAAGAGAAGGAAAAAACCTCCGAAATCAAGGAGGAAACCAAACAACAACATCCTTAACACTAACAGCTCCATTTTTCGCCAATAAATCAGCCAAGGCATTAGAATCTCTAGGACTAAATTCGACTTGAGCATGTCCCAGAATACCCAAATTATTGCGGATGTCCAGAATAACATGCAGCAGCTTCCAGTTGCCAATACCACTACAGTTGATCCACGATACCCCTGTTAAAGGGTCACTAACGAACACTATTTTCTTCCCTTTCAACTCCTGTCTGGAGACACAGAGCTGACATGCCTTGGCAATTGCAAGGATCTCAGCCGAAACGACATCTTGAGCATCCATTTTTTCATAGAAATAACATAACACCTCACCCTTGCTGTCCCTAAGTAACCCCCCAATGCCCACCTGGTCTCTCACAGCCCTCACTGAAGCATCCACATTGAATTTCAGGGTATCCAAAACAGGCGGAGTCCAGCTGGAAATATTTTGCATCTTCACTCTTCTTTTATCCACACACCTCTCCGCCACATTAAGAAGCAAAATTGTGGTCGCCTCCGAAGACCCTTTCCCTAAATTCTTGAACCACCAAACAACACGAAACCTCACCATATCCATAGCTTGCACAACCGGCACCAACACATCTCTGAAAACTTTCTCATTCCTCGACTCCCAAATCGTCCAAACTATTGCAAAAAATAGAGAAAACCACGCTCTTTCTACATTTCTTCCAGGACAAATACCACTCCATCCTTTCCACCAGCCCATAAGAGAATCAGAACTGCAGGCAGCTTCTAACCGACCACCAGCCCATACAACTCGTCCACAACTTCCAAGACCAAAAGCAATGAAGAAACAAATGGTTAAGGGATTCTTTAAACTCGTCACAAAGAGGACAGGCTGCATTGCCATCCACAACCAGACCGAACCTCTTCAGAACCTCCCTGACCATCACTCTACCATGTAAACTCTGCCATAGGAAGATTTCAATTTTGGGAGGACAACAACTCCTCCAAATATTGTTAAAAACCGCTCCTTCACCTGTTGGATTCCCCTCAATGGCTTTCCACACCGATTTGACAGTAAAAATTCCATCCGAACACAAGGACCACCCAATCGCATCTTGAACACTCTGCCTAATATTGCAAACATTCAGGCGATTCATGCAGGCTTCCCATTGCTCAGGTCTCCGAAGCTCAATATCCCATATCCAACTGCCATCAACCCAACTCCCATAATCCTTCACACAACCACTTTTATTAGAAGCCAAAGAAAAAATCATGGGAAAGGCTTCTTTCAATTTAACACCTTCAACCTTCAAGTCATCCCAGAGCCTAACCTTGTCGCCAATGCCAACCACCACCTGCAGCCCATCAGCCACTATTTTGGCAGTCACCGTCCCCTGCTCCAGAAGACCACCAACAGACCTGATGAAATGGGAGCTGGCTGCACCACCCTGCCAATCCCAACACAGCAGATTAAGGGGCACCTTATACTTCGCACAGATCACCCGTTTCCAAAGAGTAGACTCTTCCCTACCAAATCTCCACAACCATTTTAACAAAAGACCTTTGTTTTTGTCCAAGATAGAACCGATCCCAAGGCCACCATTTCCTTTGCTTTTACAGAGAGACTCCCACTTGATCATATGCATCTTTCTTCTATTAATCCCGTCACCCCAAAAAAATCCACACTGAAGCCTTTCAATTTTTTGCGCCACACACACCGGAATTTTAAAAACGGACATATAGTAGATAGGGATGCTAGCCATGATTGCTTTCATAAGCACCACTCTACCCCCTTTATTTAGAAACAACTTCTTCCAAGGGGCCATCCTGTTTTCAATCTTCCTAACCAGCTCCTTCCAGAAGCATTTAGAGAAAGGTCGACCCCCAAGGGGAAGGCCAAGATAAGATATAGGCAGAGACCCTTTAGCACAATTAAGCAAATCAGCCCACAGATCCTCTCTATTGCCGCCCAAACCTACATGAATCACACAAGATTTGCTTACATTAATTTTCAACCCCGAAGCCACCTCGAAACACCTCAGAATTCTTCTCACATTCACCACATAATCCTCTTTCGGCTGAAGAAATAGCATCGTATCATCGGCAAATTGCAAGTACGACACTTTAACCTGACCATCCCCAAAGGAGATCCCTTTCAATAACTGTAACTCTTCCGCTTTCTTGAATAAAGCACTCAACCCCTCTACCGCCACATTAAATAAAAAAGGCGAAAGAGGGTCACCTTGACGGAGACCTCTATCCATGCCAAATTCAATCGTTGGACTGCCATTCACTAAAACAGAAATCCTAGGCGACGAGATACAATGACTCACCCACTGTCTCCATTTCCACCCAAAACCCATATCCAGAAGAGTGTTATCAAGGAAAGTATGATCTAAACAATCATAAGCCTTTTCAAAATCCAGTTTGATCAAAAGATCCCCCTCCTTACTCTTTTTCCACTGGTGAATAATTTCTTCGGCGATAACAAACCCATCTAAAATCTGGCGACTCCTAACAAAAGCCATTTGCGACTCCCCCACCACTAACTCAATGATCCGTCTCATCCGGTTAGCCAAGACCTTTGCCAGAATCTTATAAAGGGAACCCACCAGACTAATAGGCCTAAAATCTCTCATCGTTTCCGGATTAGCTTTCTTAGGAATGAGCGCAATAAAAGACCTATTCAAATCCTTCACAACCGAGCCGTTACTGTGAAACTCCTCCATAAAATTCATAAAGTCACCCCTGATGGCTTCCCAATTTTCCTTAATAAAATTGAGATTGAACCCATCCGGACCTGGCGCTTTGTTACCATCACAGCTTTTCAACGCCTCCCATACCTCGTCTTCGCCAAATTTCTCCTCCAAAGCCTTGCTTTCTTCTAACGATAGTTTTTTCAGAGGAAGCCCATTAATTCTAGGTCTTCTCCAAGCCACATTCCTGTAGAAATTCTGAAAATAGGCTGCCACCCCACTTTTCAACTCCTCCGGATCAGATAAAGGCTCCCCCTCAAAGGAAATTCTTTGGTCATGTTATAAACTTATAATTAGTTGGGTTAATATTATAAACCTCCCCTCACCTTTGAACTATTATTGGATGTATAGCTACAAATGCTTTTATTTTAGAAACCTTCCCTATAAACTAATACCGTTATCATTCTGTTTGTATTGATTGTGTTTGACTATTAAAAAGTTTAAAATGTCCATATTTAAGCTTCAATTGTATGAATTGACTATTATATCCTCATATTTTTACCAAATAAATTAATAAAATAATACAATGACGGAAATGTTAATTTGTAGAGGAGAAGTTATTTTGTAGACAATTTTATCCTTAAAAATAACAAAATTACAAAATTACAAATGAACCAAAAGCATTGAAAATGTGTATTTGTTTGGATTTATAAAAAATAAAAAATAAAAAAAGACAAATAAATAAATACATATTCTGGTTTATTTTCAATGATTTTGATTCATTTGTAATTTTGTTATTTTTAGGGATAAAATTGTTCATAAAATAACTTTTCTCGCATTTTGTATCAATATATTAATTTATTTGGTAAAAGTACGAGGGTATAATGGTAAATTCATACAATTGAAGCTTAAATAGAGATGATTTAAACTTTTTAACGGTTAAATTCGGTCAACACAAACAGAATGATAACAGTGTTAGTCCATAAGGGAAGTTTCTAAAATAAAAACATTTGTAACTATATATGTATCCAATGATAGTTCAAAGATAAGGGGAGGTTAATAACCTAATTAGTTTTAGGGCGATCAATACAGTACTATGACGAGTTCTGGAGTAGGGTTTTGAGGTTCACAATGTCTTGGAGATAATACTGAGTTATTATTACTTTTGGAATTCATGTAACATCTAGATGTCTTTAATAAGTCGATAAAACATACAATAAACTAGTCATGTAGGCCTGTAGGGTGATGATAACATACAAATCGTACTGAGAATAACACGTAGTAAACCATGTTTTATTGCGTTAAATTTAAACAAATTATCAATCCTATATTCTTAAGTTTTGAACATTATTATAATAGGCCATATAATCTTGTTTATACATAGTTTGAATTTCGCTATTAACAGTTAAGATTTATATCTAAAGTTGACTACTAGTATAACATGAAATGATTACGTGGGTTTGCCGCTATTACTAAGTGTTGATTTATTGATAATAATATTTATACGGTAAGGTTTAAACCTTCTCATTTAAATGGTTTTTAATTATGGATTACATGATTATATTTATGGGTCATGGAATCGTTCAGGTGTTATAGTTATCATACTTTATTCTTCTAAATATTCAAAAAGTAAGGATTTCCTATTATATGAAAGAAAAACAAAGCATTTAATGATAGGCTAGACAATATATTAGATATTAAATGAGAACTTAATAAATAGGAATGTAATTGGGATATTTTGAATAGATTACTGTATAATGCCTATTATATTAAGGTAAATGTATCCATTATTAATAACTCTATATAAACCAAATCGTAAACCTAACGATATCATACAAATTAACATCTTTAGATCCTATATTTGTTCCGTTTAAATACAAGCTCCACCATGTCTCGTTACTGAGAATGTATTTGACTTTAATATATCGATAACATATTTCTTGATAGTACTTGTTTTTTTTTTTTTTTTTTTTTTTTGAAAAGCACATTTTATTCAAGGGCCAAAAGAGCCAAAACACATCAAAATACTGCGACAGGGTCTGCACAACCCACAACACTCTTGTCGCTGAAATTTGACAAGGGCACCGCAGACGGAAAGGAAAACAACAAAGCACAGAACCATACAAGCCCACAACAACGAACTAAAAGGACAAAAAACAAAACCATCACACTCCTCACAACCAGCAACTCCCTACAAAGCAATACTTACAGCAAGATCGAAAACATAAAACCACCGAAACATGTCCAAAGCTAACCAAAACACCAAAGCCCACAAAAACAGCAACAAAACCAAAAAAGCCATCCTCACCACCACTCCAGCAAAGAAAGAAAAACGCAGCAAGAGAAAACCCCAACAAAAGTGCTGCAGCCACACACTCCAAGACCAGAAAACGGAAGGAAGACTACTGGCCTTCCTGATTTTCCATTCTAGCTATATCCTCTGCTTCTCTACTAGCAATAATTTCTGACATCTCCTGCTCAATACCAGAGAAATCGAAACCTAGCATATTTCCAACTTCCATCACTTTTGACACTTCTTCTTCAATGATTCCAGAATTTCGAGTCTTCATTCTATGTTTGTTGATGGATCCATTGCTAAATTTCCCTTTCTTTTAAGAAGCCAGATTGGGAATTCGGGACTCAGAAGCGGTTGTATCCTCCTCCACTACTACCATTGCTAGCACTAACTCCTCTGAATAAGCAGAACCTAAAACTCTCACATTCGCAATATCTGCTTCCTTTTCAATCTCCTCCGTGATTTGAACCATATCAACCTCTCTAGCTCTCTCTTCCTCAGCCCCATCTACAGAGGAGAAACTTGTTTCTTCATCCACTGCTTCTAATGGATCTCCCTCCTCTAGAATGAGCTTTAAATGATTATGAGAAAACTTTAGAAGAGCTTACTTCCACCAAACCCAAATCCACACATAGCTTAAGCCTGTTATCCTTAATCTAGAAGCCATCTGGACTGTTAGAAAGATTAAAGAAGGACACCTTCTTAGGCTTAGGAGGCCAACCAGACAACCCATCACCCCCACTCATAATCTGGACCCGATTGGCCTGATTTTTGGAGCATTCACCTCCAGCCTTTAAGGAATCCTCAAAACCCTATTTCCCAAGCTCTCGTCAGATGTAGATGTGCTTTCTTCAGAACTGATGGTCCATCCCCTGACAAGACTCTGTCTCTTATCAAGATTCAGATTTCCATTTTGAATGAACCCAACCGAAATCTTTTTCTTTGATTTACCAACCCATTGTTTCTTTCCTTTTGCTGACACTCCTATCAGCTTTAGCATTGTAGCTGCCTTCTCACTAGTGTCTCGATTCAACTTTCCACTGAAAAGCTTTCTCTTTCCTTTCAAACCTAACTTTGCTTTTGTGGATGTTTTTCCATTCTGAAATTTCTGACTTGGAGTGGCCTTCTCCATGCCATCTTGATAAGTTCTTGGAATAGACATCTCACCTACTTCCTTAGTTTGAATTTTTTGAAAATCCACGCCAGGAAACATCACCAAACCTGTCATATTTTGACACTTAATCAGCCCCAGAAAACTTTTCGTCCACCGTAAATCAATCGGTAAGCAATCCTCCTCAAGTTTCAACACATAAGATTTCTGTCCAACATCAACCATGATATTGGATGAACACAATTTAGATTGAGGTAATAGCACTAGTATCCTTCCCCTGTCTAGACGATTACGATTCTGTACCTCCTCATCTACCAATAAAGGTTCTCCTACCTTTCAGCCTAAGCTTTTAAAAAATTCTGGTGACCAGCACGATAAGGGAACTCCCCAGCAATTAACCCAAGCTAATTTGGACTGAGGTAACACCAACTCCGACCATCTAACCATTTCTGAGAAACTATATTCCCACATAAATCTGTTGAGAATGAAAGCTTCCTTGTGAGAAACGGTATCCAAGCACCAAAGAATACTCTTATCTCCCAAATACGAAGATGAAAACGCAATTCCGGCATCTAAAAGTCGTTGGTTAACTCTGGAAACCTCCGTAAAATTCTTCAAGATCCCAACTGCACATCTACTCAACCACTCTTGCTCTCCCTGACTAATAACCCAAGACATCTTCAGCAACTCCTCATCCTCCTTCACCTTGACCGTAGAGTTGAAACTCTTATCTTGATGCCCTCTCACTATATCCACAAATGACCTTTCCTTATCATTTGCTTTCTGACCATACTCACCCCCACCTCTTCTTGACTGGGCCTTCTCGTCATACAAGACATTCCTCTAGTTCTCCATTGAGGCTTTCCTGTTAGACCATCCATATGATGCCACTTTGGTGACAATAGGCCAACCATACACTAACATTCCATCAGTTGTTTTGGCCACTTTGCCGGCTTCCTCTAAAGTCTCAAAACGGACAAATGCAAACTTGCTCCTTCTAGATCTCTTCTCCATAGATACGAATACATCCCTAACCTTACCAAAGGGTTTGAAATCTTCCCATAAGCGCTTCTGGTCCACTCTGGAGTTCAGATTATCAACAAAGATGGAGACCAAATTGTCCCTAAAATCTTTGAATCTAGAAGCAGACCAAGCCATTCTTCCTTACATCTCTAACTTCTCTAATATGTCTTTGGAGATAACTATGATTTACAATATCATTGATAATTAGATATTGTCAGTTAAGTTAACTGCCCAAATTTCTTAATGGGGTATTGTGGTAACTTGCTAGGCTGCAAGGTCTAGTCAATACTTTGAGGAAATTTTGAAGTATCTGGTCTAATATAATTCAATGTTTCAAACTTCTTGATAGTACTTGTTAACAATAACACATTTC
Organism: Acer campestre; assembly: GCA_954870605.1. NCBI lineage: Eukaryota > Viridiplantae > Streptophyta > Magnoliopsida > Sapindales > Sapindaceae > Acer > Acer campestre. The sequence continues at coordinate 4,826,585 of OX940811.1, read as the reverse complement.
TTCGTGGGAGGGTCATGGTGAAAGGGGTGCTGGTCCGTTTTGGCCTCATTTCTCAAGCTGGTTTGGAATGCCCCATGTGCAAGTCTGAGTTGGAGGACATTGATCACTTGTTTCTGAAATGTCCTTGGGCTTGGAAGCTGTGGAATAGATGTCTTTCTTGGTGGAGTAAAGTAGGCGTGGTCAACTGCTCCTTGAAGGACTGGTTTGAGGGTTGGGATGGGATGTGCATCTCTGTCAGTCATAAAAGAGCTTGGAGACTTGGTTTTGTTGCTACCGTGTGGACAATATGGGAACAGAGGAATCAGGTGGTTTTCAACAATGCTTCTAGCGATTTGGAGGCCTCTTCCGATTTGATCAAGTTTAGGATCGCGTGGTGGTTTAAACATCTTGGCAGGGGTTCTTCGGAATCTGTTACGACTCTTATGCTCAACATTAAGGACTGCTGTAGGGAGACCAAACGCAAGTCTCTTCACAAGAAGGAAGCTTGGACCCCTCCGGAGGTTGATTCCCTTAAATTCAATGTGGACGGGGCTGCTAGAGGGTCGCCTGGGAATGCCGGTATAGGTGGTGTGCTGAGGGATTATTAGGGGAAAGTGCTGTGCTCGTTCTCTTCCTCCGTGGGTCAAGATTTTTCAGAGTCTGTTGAAATCTTGGCCATCCTGAAGGCGTGCCAACTGTGTGCTTCGCAGAATATGCTTCGCGTCAAGAACATCGCCATCATATCGGATTCTAGTGCTGTGGTCTCTTGGGTTAACGAAGATGGTATGGGGAATCTTAAATTTTTGAATCCCATCCTGGAAATTAGACAGTACCTGTCTTCTATGGAAAACATTACGGTTGTCTTCAATTCGCGGACCACAAACGCTTTGGCTGATAGGTTAGCTAAAAGGGCTGCTGAGAATCAGATAAATTCGATTGTTTGGAGCCTTGGTTAGCCTTGCTCTGGGTGTTTTGTTGCCTTGGTTTTGTTCCCTGTCCTCTGTTTTCTGTTTGTGGTTTTTTGGTTTGGCGGTCCTTTGCTTCTGTTGTTGGGGGGGCTGTTTCCTTTGTTGTTTTGGTTGTGGTCTTGTTCCGTTGTCGTTTGTGGCTTTGTTTCGCTTGGCTTTTGGCCTTTTTTAATAAATTTTCCTTTTCAAAAAAAAAAAAAAAACAATAACACATTTCTTATTAATTGAATAGATACATAAAATTAGCATTAACATTCAAAATAATTATCATGGTCTAAAAACAAGATGTACAAGTGGTTAATTAAAATATATATATTTTTTTTTTGAAAAACCACTGCTTCTTATATAAATGCAGAAATTAGTTTATCCTGATTATTAATATGGGAGTCCATATGCTATTATAAATTTGTCTAACAACGTATTTATGGAATTTGAATCGAAAACCAATAAACCAAGAAACCAAATAACAGGAGATAAACACAACACTCCATATTTACAAGCTCCTGGATTATTAGTCTCCATATTTACAAGCTCCTGGTTAATTAATATATATATATTTATTTTTTTTGATAAACAGCAAATTTTAAAAAGGGCCCAAGAGGCCAGCAAAGAACACCATAAGAGGGGCAACAACACCAGGAAAGCCAAGACCCAACAAGAAAGACAACAACAGCAAGAGACAAAAAAAGAGAAAAAAAGGAAAAGCAACCAAGCCAAAGCAAGACAGCGGACAGAACATGAAACAAAGGAAAGGTAGCAGCAGAACAAAGAGGGTTAATTAAAATATTTAAGATGATACATTTAACAAACATCTGGAAATATAATTTATAAGAACATGCTAGATAATTTGTTACATATTTTATGTGTCATTTGGTCTGATCGAGTGAAGTTTAATGTCTATATGTTCAATGTATAATAAGTAATTTAAACGGTTTTTATAAACGTGTGGCTTATAAGTGACCAATTGCCAACATTTATAGAATGAATAACAAGATGGTCTTTAATGCCATTATAATTAGATTACAATCGATTTAGTAATATCATTGATCCACATAGTAATATTAATTGATATTTGCAATCAAGACTCACATAATAAATTATTCAACATGGTTCATTGATAATATATATTACCAGGGGCCTAGTTAGAAAAAAGTTCAGGGTGGGCTAGTCTAACTTTTATTTTCTTACTTAAAAATCATAATATTTTGAACTATAACGACCAAACAAAATTTTTCTTTATAATAGTTAAATCAATACGATAGGAGAAAAGTTTCATTAAAAAGTATCAATGATATACCAAGTTAGGAGGACATAACGAGTCTTACCCTTAAATACATACCAAATGTAAGAAAAACACACACACAAAAGAGTAAAACAATAGCAAAAAAATGCATTACATCCGCAACAAGATATTGTTGAAGTGGTGCACCACGAGGTTTCGAGGCACAAACAATATCAATTATTGATACGGAATCATAGTATCAGCAAGTTTCCTCTTAATGTAGATAACCATACAATTTGGTTGTGGTTTTGGTTTGGTTTTTTTAATTTTTTTAACTTTGGCTTTGGTAATTTAACATTTGTTTATGGACTAATTGCTTAGTTGGGCTTTTTTTTTTTTTAATATTAAATTTTGGTTGTAGGGCTCATAATATTTAACTTGATTTATTGGGTTTAGATTTAAGTTGAATATTAAAGTTTCTTAATGGATTGACAACATCTACATTGAATGTGGGTTTTAATTTTTATTTATTTATTATTTTATTTTTTTGTTTAAAAACTAACTCAAACTTGTTAATTTTTTTCAAAAATGTTGGATGGGCTGTGGCTGTAGGCCACCCAAGCTTCTAAAGGGCTCTGCCCCTGTATATTACCCGATAAGACTCTATAAATGCATATTGAGTTAGAAATTTCAGTTTTCATTTCTGTTATTGTAGGACCACCCTAGAGTCCATGACAGTACCATTTCTATACCTAAAGTATGTCCACATTTCCTATTGTTTGTTCTCGTTTTCAAGCGTTTTTTATGTTTTAATGTCTTTTGTGAGCCTTGTGTAGGTTATATTCCCTACAGTAAGGTGTTTGAGCTTAAATTGAAGTTTGAGAAGCAATTAGGGCCAAAAATGAAGAAATGAATGGCAAAAGAGTAAATTGACCAAAAAGGAATTCGGCCCCCTCATTCGGTGGTTATCGATTGCCGAATTAAAACAGGGATTTCGGCCGTTGAGCATTCGACGCCCAAGGGCTCTATTTTCAACAACACAAATTCGACGCCTTGGTTCTGTAGTTACCGACCACAGTTGCAGGCGCCAAATCAAAGCAGAGAATTCAACGATTTGGAATTCTGTAGGTAAGGGCGCCGAATTTGTCACCAATTGAGGGGCATTCTTGTCCTTTCACCCCAATTTCGTGCCCTAGCCTTCACACTCTATAAATACACTCTCTTCTCTGAAACCAAAAAAGCCCCAACATCCAAAAATACAAACTTCATCTTCTTTCACAACAAAAGATAGAGAGAAGCTCCAAAGGCATCTATGGAGGTTCTCTTTTATGGATGTCTCACCATCACCTTTTACACCTCTACCACCTATCTTTGGAGGAGATTCGAAGGAGAAAGGAGGGCTCTCATGTCAAATTTGAGTAAAGCATACAACAATGGAGATCAACACACTTTGGAGGGATTTCTCCACTTGGGTTTTCTCTTATCACTCTTTTTCTTTGTATTTCTTTATCTTGATGTGTAATCCCCCACTTGGGAATATTTATAAACCTACACTTGTGCTATTTATGTATGATTTGTTCTTAATTCATTTGGATCTTGTTCTATTTTTTACTATTTATGATTTAATCTCTTATTGTTACTTGCATGTGTATAGAGGATTAGAAATTGATGTGTAATCATGAATTGAACTAGGAGTAGAATAACTTAATTTAGGAGTAGTTTAATCAAATATTTCATTTCTGTATGTATGCTGATTGATGATTTAAAATGACATGTTTTGAATGATTTGAGTGAATAAGAGTTAGGATTGTGCTTTGGATGATTTTTCGAGCTTGATCTTGACTATTAGCTCTAGAGAATGAGAGAAGTTTGGTTTATGCATGGATATGCTAGATCAAGCTTTGGTTCTATGTTCTTGTGCTTAATGGGTCTTTGACTTAGAGACACAATTGCTCTTCCAAACCTTTGGTTGAGTGATGATTTGATTTTGGGTAATTTCCTTAATTAAGAGAACGAACCCTTGATTTGAATTGAATGTGTCTAATGCTTAACAATCAACTAGATATGCATTTATGTATGTATGTATGGTAAACTCATTTCATTTGTGTGACCATTATCTTGCATCTCTCTAAGCCACATTTGTTTTCGTAACTTAGGGTATCTTACCTTTAGGAGTAGAGTAATTTACCTTAGAAGTAGAGTAATTCAGAAAGGCAAGCACCTGGTTACATTTCAATATTTAGTTTTAGATTCATTTCACTCACTATTCACACCAACCGTATTATACTTACACTTCACACACACCATTCTCACCACTTCCGTATTCTATTTACATGCTTTCAATAAACATTAAAACTTGAGACGGTTGGTGGATGAGACCTCTCTGCGGAACGATATCCTTGCTTGTTGCTATACTAGTCTCTTGATGCATCTGCGAGATAGAACAAAATATACATCTTTTGACATACACAAACGACGATGTGTCAATCCACTAGTTTGAGAACCTAAGCAAGTAACGTCTCTTTCGTTTTTTTTAAACGACTAATTAAGCAAGTGGCAAAACCGCAATGAAGAAACGAGGGGCAAACATAATACCAACATGACAAAATGGCAGCAACTGCCCGGAAAAAAGAAAACGAATCACAAAGAGAAACAAACCAACAATCAACCTAATCAAAAACGAAAATCGAACCCCAGCGTATTGAACCAAGTCCCCCACCTACAAACACAAAAGCAACCTTTAATCTAACATTTGTCATCATTTTTCCCACTAGCAATTCAATCTGCCAACTCTTCTTCTAAACCACCGAAATTGCAATCACAAGCCCCACTTCTGGTCTTCATCCTATGGATTCTAAAGGGAAAATAAATTCCCCCCCCCCCCCCCCCCCAATGGTGGAAGGACTCGGAGAAGCAACAATAGCCCTCATCTTCCTATTCCTAAAAAAAAGATTCCATACCCCAAGATTAACATAAAGATCAATAGCTGGACCACCTAAATCACCCCCCACTGGGCACAAACCAAACCCTAACAAACCTATGCCCTTTTCAAAATTAATATAAACCACTTGGTCACCTGAAACCGCCACTCCCCCGTTTAAATCATCATTAGAATTAAAGATCATAATACTCTTACTTTTAGACTTCTTACTCTCAACACCTTCCAAAGAAGCCAATATATCATTAATCTTATTAACATTACTCATCAAACTCTCCCTACGTTGAAAATCTAACTTGCTTACCCCACCTTTAACAAAACACTCACCACTTATCCCAACACAAGAACCAAGAGACCCACCATTTGACATATTAGCTTTCTCTTTATCATAGGCCTCAACACCTATCCTAACACAAGGACCAACAAAACCTCCAATCAATTCATTTGACCCCAAAACCACCATACCACCCGAAAACTCACCCTCCTCCCTTACAATCGAATCTCTTACACTAACATCACCATATTCAAGAATCCCATTCTTTTCAATATCCAACTTGGCATTAAGAAATGACATCTTTTGTCATCTCTCTTTTGGTTTATGTATTTATTCCCCTTTTTCCTTTGTCCTTAATGACATATGCATTATCACCCTTACCAAGGCTAGAGTGACTTAGCTTGTTGTAGGCTTTTTTGATAAAAGTACTCTCTAACTCATCCCTACCATACCTTATCATGAATTGGTCCAGACTTTCCATGCTTACCATCTCTCTTTTGGTTTATGTATTTATTCCCCTTTTTCCTTTGTCCTTAATGACATATGCATTATCACCCTTACCAAGGCTAGAGTGACTTAGCTTGTTATAGGCTTTTTTGACAAAAGTACTCTCTAACTCATCTGTACCATACCCTATCATGAATTGGTCTAGACTTTCCATGCTTCTTTTTTAAAGAAAAAAAAGTGTCTTTAGATTATTGATTTACCTTGACACCCTCGATCTTATCACCTTATTCACTAATCCAAAGAGAAGCATCACCTACTCCTTTTTTTTTTTTTTTTTTAAATCCATCAGAGTTTTCCTTTTCGTTCAGCAAACCCCTTTTATGCAAACCCAAATTTTTTTCTATCATTAACACATCTACAAACAAACCTTCTTCCTCCAACTTCACCACAAAGGATTCATCATCCATAACAACCTTGATCTCACTAGAAAATAGTTGATGATTCGAAGACCAACACCCTACCTCTATCAAAACGAAGTCTCAACCTTGTCTCCTCATCAACCCAGAGTGGTTCTCCTATCATCCATCCCAGCTTGCAGAAAAAATTTGAATCCCAAAAACACAAAGGAACCCCTTTGACAATAATCCAAACAAGCCAATTTGAGAAGTTAAGGCTTTGGACCAATTCACCATTGAAGAAAAACAATTGTACCAAAAGAACGACTCCTCATAAATTCATCTTTCTCACTTTCGGTTTCAAAACTCCACAAAATGGTCTTGTCACTAATGAAAGCTGAAGAGAAATGAAAACCTCTACAAGATAACCAATCGTTGACACTAGAAATGTCAGAGAAATGCTTTAAAATCCCCACTACACTTCTCTTAATCCAAACATCATCAATCTGATGAGCATTCCATTTGAAGGTCAACATCTCTTCTTTGCTCCTCACCATCTCACTCCAACTCCCTTTCTGAATGTCTGAAATAAAAGTTTAAAAATAGATAAACAAAGAAACTTAAACAAGTCAACATAAAAACAACACAGATAAACAAATAAATTTAAATAAGTCATAGTCAAGAGTTTTAAAATATAAAGTCATAAAACAAATATAAGTAAACTTAAAAGCCCTCTTTGTTATTCTCATCTTTCACTTATGACCATCCTCATAGCCGTGATCCTGGTCAACACAAAAAAAAATTGTCATATTTTTAAATAATTAGTAACTATTTGGTACATAATTTACAAAATAAGTAAATTCATTTTGAATCTAAAAAAAATACTTAAGAGCATTTTACATATTTCCAGCAACAACTGTATTTATAGAGTGAATATTAATAGGCAAACTTGAAAAACTTAATTACTTGGTTCATTGAAAGAAAGAGAAAATTCGGAAGTTTAATGCTGTCTAAATTAGTTAAATTAATCACATAAAAAAAAAAGGGATTCAACTTTAATAAAAATTTCAGCCTCTGAGCCATATTCACCGTGGTTATGATTTTCATCGTCCATCTCATTGTCGTCAAATTGACTTAGAGACATTCTTACAAATGGAGAATGTAGAATGGAGAATGTAGAATGGAGAATGGAGGAAGATAGAAACCTGTTTATATAGGGAAACATTGCTCATAGTTGCTGAAAAAAGAAATGGAAGGAGTTTAGAGAGATGATAAAATAAAATTCATCTTTGTGAAACCCAATTTTCAAAGATAGCAAATTGAAAGAGAGATGTTGTGAGTTGATTTTAAATAGGTTAAGCGTGAGAGCATCTATGTGAAACCTAGCAATTTGAAAAAGAGATAAATGTGTTAAGTTGATTTTAAATAGGGTAAACGTGAGAGCATATCTGTGAAACCCAGTTTCCAAAGGCATCAATTTGAAAGAAAGGAGAGGAATTGAAGAAGGGGTATGAGCGTTTTTATGGTGTTTGAAGTATAGCTGTCAAAACGTGTCGACACAACCCCTTAAGGCACGACCCCTTAAGGTCTGGCCGCCTTAACGTGTCGTGCCGTGTCGTGCCAGCACATGAAGTCAACATAAAAACAACACTGATAAACAGATAAATTTAAACAACATAAGTAAACTTAAAAATCCTTTTTGTTATTTTCATCTTCCACTCCTAGCCGTTTTCGTGGTCGTGGCCCTAGTCAACACAAAAAACTTTTGTCATATTTTTAAATAATTAGTAACTATTTGGTACATAGTTTACAAAATAAGTAAATTAATTTTGAATAAAAAAAAATACTTAAGAGCATTTTATATATTTTCACCAACAAATGTATTTACAGAGTAAATATTAATAGGCAAACTTGAAAAACTTAATCACTTAGTTTTTTATAAGAGAATTAGTGAGAAAATTGAAAGAAAGAGAAAATTTGGAGGTTTAATGCTGTTTGAATTAATTAAATTAATCACAAAGAAAACAAAAAGGATTCAACATTAATAAAAATTACAGGCTCTCAGCCATATTCACCGTGGTTAGAATTTTTGTCGTCCGTCTCATCGTCGTCGAAGTGACCTGGAGACATTTTCACGAATGGAGAATGGAGAATGGAGAAAGATGGAAATCTAATTATATAGGGAAACATTGCTCATAGTTTCTAAAAAAAGAAATGGAAGGAGTTTAGAGAGATGATAAAAAAAAAAAAAAATCCATCTCTGTGAAACCCAATTTCCAGAAATAGCAAATTGAATGAGAGATGTTGATTTTAAATAAGTTAAGCGTGAAAGAATCTCTGTGAAACCTAGCAATTTGAAAGAAAGATAGATATGGTAAGCTGATTTTAAATAGGGTAAACGTTAGAGCATATCTGTGAAACCCGGTTTTCAGAGACATCAATTTGAAAGCGATAGGCTGAAAGGAGAGGAATTGAAGAAGGAGTTTGAGTGGTTTTATGGTGTTTGAAGTAAAGCTGTCAAAACGTGTCAGCACAACCCCTTAAGGCACGACCACTTAGGGTCTGGCCGCCTTAACGTGTCGTGCCGTGCCGTGCCAACACATGAAGTCAACATAAAAACAACACTGATAAACATATAAATTTAAACAACATAAGTAAACTTAAAAATCATTTTTGTTATTTTCATCTTCAACTCCTAGCCGTCTTCTTGGCTGTGGCCCTAGTCAACACAAAAAACTTTTGTCATATTTTTAAATAATTAGTAACTATTTGGTACATAGTTTACAAAATAAGTAAATTAATTTTGAATAAAAAAAATACTTAAGAGCGTTTTATATATTTTCACCAACAAATGTATTTACAGAGTGAATATTAATAGGCAAACTTGAAAAACTTAATCACTTAGTTTTTTATAAGAGAATTAGTGAGAAAATTGAAAGAAAGAGAAAATTTGGAGGTTTAATGCTGTTTGAATTAATTAAATTAATCACAAAGAAAAAAAAAGGATTCAACATTAATAAAAATTACAGGCTCTCAGCCATATTCACCGTGGTTAGGATTTTCGTCGTCCGTCTCATCGTCATTGAAGTGACCTGGAGACATTTTTACGAATGGAGAATGGAGAATGGAAAAAGATGGAAAACTAATTATATAGGGAAACATTGCTCATAGTTTCTGAAAAAAGAAATGGAAGGAGTTTAGAGAGATGATAAAAAATAAATCCATCTCTGTGAAACCCAATTTCCAGATATAGCAAATTGAATGAGAGATGTTGTGAGTTGATTTTAAATAAGTTAAGCGTGAAAGAATCTCTGTGAAACCTAGCAATTTGAAAGAAAGATAGATATGGTAAGCTGATTTTAAATAGGGTAAACGTGAGAGCATATCTGTGAAACCCAGTTTTCAGAGACATCAATTTGAAAGCGATAGGCTGAAAGGAGAGGAATTGAAGAAGGAGTCTGAGTGTTTTTATGGTGTTTGAAGTAAAGCTATCAAAACGTGTCAGCACAGCCCCATAAGGCACAACCCCTTAGGGTCTGGCAGCCTTAACGTGTCGTGCCGTGCCGTGCCGACACATGAAGTCAACATAAAAACAACACTGATAAACAGATAAATTTAAACAACATAAGTAAACTTAAAAATCCTTTTTGTTATTTTCATCTTCAACTCCTATCCATCTTCGTGGCCGTGGCCCTAGTCAACACAAAAACTTTTGTCATATTTTTAATTAATTAGTAACTATTTGGTACATAGTTTACAAAATAAGTAAATTAATTTTGAATAAAAAAAAATACTTAAGAGTGTTTTATATATTTTCACCAACAAATGTATTTACAGAGTGAATATTAATAGGCAAACTTGAAAAACTTAATCACTTAATTTTTTATAAGAGAATTAGTGAGAAAATTGAAAGAAAGAGAAAATTTGGAGGTTTAATGCTGTTTGAATTAATTAAATTAATCACAAAGAAAAAAAAGGATTCAATATTAATAAAAATTTCAGGCTCTCAACCATATTCACCGTGGTTAGGATTTTCGTCGTCCGTCTCATAGTCGTCGAAGTGACCTGGAGACATTTTTACGAATGGAGAATGGAGAATAGAGAAAGATGAAAACTTAATTATATAGGGAAACATTGCTCATAGTTTCTGAAAAAAGAAATGGAAGGAGTTTAGAGAGATGATAAAAAATAAAAAATAAAAAAAATCCATCTCTGTGAAACCCAATTTCTAGAAATAGCAAATTGAATGAGAGATGTTGTGAGTTGATTTTAAATAGGTTAAGTGTGAAAGCATCTCTGTGAAACCTAGCAATTTAAAAGAAAAAGCTGATTTTAAATAGGGTAAACGTGAGAGCATCTCTGTGAAACTCAATTTCCAGAGACAGCAATTCAAAAGAGATAGACTGAAAGGAGAGGTATTGAAGAAGGGGTCTAGACATTTTTATGGTGTTTGAAGTAAAGATGTCAAAACGTGCCGGCACGACCCCTTAAGGTTCGACCTTCTTAACATGTCGTTTTGTGTCGGCACGAGAAGGTGTCGAGCCGTGCCAGGCATGACACGTTAAGAATAAGGGGGGAATGGCATGGCCCTTAGGCACAACCCTAATGGGTTGTGCCATGCCAGCACGCTGGGCTAGCCTGGTGGGCCATAACAGGCCAGCCCCACTTTATTATTATTATTTTTTTTAAGATTTAAGTTTTTTTTTTAAAAAAAAAAATTAAGATTTAAATTTTAAAGTATTAAATTTATTTGTTATAAAATTATTTTTATGATTTAACTTATGTATTTTTAATTGTTATTTGTTTATCTTATTTATTATTTTAGTCTAATAAAATAAAATGTAAAAAATAGATAGATTTATTTAATAAAATAATTCAATGAATAAATAAAGATTAAAGATGTAAATATATATATATATATATATATATGAAAATATGAAATGATGAATTATTTATTTATTTAATAAAAAGTGTGTAAGTGTAAGTCGGATAAAAAAAATATAGGTAAGGAAATAAATTTTATTTGCTTATGTAGAATTCAGTATTACATGATCGCTTCATTAAAAACCTTACCAAGAAAATCCAATGGGATGAAAACTTGGTAAGGGAAAAAGAGTGCAATCGAATTACAAGTAGTCAAGTAAATGTACATGTATAATTAAAAATTAAAAATTAAAAAAAGAGTACAATCAATAACTCTTCAGTCTTCAGTCTTCACTTCTAATTCTGGTCCTGGACCTGGACCTGGTTACTGCCGAAACCCTCACTGACGTATAAATTGATGAAATTTTGAATAACTTCTTGGTCTTCCATTTGATGTTGCATCCTCATTCGAGCATGCACCCAATCCCGAAGGCATGTTAATACCTCCACCATCTCAAGAGACAAAGAAGTTCTTCTTGGTTCAATTATACATTCACTCATGCTAATTGTCTATTCTGAAGAAACAGTGGACACGGGGATAATAAGTACATCACGTGTTAGTTATGACAGGATCAGATATCTGTTGCTATAGTTCTTCCACCATAACAGCAGATCAAATTCCTCCGCCGATATTAAGCACATATTTTAATATATAATTAAGAGCCTAATTTGATCTATGGTTTCTAAACATTAACATTCCAACTTACATCTCAATTTATATTTCGTTTAGTGATATATGTCAATTTGTCAAAAAATAAAATAACAATAAGTTCATAAATCATATCTCAATTTTGTACTCCAACTTTTGATACGACACTCGAATTTAACATATCATGATTAATGTGTAATCACATATTAATTCAATCCAAATGTCATATAAAAATTTGATATAAGGATTAGAATATTTGGTATTATTGTAATAATAATTTATCTCAATAACTAAATGTAAATTAAATTATTAAAGTTGAAATATGACTTTGTATGCTTAACCATATTGTTTTTTAAAATGGTGAACTAAGCACCTATTCAATGTATAATTTAGATACATTTTTTTTATTAAAAAAAAAAATAAGTAATATAAAATTGTGAGAGGTTATGTTTTAGTCAAATTTAAAGAATAATATTATACAAGATTATGAAAACTAATATATTAAGATTTAAAAGAGGACCCGCTGTAAGTGTTGGTCATCTTTTTTTATTATTATTATTATTAAGGCAGGAATACTTAAAGAGGAAATACCCCGAATTACACTTGATTTAATAAAACCAAAAGCTTTAAAATATTAAATTAGAAAATAATTTATTTTTCTTAAGAAAATAAGAATCATACTTGTATTGAATTACAGGTGAAATAAGCGGGGTGCCTAGTCGATCTAATAAATCGAATCAAAAAAAAAAAAAGAAAAAAAAAAAAAGTCGATTTAATAAAAATACAATTAAATTTCAACTAAAACTGAAGCTCTTTGCCTCTTTCTCTAAAATTGCTGAAGGTCAAACCTCTTTTTTCCTTAATGGATCAACAATTTTCTTACAAAAGAGAAATTGGGAGGTTTTTATCAATGTATGAATCTAATGAATATTTTTCGTATAGGCAATGGGGTGTAGAAAGAAAAGGAAAAATTAACGAGCATATTTTCGTTAAATGGGGTATTTTTAGGCCATTTTGAGGTGCCAATAGCATGCCAATACTCTTGACAAATGGATACTTTCATGTTCTCATTTTTGAAAAAATAAAAAAGCAGAATTTCACATAAATCACACTTTTTTGGTGATTTGTCACCTTTATTGTCTTTCATATTCATCACTTTAGTCCATTTGATTAAATATTTCAAAGTCAACTATTTTAAAAACTGTAAAAGTATATTTTTGCCCTTATTACTATTTAATTTAGTTAAAATGATTATCTTAACTTTAAATTAAAATGAAAAACAATAAATTTCTTAATAATAAAATCTTAAATAAATCGATTACAAAAAAAATTATGAAAAATAATAATTTAAAGCTAAGATAATCATTTTATCTAAATAAAAATCCATTATGAAAAAAATATATATAAAATAAGAAAAAAAAAATTATTATTATTTTTTAAAAATATTTTTGTAATCTATTTATTTAATGAGTTGAGATGTCTGACAATACTTAATGGAAACCATTAAAGCCATCTAACAAGTCCAAATTCGATGATCAATATTGATAATTATAGACGCTGACTTAAGTATTAATCTTGAAGCTATATAAAATAATATTGATAATTATGTCTTAAGCAAGATTAAATTGACTTGGATTAATATAAAATGCCTGTAAATTGTAATTTGTAAACCAAGTGATTAACTAAGTAAAGCAAAACCAATTATGTTTGCTCAATCTGGTAAGTTCATCAACTAAGTACATAATCCTGTACGTAGTGAACTATAACCGCCAAGATCAGACCATGAATTGATTAATCCCCACGTCAACGGCCTTTTTGCTTAATTATCCTTTTAATAAATTTTCGATGTTTCAAAAAAAAAATAAAAAAAAAAATAAAAAAATTTCAAAAATCGGCTGATTTTTGAAACTTGACATTGAAATCCGAAATGATCTTGAATTTTGAGTTCTGCTGGGTTTAAGCACTATATGTATGGTATAAATATCTACTCTCATATTGGGATGCAACACAAATGTTAGGAAAGACTCGAACCTTTTAGTGAAATAAGAAGTGCACACCACCTGAGCCAATAGGGATATATAAAAATTGACTAATTAATCATATAATTATATATTATGAATTAATTATGTTCTAATTAATCATATGTTGTGGGAGGTTGTATTTCTGGACATATATGTTATATGTATCGGTTCATGTATTATTTATTTATATTAAATTAGTAGAAAGAGCCTCGGCTGTGGGTGCATTAACTCTTACGTGAACTGATGCAGGTAACTATAGTGGCCTTGATATATACAATTTATACGGCGCTGATTTCTTTGGATTTCATTTATATTAATTTCTTAGACTATACTTAATTTATTCCTTCTCATCATATAATCCAAACATATCTCTCCAGCTTTCTATAAATAACTCAAACTTTTCATGTTCTTTTCATCAACTCATCCTTTGTCAATCACGTACCTGATCTTCATCATTATTGAAATTCTTGCAATTCCATATATCTTCTCTCTTTCACTTTAATTCTTTCTTAACATTCAGTAAAAATGGCCATGTTTATTCTTTTCATTATTCTCACTATTCTCGTAAATCCATCATCAGCAAAAACAAACTATAATGTGTTGAGTTTTGGAGCAAGAGGCAATGGTGTAACAGACTCCACTCAAGCATTTGTCAATGCATGGGCTGCAGCTTGTGCCTCCACAGAACCAACCACTATTTATGTACCGAAAGGAAGGTACTTGCTTGGCCCCGTTGCCTTTAAAGGTGGTTGCAAAAGCTCAGATATCACTCTACGGATTGATGGAACGTTAGTGGCTCCGGCAGATTTTCGTGTATTGGGTCAAGCTGAGAATTGGGTTAGCTTTGATCAAGTCACCGGAGTTTCCATTATCGGAGGGTCACTGGATGCTAAAGGATCTGCCTTGTGGGTTTGCAAAGCTCAAGCAGGAACTAATTGTCCCAATGGAGCCACGGTAACACATTAAACTTGCTTTGAGTTATATATTTCTAGCAATTTCTTTTTTAACATATAAAAAAAAAAATCTTAATTGTTAAATTTATTGTGTGAGTGCAGACATTAAGCATTACCAACTCAAACAACATCAGGATCAATGGACTATTTTCATTAAACAGCCAATTGTACCATATCGTAATCAACCGTTGCCAGGATGTGCTTGTTGAAGGCATTAAAGTAATAGCTTCTGGTAACAGCCCAAATACAGATGGTATTCATGTTCAACAATCGACCAATGTGAAGATCATCAACTCTTCCATCAAAACTGGGGATGATTGTGTTTCCATTGGCCCTGCCACCAACAACTTGTGGATTGAAGGTGTTACTTGCGGCCCTGGTCATGGCATTAGGTATTCATTCATATAATTTTGTTTAGTTTTGTAATATTACAGAGAACGACCACTCTTTCTTTGTAAACCACTACAAGTATGTCTAGTGCATGAAAAGTACAGTATTGTATTTATTTTCTACCACGAATTTAACATGATATTGATTGTAATTTGCAGTATTGGAAGTCTGGGCAAGGATATGGAGGAGGAAGGAATACAAAATGTGACGGTCAAAAACACAATCTTCAAAGGTACCCAAAATGGGCTGAGAATAAAGTCATGGGCCAGGCCCAGCAATGGATTTGTTAAAAGTGTTCAATTCATTGATATTGTCATGCAAAATGTCCAAAATCCTATTATCATAGACCAAAACTACTGCCCTCACAACTTAAATTGTCCTGATCAGGTAAGAAATTTCAGAAATGTACATACTATTATGATTTAGTTGAACTTATAACACGTAATTTATTATGTATTAATAATTTTCATTTTCATTTTTTTAAACATCAGGTTTCGGGTGTAAAAATCAACGATGTGTTATATCAAAATATTCGTGGAACATCAGCCACTCCGGTTGCTATAAAATTTGGGTGTAGCACCAAGTATCCATGCAAAGGGATAAAACTGCAAAACGTGAATTTGACATATTTAAAACAAGTGGCTCAGTCCTCCTGTGCTAATGTAATTGGGACGACAATGGGCTTGGTCAAACCGGATAATTGTTTGTAATTAGATTGACAATTTATTTTAATTTATTTTACATAAAAGCTAGGGTTGTTTGTAATCAGAAAAGGCAGCATTCTTTTGAATAATATTCAATAAAATCGATGTACAGTATTATTTCTCATGAATTTTTTACTAGTCGAAAATTCTTATTCTTGACTAAAAACAAAAAATTATCATATAAGAGTTAAAAAAAGTAATAACAAAAAAAAAGTTCGTTGTTCAAAAAAAAAAAAAGTAATAACAAAATAAGGAATAACGGATCACTAGATTAAACACTTGTTAATTCTATCTAGTAAAATTATTAAGAATGAACTAAGAAGTAAAATGCTTATCTAAATCACAATCTCCAATAAATTTAATGCAACAATATATAAGCAATGAAACCTACAGTACTCCAGCATATATAGCCATGCGCCCATGCATCTGCAGCATTTGGGGTAGCTTCGTTCCTTACTTGAGCACCACTACCTCCATGACTGTTTAATGTTGACATATCGGCAAAAGATGGGCAAGCTGGAATTGGGGGGGGGGGGGGGGGGGGGGGGGGGGGGGGGGGGGGGGGTTCTTAGAGATCAGAACTGTAAGGTTCTTTGCATATTCTCGGCCAATGTGGGGACTCGGGATGCACTTACTGCAGAAATCTTGGCAATTCAGAGAGCCATTGAGTTATGTGCCTCTAATCCAGCTTTGTGGGGGTAAAGATATTACGTTTGAAAGTGATTCGAATGTGGCTGTTTCATGGATCAACGGTTTGGGGATTGGAAGTCGAGAACACGTTAACTTCATCTTTGCTATACGCAGCAACCTCAATACTATTGGTCAACCTCGGGTGGCTTTCAATTATAGGTCTTCTAACTCGATTGCTGACATTCAAGCAAAGAGAGGTTCTGGCGGAGGTGAAGATCTGCTGTCTTGGAGTTGCTAATGTTTTGTGTTAAGTGTCTGTGAGATTTCTTATCTGAAGCCCGTGTGCTTTTTTTGTTGTTTTGATGTTTGTTTTTTAGCTGTTTTGTGCTGTTTTGTTTTGTTCGTTTGAGTGGCTTGGTGCCTTTCTTGGGAGCCTGGGCGTTGTTTCCAGGGTCCTCCCCTGTTTTTGGGTGGCTTTCCATCCCTCAATAAATTTGCTTTTCAAAAAAAGAAAGAATTTACCTGCAGAGAAGTGCTTTCTAATAAAATAATTAAAGGTGCTGTTTTATTATATATAAAGTTTTTAGTTGTCTTCCTCTTACACTAAGTTTCCGAGCATAATCTTCCTCTCTTCTTCTGAAATTAATTCAAAGTTGCAACCCTGGTCCATGAACAAACTATGTGCAAAACTGCAAATGCAACAATAGATACTGTATCAAGTTTCCAGTCAGTTTTCATCAATAATTGTTAAAGATATGGTATGATTTGATTATTCTTATTTTTTAATAGAGCGAGCTTAGAAGCAATGGTTTTATAAACACATTAATTGAAAAAGGAGAATTAAAAATTATATTCAGTTTTTTTTCGATTCCTAAGAAATTATGTATTGAAGATTTGAAGTACTATTGATGTAGGATTCATAAATACAATACTTGTTTAGAGACTATCAAGCAGAAAATTAGAAATTAAAGAGGTTTCAAATTTACATGACAATCTCCACTAAAATTAATGCAAAGAAGCCTAAAATCCAGCTTAGCCATGCATTTGCACCACTGGGGGTACTAGCTTCGTTCCCACGGCGATGGCTGCCAGCGCCTAAGACTCCCCTTCCCCAAGTACTTCCATGGCCACCACGACCACTGCGTCCGCCAATATGACCACCATGTCCGCCTCCAGCACCACCTCTAGCAACAACTAGAGATAACAAAAAGGCGAGGACAGCCAGCACGAGCCAGAACTTTGTAATGAGTTTCTTTGATGCTAAGTTAAGCTTCATCATGGATCCTTATTTTGAACCCTCTATGGAATTAGAAATTGAAAACAATTTTTTTTATTTATAGCTAAAGAAGTGCTTTATGATCAGAAAGTGCTTTTAGATGCTTTTGTAAAAAGACATCTTCAATCAAAAACGTTTTTGTTATAAAAATAAATACTAGCAACGCGTTATTATTTTTTAGTAAATAATATTGAAGTGAGAGATATATAATTAGTGCTCACAAACTTGCAGGTATAAGTCAAAGAAAGTTATATAGCTAGATAGATCCATAAAGAGAAGTTTGATAACAGCTTCATACTTTATTATTAGAGTGACGATATTTGCATTCCTGAAAAGTTATATGTGCACCACTTTTTGTATGTACACACCGTTAAGTTTTATTAAAACGTCATATTTTGTAAATACACCCCACACATTACCAAATATGTCGTTTCTTTTTATTTTGGAAAAATAAAAATAAAATAAACAATAAAAAATATGGGAGGACCAATACCAGTTACATGACTTGATCCGATCAGTTTATAGTGATTTCACTAATCAGTTTAAAACTTCTTTGGGCAGCTGTTTCCTCCTCTCTCATTTGGAGGAGGAAGAGGAAGAAATTTGCTTTGCTTCTCCGTTCTTTCGTGAAATAAACAATAAAAAAAATTAAAGTGTAGATTTCAAAATAAATTATAATTTAACTTAAAAAAGGTTAATTTTGAAATTTTAAAAATATATAAATTTGGAATGTACATATGTTTTTCAAGGGTCGTAAATATCACTACTCATATTATTATTATTTTTTTAACTATTACAGTATTCAAGGATTTTAGGTTAACCCAATGGTCTAAGGATAAAGTCATGGGCCAAGCCCAGCAATGGATTTGTCCAAGACTCAAAAGTGTTCAATTCATTGATGCTGTTATGTAAAATATTCAAAATCCTATTATCTTCCACAAAAGCTACTGTCCTCACAATTTAAATCGTCTTGTCATGTAAGAAATCTCATAAATGTACCAACTTCAATGATTTAGTTGAACTTATAATACATTATATATCATGTATTAAGTATTATAATTTTCAATTTTTTTTTTTTTTTTAATATCAAGTTTTACTAGTAAAAATCAAGGGAGAATTGCACAAACATGACTCGAGGTTTAATGAAATTGCACATATATGGCAGTTTTGGCCATATACACATAAACTTCTCTCAACATTTGAAAATTATTACACAAACATCCCCTGCCGTTAAATGGATCTGTTAGTCAATGGTTAAAAGTGTAAAAAATTTAAAATACCCTTTATTTTTATTTTAAATAAACAAAAAAATAAGATAAAAGAATATTTAAAAAAATATTTTAGATAACATGAATGTATCTTAAATCTGAAACCTGGAGAAAAAAATTCATCTTTACAAAAAAAAAAAAAAGTTTTATAAACAATTTAATAATAAATAAATTTAAAATTTAAAATTTATTTAAAATCAAGAGGGAATTGCACACACTATTTTTTTTTTAAGATGAATTTTTTTTTTTAGCTTTCAAATTTAAGATACATTCATATTTTCTAAAAGATTTTTTAATATTTTTTTTTCTTATTTTTGAATTTTTTATTTTGTTTAAAATAAAAATATAGGGTATTTTAGACTTTTTACACATTTGACCATTAACTAACGGATTCATCTAACGGTAGGGGATGTTTATGAAACAATTTTCAAATGTTGAGAGAAGTTTGTTCATATATAGTCAAAACTGTCATATTTGTGTAATTTTATCAAACCTGAGGGATGTTTGTGTAATTCCCCCAAAAATCAACTATATGTAATTTCAAAATAGTGAAAATGAGTGGAAATAGCATATTTTTCGGTTGAATGTGTGGATCGGTTTGTTACTAAATTAATAAGTTTAGTTTAGATAGTATTTAAGTATGAAAGTTTTATAAACGAAAAAAAAAAAAAAAAAAATTAACTTCACTACTTTTACTTTAAAATCACTTTGCACTTTTTTTTTTTTTTGGGACATCTTTTTCTCGTCACTTTCTCTCATCATTTTTCTCCTTCCTCTATCTTGATTCTTGTATCTCGCTACAACTGTAATTTTTCCTGGAAAACTTTTCTTTGAATTCGAATATGTTATCTAGTTTACTATTTGTAGTGAAAATATATGCATATCTCTTTAAAATTATATTTTGATTAATTTCAGGTTTGGATTTTTAGGATTGTTTAAGTTTTTGTAGATTAAAAACTTAGAAATTAACAAAATGTGCTAATGCAGTTGGGACGATATTCGGCTTGGGTCAAACCAGATGGTTATAATTATTAGTTAAATTAACAAAATGTTTTGTGTTTATAAAGCTAATGTTGTTTACTTGTTCAGTCAGCACTACAACATATTGGATCTTTTACGGCTTGATTTTACATGGTGTTGTAAATGTTATCAGGGCCGTCTCCAAACATTTCAGGGCCCAAGCCATGTCATGATATTAACAAAAATCGGGGCCCCATATACCAAATATAATGTAATTATATCGTAACATGCACCGATGCACAATTCGTCAATTCATACAAGTTTCTCACAAATTCAACAAGTGGAGCAGCACAAACAAGTAAATAAATTCCAATCAAATGTACCTACAAAAAAAAAAAAAAATAAACAACAGAGCCAAAAACTCTACCTCTTCAAAGCAATTCGATGTCTGCTATTTTTTCCTTTCCTGGTTGTCTTGTGTTTCTCCTTTTGTTTTCCTTGTGCTTTGGTTGGGTTTCTGCTGACTTTTTGAATCTTTGAATCAAGTTTCCTTTTAATGTTAAAAAAATAAAAACAATGTCCACTAATTATTTGGCATTTTTTAAAATTAGAATTAGTGGGCCTTTAAAAAAAAAAAAACAATGTGGTTAGAAATTAGAAGTAATTGGGCCTTTTTTACATTTATATAAATTGCATGTCTTGGATTGGGCCCTTTTTAAAATATAAATAAGTTGGATTTTGGACCCCTAATTTTACAAAAGATGAAGAGGTTAATTGGGTCAATTGGGGGCCCCAGCGAGCTGCTGGGTTTGCTAGCCTTATGGGCCAGCCCTGAATGTTATTAATCACAACTTACATTCAGTGTAAGTCGTAATAGTGATACATCATTTTTCAAAGACGGCACGTATTTGAGGAACGTCGTAAAAAAAGATTATTTACGGCTTACCTATTGCGTGTCTTGTTTGAGAGTCTTTTAAGACATACAACTTACGCCATAAATACATTTATCATAAACAAGCTTTTTGGCTCCTACGAGGAACACTAAGGTTGAAACTTAATTTTTTGTTAGGCGGGTGTTTTGGGACAAAATAATATTTGTTGATGATAATGATTTTAGGGAGTACATTTTCCCTTTTTTATCTTGATATTTTTTTGTTTTTTTTTTTAAGTTTTTCTTAAGAGATAGATTAATAATTAAATTTTCTTCGATTTTGTATAATAAATATTATAGATTAATTCAAAAAATTACTAAAAAAATATATTATTTTCATTTATAAATATAATAATCTAAAATACAAAATCACTTTTTAGAAAAGTCTATTTACATTTTCCCTTCCCTTTTGTTATAGGGATTTAAGTCTTACATTTATCTATTAAATTGTAAAATGTAGAGAAACATCTCTCTATCTGAGGTACAATTAACCAATATCTTTTGATTCGAAAATATATGATTTAAATTTTTTTTTTAATTAAATGTTAAAATAAATGTTTTTTTTTTTTTTTTTTGTCTATCATATAAAATAAAATTTGTATTATTGGAAATAAAATTTTGATTTAAAAATAATCAATAAAAATTTAATAACATATGTAGATTATATATAAACATTATGCAAATATTAACAAATTCGAATGAGTAGTAGAGTTAGTCAAGGCTTTGCTTGATCATCTTAAGGTCGAGATTGATGTGAACGAATTATTAAAAACCTTTGTAATTATAATTAATTGCTAGCAGCATTCTTTTGTATAAAATTCAATAAAATCCATTCTTTCTAATGGATTTTTCATTAGTTGAAAATTCTTATTCTTGACTTAATAAAAAAGAAATGATCTTATAAAAGTTAAAAAGGCACTAACAAAATACATTTCCATTTTAATCGTGATAATTAGCGTCACTAACCTGAGAAAAATTATAAACAGTAAAATTAAAAAGTAAAAATAAAATAAGAGTGTAGAAATTAAAGAGGTTTGAAATCTACATCACAATCTCCACTAAAATGAATGCAAGATAAGAAATGAAACCTAAACTCAAACTTATCCATGCATCTGCAGCATCTGGGGTAGCTTCATTCCTTCTGTGAGTATCACCACCAGTAACATGACGGCTGCTGCTAGCTCCCCCCGAGTACTCCCGCGGCCTAAACCACCACCACCTCCAATAAGACCACCCCTGAGTACTTCCGCGGCCAAAACCACCACTGCCTCCAATACGACCGCCACCTTTGGCAGCAACTAAAGATAACAAAAAGATGAGGACACCCAACACCACCCACAACTTCACGAGTTTCTTAGATGCTAATATGTTAAGCTTCATCATGGGTTATTTTTGCCTCTCAACAAAATTTTTTTTATGGAGATTACTGATTTGATCTGCAATACACTGATGATAATGCTGCACCTTTGATAGGATTCTTCTATATTTAAATTAATAAAAGCACAAGAAATCGATAAAAGAAGAAAAGAATAACAGAAAGAAAAGAATTCAGAGAGATGAAATTTTAGAACTTCTACTTGCTTTATTATAATGAATGATAGTCTCTTATATAGGGAGATAACAAACCTAGTTATTTAAGGAAAACAAACTAATCTATGTACGGAAAGCCTAAACCTAAAATGTAAAAGGAAAGCAATTTATAATAGGAAAATAAAAATAATTAATATATAACTCCTAATTAACATACTAATATTCCTTAATTAATATCGGTATCCTAACAACCTTGGTCCCCCTCTGGTACTCAAGTCATACCGGGCTGCTAGGGTTTTGAGCAACGGTAACTCGCAAAGCAAAGTAATGGATATACAATGAGTTTAGGCTCATAGCTGTCCCAAAACCCAATACTGCTGAAAGCAATATCGCGAATATGGCCTTCACATGAAGCTGCAAAAACCATTAAAAGGCCTTTGTTACGTATATGAAGCAAAGTTGTAAAAGGTAGTAATTTACTCAGCACTACAGCTACTTACCATAATATAGAATAGTTGTACAATTATGGCCACAAGAAAAATCTCAAGACCTGCATATATCCATATATACTCTCTGATAGCTGCAAGTAAGAAGAAAAAAAAAACACTTAGACATTCACAACTTACATAGAAGCTCGTCAAATTTCGAAGCTTGACTCGGGTTGGCTATACCTAGAATGACTGCAAATGTTGATGATAAAATTCCGAAGGTAAATGCAATAAGTGCTGCAATAATAATTGCTTGAGCATTCATGTCAGGAATCTACAGAATGATAAAAGCAGAGTTAATATCGACACACCAAAGTAGACCACCCAAATGATTATAATAATGTTAAACTAAAAAAGTTTTCGATTCACAATGAATACACATATCATGCTTGTAACAAATTGAAACACTCGGGTGGTCTTCACAAAACATTGTCTTTTCACACCTTGATTAATTGATGACTAAGTACAACCAAGTTGAAGCTCTAAGTGAATTTAAACAAGTTTGGATATCATACAGGTTAAATCTAGCTCCAAGAATCGTCATATTGTTTGTTCTAAGTTTTCTCTTAGCAAAATGGCATGCCAGTAGCTGCTCGAGGATGAAGAAATAACATATTGTGCTGATTAAGACATGCACCACAAAGTCCCGCCAGGCCCTGCATGAGTGAAATATCATTAATTATTAGTATGAAGTTTGACTCAGTCGCCAAAGTGTCTCAGTTGATTGTTGAACCATATTTAAAGGTAAAACGATTAGATAAATACCATAACTCTCATATTATATTACCTTATTGTTTGTGAATGCAAATTTTGTTGACTGAGATCCTGTCTAGTGTCCCTTTGAGCAGAGCTCTCCACCCGAAGAAAATTTACAGGTAAGTTTTGAACTTCAATCCCACATACCTCACAATTTCTGTTTCCTTTTGTGCTAAACCACTTGATTGCACATTCTTCATGTACAAGTCTAATCGCACCTTTGCAATAGCATTCCATTTTGAGTGTATTTCCTTCTTCACATACATCTAGACAGATCCTGCACACCGCATCTTCTTCATCAATTTCTTCACCATTGGCTTCCATGGGAGCAGGAACTATTTGATCTGCTTCAGAAGAAACAAAGGACAAAACCACGGGAGAATTAACGTGGGCAGTTCTTAGGTTGTCTGCTCATATTGACTAAATTGTACTAGTTGATCAAACGAAAGAACGGGTAAGCACGAAAAATTTGTAAGTCTAGATCAATTTGCATATCCAGATTGCTTGACTAGGTAGCTTAGAATTCAGGATGATCTACTCACAGTATACAACCAATGCTTAAATTTTAAATTTGCAGACACTTTGAATTTTATGAAAACAAATTCATTTCATCAAATTCAACTTGAATATGCACAGATTGTGACAATCATTAAGAATATAAACTATAATGTAGTTTTAAATCCAAAGTAAGATCATTTTCTGACTCCACATACTGAAAAATGGAAAAAGTCAGACAGGTCTGTAGACTTTATGAACTCAAAGGACTGCAACTATAAAAAAGAACTGTGTGTACCACTACATACCATCACTAGTGTCTGTTGGGACATCCTCTTTATGGGTAGGAAGAGAGATTGATCTTACAATGACAACATTTATCCCAGGAACGGACAAGGACCTTGAAACTGCAGCTCGTGTTGCTGCTTTCTGCACAAAATCGATGATAATTATCTTAAAACACTCTTCAATAAGTTTTGGAGGTTACTGACTTTGGAGAAGAGCTTTTGTAAAGAAATGTTAGACATATTTTGTTTTGCCAATCCATTATCCTGGAGCCAACAAGTAGTGAAATAGATGCTTTGATAGCTCAGATAAACTTATCAATATCCCCAATGAAAATAAATTTTAATCTAAAAGTTCATAAGTCAAAAATAAGTGCTGAATACACTTACATTTAGTTTATCCTGTTCACTAGACATCCTTGCTGAAGCAGGCGTTGAAACTGACGGGGATAATATTTTTGATGCAGGCGTAACAGGAAGAGATACACATCTTTGCCAAGAAAAAGCAGACGAGACATTAGATATGTTGGGACTCTCTGGAGCTGGCTGAGAATCAGTACTGAGGGAGCTTCTTTCACTTTTCTTTTTGAAGCTGAAACCCCAAAAGAAACCTCCTGGTGATGGACTACCACCCTTGTAGGAACCTTGAGACTGTAAAACCTTTCCATTTCTGCTACTGCCAAAACCTAATGGTTTAGGAGGAATTTGAAGTGAAAGATCCAAGCGCCTCCCACTTGGTTCCCGATTTGAAAACTCTTCATTCAATTGGTCCTCAATTTGGATATCAACCTGCATTACATCAACATTCCAACCCACTTCTGTTAGCTGACTATGTCACACTGCTAATATCAAATTTCGGCAAACACAATGTATGCCATGCCAATCACTATTTAACATTCTCTTGTATGTTTTTTTTTTGAACAACAGAACTTTATTAAAGGCACAAGGCCAGAAAAACAGCGCAAAACAGCCCGACAAGAGGCCAAACAACAGGCCAAGGGAGCAGCGCACCAAACAGAGCTCCAGAAACAGAGCAAGACAGGACACCAACAAACCACAGACAAACGCAAAACGGACAGAAACCAGAATCAACCAAGGCCACCCCAAACGCAAGACTAGCCATTTTCCCAAATCAAGATTTCCTCCTGCAGACCAGCGCCTTTCTTGGCTAAGGCATCAGCCACGAAATTACTGATTCTAGGCAAAAACACCACCTTTACCCTATACATTAAAACCAAAAAACTTTGAATCTCCTTAATAATCGGCTCCACCTCAGCCTCTATAGTCCCTTCATCATTCACCCACCGAACCACCAAATTTGCGTCACTAATGATAGAAATCTGGTTCCTTCTTAAGCCCAAAGAAAGAAAGCATAACTTACAAGCCTTTAAAATGGCTAAGGATTCTGCAACCGAGGCACTAGCAACGCCAATGTGGCTGGAAAACAGCCCCAAAACCTTCCCTGAATCACCTCTCAACACCCCACCTATACCCGCAGGACCAGGATTCCCCCTGGAAGAACCATCCACAAAAAACCTACAGCCATCGGAAAGAAAAGGGACAGCAGCAGCCTGCGAAGAGACATGCCTAGCACCTTGACTGGAGGAAACACTGTCCGGAAAGTTGACGATCAAGTGAGTTATCGGATCCGCAGTAGATTTTCCCAAAAACTTGAACCACCAAACCACCCTGAAAACCACCATATCGGCAGCCAAAGATAAGGAGGCTTGCTTGCTTTTAAAGATCAAGTTGTTCCTGCATTCCCACACTGTCCAGACAATAGCAGCAAACATGGAGTTCCACGCCCGGAAGTAATTCTTTCTAAGCATAAGCCCAGACCAGCCCCTTGCCCATTCCACAACAGATTTATTACAGCAAAACTGCACCCCCCAAAAATTCATACATTTAAACCACAGCTTTTTAGACCAAGGGCAATGAAGGAAAAGATGATCAATCGATTCCTCTTCCGAATTACACAAAACACAATTCAAAGGAGACCCGGGATCAAAGCCAAATCTGTTCAGAACGTTACGAACCATGACCCTACCTTTAAACAATTGCCAAAGAAAAACTTCCACTTTCGGAGGACATAAACCTTGCCAAATCAAAGAATGATCCGAATTAAGCTTGGAGTTAAATTCTTCCAGGGAGTGTCTAAAGGAGCTAACAGAAAAGCACCAATTCGGATTCAAAACCCAACTAATGGAATCCGAGGTAAGATCATTCATCTTAAAACAATCTAAAACAGCCATCAAAATGTCCCATTGGAACTTCTCCCAACCAAAAAGAGGTCTCCTGAGAGTCACCTCCCACCTCCACCCCGAATCAACCCTCCTACCAAAATCCGCTACTTTGCCACACTTGTCAACAGCCAGAGCGTACAGCCTAGGAAAAACCGCTCTAAGAGGGGTATTCAACACCAAAGGATCATGCCAAAAATTTGCTCTAGACCCATTTCCAACAGAAATCATCATCCCTTCCGCTAACACCTTGGAAGAAGCCGTCTCCCTCCCAAAAAGGCTTCCAACAGCCTTTATAAAACAGGACTCACTCTTCCTGCTGCTCCAATCCCAAACCAACGAAGAATTAGGCACACCATACTTGGAACAAACCACCCTTCTCCATAAAGCATTGTCCTCCTTACCAAACCTCCACACCCACTTGGCAAGGAGACTTTTGTTCTTGTCTTGAATCCTACCGATGCCTAAGCCCCCATTTCTCCTACTTTTGCACAAATCATCCCACCTCACAGCATGGATTTTTCTTTTTTCGCTCCCATCACCCCAAAAAAACGATCTTTGCAACTTCTCAATCTCTTTGGCGATCCCCACCGGAATTCCAAAAACCGACATGAAATAAGTTGGAATACTGGAAAGAACCGATTTGATGAGGACTAACCTTCCCCCTTTGTTGATGAATTTCCGTTTCCACGGAGCTAATCTGTTCCTAATACGAGACAGAATAGGATCCCAGGCAACTTTCGAAAGCTTTTTGAACCCAAGCGGCATCCCTAGATAAGAAATAGGAAAATCCGCTCTTTTGCATCTTAAATTCTCAGCCCACACGTCACTATTCTCAACCCTCTTCCCCACTCTAGTAACACTTGATTTGAAAAAATTAATCTTCAACCCCGAAGCTATCTCGTAACATCTCAAAATTCTTCTAGTATTCGAGAGATACTCCAACTTGGGCTTCAGAAAAATAATCGTGTCATCCGCGAACTGCAAATGAGAGACGTGAACTAAGTTAGACCCAATCACGGCCCCTTCCATAAGTCCTAACTCGAAAGCCTTCTGGAAAAGTCTGCTAAGAGCCTCCGTCACTATATTAAAAAGGAAGGGAGAGAGGGGATCCCCCTGTCTCAACCCCTTCTCAACCCCAAACTGAGCGGTCGGGCTGCCATTAACTAAAACAGATAACTTCGGGGAGGAAATACAACTCTGAATCCAAGACCTCCACTTGATACCAAACCCCATATCCTCCATTGTCGAATCCAAAAAACCATGATCCACCGAATCGTAAGCCTTCTCAAAATCAAGCTTAACCACCAACCCTCCCTCGGCATCATCCTTCCACATGTGAATAATTTCTTCGGCGATAACAAAACTATCCAAAATCTGGCGATTTTTAACAAAGGCCATCTGCGATTCCCCAATAATAGTGTTCATGACACCTTTCAGACGGTTAGCCAAAATTTTCGCCAACACCTTATACAAACTACCCACCAAGCTTATAGGTCTGAAGTCAGATATCATCTCGGGACTACTACACTTAGGAATTAAAGCAATGAAAGTGTTGTTCAATTCCTTAACAATGGAGCTATCGGAATGAAATTCATGAAGAAAAACCATGAAATCAACTTTAATAACCTCCCAATTAGCTTTAATAAAATTAATATTTAAGCCATCCGGGCCAGGCGCTTTATTTCCGTCACATTGACATAACGCCTCCCACACCTCCTCATAGCAAAAAGGTCTCTCAAGCATGGAAAATTCATCAAAAGACAGCTGATTAAAGTTTAAACCAGTTACCTTTGGGCGCTGCCAAGAAGCTTTCTTGAAATGGTTAGCAAAATAGTTCAGCATCTCTGTTTTGATAGCAGTCGGATCAGTGAATTTCTGCCCATTTATAATGATGTCCCCTACGAAATTCCTCCTTCGTCTCCCATTTGCCATGGCATGGAAAAATCTGGAATTTCTATCCCCATCAATTAACCAATTGATCCTAGATTTTTGCCTCCATATTTGCTCTTCCCTTCTAATTTCTTTCCATAAATCTGACAACACACTCAACCTTTCCTTCCGCAGCTCCACCGTCCAGCCAACCGTAGTAGCTTTCCTCTCAATTTCATCAAGATTTTTCTCACACAGCCCAACCGCACCACTGTCTCTTTTCTTGGCAGCCGCCCACTCCTTCAGCCTAGACTTCGAAGCCTTCAACTTAGAGCTCAACTTCCACCCAGCCGAACCAGCCACCTTGCATTCCTTCCACCGAACCATCGCTTGCTTCATCACCTCTTTCTCCTCCAGCCAGATATTGTAAAAACGAAACGGAGAAGGACCCCAATCCACCTTGACATCCCCTATCATGATGGCATTGTGATCCGAAACACACTTCGGAAGACCCTTTTGAATCAAATGAGGGAAAGTCATAAGAAACCAAGGGGATAAGAGAAATCTATCTAACCGAGCCCACGAAGCCGACTCCCTATTATTAGTCCAAGTAAACTTAATCCCCACCAAAGGAATATCAACCACATTAGCTTGAGAAACAAAACAACTGAAATTCCTCATTGAAATATGATTCCCGTCTCCTCCTTTCCTCTCGGAATCACTAAGGACCGTGTTGAAGTCCCCTCCCATACACCAAGGGATAGGAAAGGATTGTTGAACTTGGAGAATAAAATCCCACAACGCCTTCCGATCACGCTCAACATTCGCCGCATAAATATTACAAAAGACCACATCTTTATCATGCCCCAACATTCTCCCCACTAAAATGATACAATTTTTATTTGATATACAATCCGAAACAGAAAAAGAGTCCTCATTCCACAACGTTATCAAACCTCCCGCAGCTCCTTCCGCTTCAACCCCAACCCCTCTAGCTAACCAACCCCCACCTAGAGAACGGATAACACTGCTGTCAAAGAAGCCAAGTTTGGTTTCTTGAAGAAACAAAAACATCGGTTTAAACTTAAGAACCACTCTTTTCACAACTCTCCTCTTCTCCCATCTCCCAAGACCTCTAATATTCCAAGAAAGACTTAACATAGAAAAACAGAAACCCAAAACGCAACCAAAACACAACACCACTCAACGGTCCTCATGCCGACCGAAACGGTCGTTGTCCTCCCTTTCTCTTAGGCGAATGAATTCTGCAACCTCAGTTTCTTTCCCCTTAAAATCAATGCCCAACCGAACTCCCATATCCATCACCAATAACACTTCTTCATCCTCATTCCAGCTAACTTTTCTAAACAACTCGCCTCCCCTGTTGACCGCACTTCTGGTTTGATTATGCTGCTCCTTGGAAGCCTTGTTGATCCTCGCCTGACCTTTCCGAAGAATTTTCAGAGATAATTCCGATTCATCCTCCCCTGTCTCCCTAGTTGCTGAAATCGAGTCAAAGCTTACTCCTTCCATTTCTTGCTCCTCCTCTGAACCGGAACTCTCACTAGAGTCTTTGGTTTCTCTAACCACCGAAACCGAACTCTCACCGTTGCTCTCCTCCAAAAGGCCATCCCGATTTTGGCTATCCTCCACCGATTGGGTTAATTTCAACTGAGATAAATTGTCCTTTCTTAATTTGGCCCTAATAAAAGCACATTCAAGTTTGTCCAAATAATCTTTCAGAGACCCATTCACAGACAGACTTCTTGATATCACAATGTCCTCCATCTCGTTATCCCCGTTTCTTGTGGTCTGCCCACCTCCCAAATCCACTTCCAAATCCACTTTCTGTAGAAAATCCTTAATAGGCCCATCCAACGAAGCACTTCTAGTAATAGTTTCCTGAAGCCCATGACTAATTTCACTGGTGACCAGCCCAATGCCTTTATCCACCTTACCTGTCACTTGAAAGTTAGGCCTTGAACATTCTCCCCTCTCCCCCTTCCACTTTAAGAATTTCGAAAACAGCCCTTCATCCTCTGATGAGGATGTATTATCTGACTCCCCATCCTTTCTAGTAAAGTTTTGATTTTCACAAATAGTCAATTTTCCACTCTCTTTCCTATGAGCTGGAAGTCTTGAACTCTGGACCCATTTCTTCTTCCCCTTTTCGTGAGAAGTCTTCTTAGCAGTTTTAGGACTGCCATTCCCCTCCTCTAACACAACTAGGCTGGCTTTGTCAGACTCCCTAATCTTCCTGCCTGAATTTTTCCTTCCATTGGTCTGACCACTTTTGAACCACCCCTCTGCCTTTTCTTGAGCCTCACAAACTTTTGCTGATGTCTGACCTCTCCTACCTGATTTCTGCCTTGTCGTCACCCACTCATCTTCCTCACGCCAACCCTTCTCGCCGGAAGCCACCGTTTTCAACCCCAAGAACTCTTCAATCCATTGTCCGTCCACCTCCTCAGATTCTTCCTTAACTGTAACTAAGAACGACCCATTCCCCACCTCTACTCTCACCTTGGTTGACAATACCTCTTCCTGACAGATTAGAACCAGAATTCTTCCTCTATCCAACCTCCTCCTATTAATTGTAGCTTCATCTACCAGCAGGGGTTCACCAATCATCCATCCTAATTTCACAAAGAAATCCGAACACCAGTAGCTCAATGGAATCCCTGAACATCTTACCCATGCCATGCGCAGATTAGAAGAAGAATTATCAACCCAACTGTGCATTGAAACAAATTTATCATCCCAAAAAAATCTGTTGTTGATAAAACCTTCTTTGTCAAGTTCTGATTCAAAACACCAAAGAACACTTTTAATCCCAATAAAATGGGAAGTAAAATTAAAACCCCTGTTCTTCAACCTGTCATTAACACTATCGATATTAGAAAAAGATCTAAGAGCTCCCACCGCACAACTTTTTAACCAAAGATCCCCTCTTTGGTTACTGTTCCAGACCATAGTCAACTCCTTTCCTTTGCCACGATTCTTCTCTGATTGATTAACTCCATTCCTACTCTGCTCTTCCTTCAACCCTCTGCTGTCTTTGTTGTCTCTCAGGATTTCAGCAAAGGTCCTGATGTCCTTAGGAGTTTGATCTTTGAGGATACCATTAACTCCTCTCCCCATCTGACTGGAATGAACTTGTTGTCTGAAGCCTTCAGTAGATCTCCTATTGTTCCACCCATAAGAAGCAACCTTGGCTACGATCGGCCATCCATAAATGTGCATACCGTTTGTCAATCTAGCCACCTTGGTTGCTTCTTCCAAGGTTTCAAAACGGATGAAAGCAAACAAGCTTCCCCTAACATTGTTTCTCGGTGACAGATATACATCCCGGACCCTTCCGAAAGGTTTAAAAATGCTCCACAATCCTACCTGGTCCATAACAGGATTTAAATTGTCAATGTGCACCGAAACCAGTTTGCTTCTAAAATCCTCACCACCTCCATGAATCTTCCCATTGACATAGGCAGAGCCCCTCTCTCTAGCTTTCTCTCTCATCCCAAATTGGTAACATTCTCTTGTATGTTGTGAAATCAATTCACAGCTCCATCACCCTCAAGGTTCTCGGAGATTATTTGGATTTCAAAAAGAAAGTGGATGGGATACATATTTACGTTCTTCTTCTACTGCTAAAGTCATCATACAATCTCATTGATCCGAATTCAGAAGTTAGATAGCCAACAAGGAAAAAGATCTTCATGCAGAAAATCTATCGTTTTGTTGAGGATGCATGACCATGTCAGCAGATTTCATCCTACAATTCCAACAGTTGGACTAAACTGAATCGATTACAATACTTGTAATACCCATACTAAACCCATCCAAACTTAAAGCATTAAGTTGAGACGTAAAGCAAACTTCGAAGGTATTCGATTGGTAAAGGCTACGTGCTACACTCCCATTGGTGGGGTCAGTATTTTGGATACTAACCGGTCAATACCCAAGCATTATTCAGGTACTCAAAGATATGGCTTAGAATTTTGTAAAGAACAATTTAAAATAGCTTCACAGATCATAAATTCTGATAGATAAAGAAACTACCAACATATATTCACTCAACTTGCAAAATATCTACTAACCAAATTAAATTAATATAATGGTTCCTTTAACAAAATCCCCCACAAATCTATAAAAGCAAAACATCAAAAATCTTTATAAAGCAACCCTTCAAAACTCAAATACAAATATACTAATTAACAAACATCAAAACACCATAGAAAGGAAGGAAGGAAAAAAAAAAAAAAAAAACTTAATAAAGAGAAGAGTAGAAGAAGATCAACAACAACCTGATGAGAAGAAACCCCAACAGCTCCATTAGTGGCTGCTGCTTGAGTCGACTGCATTACACTGTTCAGAGTCTTCCAAGAATCAATTTAGAACACCAAGAGATTAGAAACTAAAAAAAAAAAAGTAACAAATTTATTAAAACAGCCCGACAAAGATCCAACCGTCAAGTTATATATGAACGTCAAGTTAAACAATTTACTGTGTTAATAATTGTTATCTTAGAAATATATATATGGTATGTTTTACTAATAAGGAATCATACGTGGGAAAAAGAATTAAGTTCCTGAATGAAGGTTCCCTTTCCTTATTGGAAAGGGAAATTCATATCTTTCTACTGAAATATCCCTGCTTAAATTTTTTTTTTAAAAAAAATTACCTTCGTTGCAGATGGTATTCATGTTCAACAATCGACGAATGTGAAGAAAGCCTGGGCAAGGATATTGAGGAGGAAGGAGTACAAAATGTGACGGTCAAAAACACAATCTTCAAAGGTACCCCAAATGGGCTGAGAATAAAGTCATGGGCTAGGCCCAGCAATGGATTTGTTAAAGGTGTTCATTTCATTGATGTTGTCATGCAAAATGTCCAAAATCTTATTATCATTGACCAAAACTACTGCCCTCACAACTTAAATTGTCCTGGTTAGATAAGAAATTCAGAAATGTACGGATTATTATGATTTAGTTGAACTTATAACACGGAATATATTATGTATTAATAATTTTCATTTTCATTTTTTTTAACATAAGGTTTCGGGTGTAAAAATCAACGATGTGTTATATCAAAATATTCGAGCAACATCGGCCACTCCGGAATATCAAAATTATTAAGAATGAACTAAGAAGTCAAATACTTGTCTTAGATTCTAGAAATTAATAAAGATGTTTCAAATCTATTCTAAATCACAATCTCCAATAAATTTAATGCAACAATATATAAGCAATGAAACCTACAATACTCCAGCATATATAGCCATGCGCCCATGCATCTACAGCATTTGGGGTAGCTTCAATTCGTTCCTTACGTGAGCACCTCTACCTCCATGACGGTTGCCGACTTCCAAAGTAGTACTACCACGGCTACCATGAACACCTGGTCTGCCTCCAAAACCACCACCATGTCTGCGGCTGGCTCCAAAGCCACGTCTATAAAGGGTTGCGCGCGCACATGACACACACAGCTTCTTTGGGTATATGAAAACGCGTTTAAATTTTTTTTTTTCTTTTTTTTAAAGATTTAAATATAATTTGTAATGCTTGCATGAATTTGACAAAAGCACTTTTTTATTATATATAAAGTTTTTAGTTGTTTTCCTCTTATAATAAGTTTCCGAGCATAATCTTCCTCTCTTCTTCTGAAATTAATTCAAAGTTGCAACCTATGAACTTGGTCCATGAACAAACTATGTGCAAAACTGTAAACGCAACAATAGATACCAAGGAGAAACTTGGTGATCAAATACAAGCCTGTTGTGTCCTAAGCTTTTATATAGTGTTTCTTTGTTTTTTCTCTTTTGGTTTTGTGGTTGTTGGGTTTGGATAGCGGCTGGCTTTGGGTTGCTTTGTCTTTGGTCCTTTGTTAGGTCATTGGCCGGTTTCTTTGTTTCGTTCTGTTTGGCTTTTTTGGTCTTGTTGAATAAAATTTACCGTTCAAAAAAAAAAAAAAAAAAGTCTCCAGTCAGTTTTCATCGATAATTGTTAAAGATATGGTATGTTGGATTATTATTATTATTTTTTTAATAGAACGAGCTTAGAAGCGATGGTTTTATAAACACATTAATTGAAAAGGAGAATTAAAAATTATATTCAGCTTTTTAAAAATTATAAGAAATTATGTATTGAAGATTTGAAGTACTATTGATGCAGGATTTAATTCTTTATATTCTAATTTATGTTTAGAAGTTGTTTCCTATTTTATTTAAACTTTTTTAGGCAGTTTTAGTCTTTTTAAGAATGTTATATTCGAGTTTATTAGGATTTATTTTTGATTGATATATATTAATAAGAAAAAAACCATTCACGATTTCAACAAAACCATTGCCTTCGTCAATTATTAAAAGAATGAATACTCATAAATACAATACTTTTTTTTGAACAGCAATATTATTAAGGCCACAACACAGCAGAAAACAAGCACCCTGGCAGCACAAAAGAACGCCACCAGCACAGGGAAAAATAGCGACAGAAACAGCTAAAACAAAACAGCCAAGACAAAGCACCAACAACCAACAAAAGACAGCAGAGACAAACAGCCAAACCCCTGAAGACAGAACAAACAACAGCAGCACGCACCCAACAAAACCACCAGAAAGCCGAACCACAGCAAAGAAGAAAACAAAGGAAAAAAATTACATCCAATGAAGAAAATCGCCACAAGAATTGGATCCCATTTTGGCCAAATTATCCGCAAAAGAGTTGAACGAACGCGAGGCGTGAACGACCTCAAAGCCCTTCATGAACTCCAGCTGCTGTCGGATGAAAGAAATCAGACTAAAGTGTTCCAAGCTGCCAAAATCACCCTTGTTGATCCAAGACACCGCAACCATAGAATCGCTAACAATCGAAACCGTCTGGCCACGAAGATAGGGATCGGAACTGCATATCTCCATGGCCTTGTGAATAGCCATTAATTCTGCTACATTAGAATCTGAAATACCAACAAAAAAAGAGAAAAGGCATAGCACTTTGCCCTTGCAATCCCTTAAAACTCCACCCATCCCAGCAGGACCCGGCTTGCCTCTGGCTGACCCATCCACGTTAAATTTGAAGGCATTCATCAAAGGAGGAACCCAATCTTTGATAACAGATTTCTTCACCCTTCTTGACTCCACACAATAGTCTTTTAAGTTGAGCATTAGAACTGAAACTGACTCCGAAACATTTTTACCCAGAACCTTAAACCACCAAGCAACCCGGAAACGAACCATATCCAGAACCAAATCAAAGCAAGGAGTTTTATCCTCGAAAACCTTGTGATTTCGCGTCTCCCACACAGTCCAAACAACCGCCCCAAGAAGAGAAAGCCAGGCTCTTTCACACTTTGCAGCTGGGCATAATCCCAACCAACCATCAAGCCAATCACGAATAGATCTGTTGCTACACCAACTTACATCCCACCAATCCAAACACACCCTCCAAAGCTTGTTAGTCCAGGGACAGTGGAGGAACAAGTGGTCAACAGATTCCTTTTCCAGCGAACAAAAAGGGCAATCCCACTCCATAAGATTGTCCATACCGAATTTCCGAAGCACTTCCTTTACCATAACTCTTCCTTTGTATCCCTTCAGAATCCACCCCCACTCCTCTCGATAACCAAGAGCCACCAAGCTTACGAATCACCGAATTATCAAAATTCTTCAACTTCGACTCCTGAATGAAGAGCACCTCTGGTTTATGCCTTACAACTAAATTCCTAACCACTCTTTTCTTTTCTTCCCTTCCCAAACCGCGAATGTTCCAAGTCAATAGAAACATAAAAACAAAAGAGTCCCCTGACTGAACACAACACAACCAGAAACTACTTCCTTGAAGATTCGAACCGTTCCAATTCTTCTTTTTCGCACCTGGCAATTACCTCCTCCATTTCCATAATTTTACCATTGAAATCAATCCCAAGAGATACCCCTGTCTCTAGAACCTTGGCTATCTCATTATCCGTATTTTGTAGGATCCGTTCCTCTGTATCAGCATCCAGCTCCATAGTCAAATCTATAGACTTCCTAGTTTTCGTTCCTTTCCTTTCCCCTGTTCTCTCTCCACCTTGGACGGCCCCATAAGCTCCTTTCTTCTTGAAATCCGACTTCAGGCTTCTTGTGACCATACCATGTTTCTTAGTACTGCCTTTCCTATCTTGAGGATGGTGATCCTCCCTCGATGTCTCCATTCTTCTAGTTCTTTCAACAAAATCTTCCTCAATCTGATCTACAGAAGGTTCTAAATGGTTGTCTAAATGAATCCCAATTCCGGGTACAGTTGCAATTGGGCTGTTATAAAAAGACCTGTTAAACCCCTCCTGACCACCTACTACCCTCTCCAGGCCCATTCTAGGCCCACTTGCTTCTGACTCCGAGTTACCAAAACTTTCTTCTAAAAAACCCAAATTATGGACCACAAAAGATGAAACATGATCTGGGCCTGGGGACCTCCTCACTTCTAGCCCATCACCGTCGATCCGGTCCGTCAACCTTGCATATTTCGAACATTCACCTCTATGGACCCCAGGCATGAAAGCCTGTCCCTCCTCATCGGTTTCTTCAGTGGACGATGACCGCGCTTGATTACTGTTAATTCCCTTATTCTCTTTGCCTATAACTAGTTTTCCATTCAGAATAGGTGTAGCCTTATGTGATCTGCAGGGTCTAGGTGTAACCACCAACTTTCCTTTGTCAACTGACACCTTTTCGAAACCAGGAGATTTGAGAACCTTTTCCTGCCAAAAGTCTTTTTTTGAATTATCCTTGCAGACCTCCTTTTCAACTTCCCCCTTTTTGTTTGATTCACGTGGCTCGAAAGTCCTCTTCTTTGGGCTATGATTGGACGTTTCCTGCAAAACCACTACTCCCCTTCCTCCTACCTGGTATTGGTCCTGGAAATCCTCATCCATGGTATCACCACCTTCATCCGTAATCTCTGGTTCATGGCTAATGCCTAACAAATCATTGAGCCACAACAAATCCCTGGAGTTAGACTCCGCTTCCACAAAAACAGAGAATTTCCTCTGATCCTCCACTACTTTGATCATCTCTGGAACTATCCTATCTGGTGGAACCAATATCAAAATCCTTGCCAAGTCCAGCCTCTTCCTAAGGATAGTTTCCTCATCGATTAAAGCGATAACGCCAATCTTGGACCCCAACTTCCTTAAAAACACCTCGTTCCAATAATCCAAAGCAACACCATTGAAGTTGAACCATACTGGTTTCTCATCAAAACTTCGAACCGCCGACCACTTCTCCATCGTAAGAAATAGGTCTCTCCAGAAAAAACTGTTCTTGATGAATCCTTCACAATCCTGTGGCGATTCAAAAGACCAAAGTATGGCTTTCCCTCCTAAATACCTTACTGAAAATGAGAGACCCCTGTTCAGCAAACGTTTCTTAACTATCGAAATATTTGTGAAACTCCTCAAAACCCCCACTGCACTCTTCTCTAACCATTGAACCTCAACCATAGAGCTGTCTGCGATCAAGTTCTCTATCTTTCCAGTATAAACCCCCTCCTTAGAACCACTCTCATCTCTCTTCTCCTTTAGGGCTTCAACATATGAACTGCTTTGCTCTTTCTTCAGACGATTTTCGAAAACAGCCGGCCTGCTTTCATCCTCCCTAAGCTTTGGGTTCCGAGAAACCCCCCCTGTCATCGTATTCCTTGAGTTCCATCCCCTTTGCGCCAACTTCACTCTAATCGGCCAACCATGCACATGCATTCCATTAGTCTTCTCCGCCACCCTTCGTGCCTCTTCAATTGTACCAAACCTCACAAAAGCAAAGCCTATCTTCTTATTCCTCGTGGCTGCAGAAAGATATATGTCCCTTACCCTCCCAAAGACTTTGAAAAGATTCCATAAGAGAAGCTGATCCACCTCTTGGTTCAGGTTGTCCACAAAAATGGAAACCAGATTCTCTCTAAAGTCCCTTAATCTACCACGACCTGAGGTTATGTTAACTCTCTGTTCCTGAATCCTCCCTCTCATTTTTTTTTTTTTATTCGAAAGTCAATTTTCTGTAACTTCTATATTACGTACTTTATAAATAAATACAATACTTGTTTAGAGACTATCAAGCAGAAAATTATAAATTAAAGAGGTTTCAAATTTACATGACAATCTCCACTAAAATTAATGCAAAGAAACCTAAAATCCAGCTTAGCCATGCATTTGCACCACTTGGGGTACTAGCTTCGTTCCCACGGCGATGGCTGCCAGCGCCTAAGACTCCCCTTCCCCAAGTACTTCCATGGCCACCACGACCACTGCGTCCGCCAATATGACCACCATGTCCGCCTCCAGCACCACCTCTAGCAACAACTAGAGATAACAAAAAGGCTAGGACAGCCAGCACGAGCCAGAACTTTGTAATGAGTTTCTTTGATGCTAAGTTAAGCTTCATCATGGATCCTTATTTTGAAACCTCTATGGAATTTGAAATTAAAAACAATTTTTTTTATTTATAGCTAAAGAAGTGCTTTATGATCAGAAAGTGCTTTTAGATGCTTTTGTAAAAAGACATCTTCAATCAAAAACGTTTTTGTTATAAAAATAAATACTAGCAACGCGTTATTCTTTTTTAGTAAATAATATTGAAGTGAGAGATATATAATTAGTGCTCACAAACTTGCAGGCCGCAGCGATTTGAACTTTGAAGAATCAAAAGTTACAAATTCTAGCTATTAGGAATTTAGGATGCTTGCTTAAATAAAAAAAATCGTTCCTCTAGATATCAGGATTCCTAAATCTACTAGAACACAGAAATCTTAAAATTACCAAAAAGGTAAATTTGAGTTGCCAAAACCTAGAAGAATAATCCTAATTAAACAAACTCAAAGCAAACAAATCTTGCCCAAAATTGAAATTCCTAAAATACTGTCTCAAAAGAAAAAATTAAAAATAGAAGGTAAAATGACCGTTTTTACGGAAAAAATCGATGTGTTTTATAAAGCTCGTCGATATGATTTCAAAGATATATTATGGACCGTTGTTTGCCCCTCCAAATGGGCTCATATACACTCATTTATTAACGATCAAAGAAAGAAATATAGATGGATACATGAAGAGAAGCTTTTATAAGAGCTTTATGACAAATACATGGGTATTTGTCATGGGCCAAGCCCAGCAATGTATTTGTCAAAGGTGTTCAATTCATTAATGCTGTTATGCAAAATGTCCAAAATTCTATTATCATCCATCAAAACTACTACACTCACAACTTAAATTGTCCCGGTCATGTAAGAAATCTCATAAATGTAGGATTCGAGTTTTTTTATTTATTTATTTTTATTTTTTAAAAGTTTTTGTCATTGGTAGGATTCAAGCTACTAACCTGGAAGTTATTTACCCAACTCAAGCTCGTCCATCTACCACTACGCCCTATTGGCACCAACTTCAATGATTTAGTTGAACTTATAATACATCATATATCATGCATTTAACTATTAACTATTGGCTTAATGTTCCAAAATCTAGTAACATTCTGGTCCACAAGCTTGCCTCACAAGGCCTCTCCTCTGTGAGAGAAAACCTTTGGCTGGATCTCAGCCCTATTGTGGGGGGTTCCCCACTTCCCCTGTTGTGTAAGTTTTCTTTTATCATAAAAAAATAAAATAATAAATAATAAAATAAAAACTATTAACTATTAACTATTATCATTTTCAATTCTTTTTTAATATCAAGTTTTACGGGTAAAAATCAACTATGTGTTATATCAAAATATTGAAAATGAGTGTACAGATGTCTTTTTTCTCGTCACTTCCTCTCACCGTTTTTCTCCTAACTCTATCAGTTTATCTTGATTCTTTTATCTCTCTACGATTGTAATTTCTTCTTGGAAAACTTTTCTTTGGGTCCAAATATATGATTTAGTATCTCTTTAAAATTGTATTATAGTTAATTTTGGGTTTGAATTTTTCAGGATTGTTCAGATTAAAAACTTAAAATCTTGTTAATTAAATTGAAATTAAAATCTTAAATCGGTAATTATTGGTTTGGTTACAAAACAGATCTAAAAAACAAGATGTAAATCTGGACCATAAAATAGAGAAACTAACTATCAAAACTTGGCCAATTTTTTTTTATTTTTTTTATTTTTTTGAGAGTCAGCCTGATCTTTTGCCCCATGGAGGACTTTGTGTGGCTGTAGAAACTGTGGTGATGCATGATAAGAATG
The DNA here is from genome assembly GCA_954870605.1 of Acer campestre. Lineage (NCBI taxonomy): Eukaryota > Viridiplantae > Streptophyta > Magnoliopsida > Sapindales > Sapindaceae > Acer > Acer campestre. The sequence continues at coordinate 4,785,808 of OX940811.1, read as the reverse complement.
TAGTTATTTGACATATCTAAAACAAGTGGCTCAAAAATTCATGTATACTAATATAATTGGGACGACATTCGGCTTCCTAAAAACATATAATTGTTTGTAATTATTAATATTAAATTAACAAAATGTTTTGTGTTTATAAAGCTGCTAATGATGTAATTTACTTGTTTGTAATCAAGAAAGAGCTATAAAATTCAATAAGATCGATGTATTATTCTTTTTCATGAATTTTTTATTAGTTGAAAATTCTTATTCCTGACTTAATGAAAAAAGAAATGATCATATAAGAGTTAAAAAGGCACTAACAAAATACTTTTTTTTTTTAATCCTGATAATTATAAACAGTAAAATTAAAGAAGTAAAAATAAAATAATAGTGTAGAAATTAAAGAGGTTTGAAATCCAGTACTCTACATCACAATCTCCACTAAAATGAATGCAAGATAAGAAATGAAACCTAAACTCAAGCTTATCCATGCATTTGCAGAATCTGGGGTAGCTTCATTGCTTCTGTGACCACCACCACGAGTAACATGACGGCCGCTGCTAGCTCCCCCCCGAGTACTTCCGCTGCCAAAACCACCACCTCCTCCAATATGACCACCGCCACCTTTGGCAGCAACTAAAGATAACAAAAGGATGAGGACACCCAACACCACCCACAACTTCATCAGTTTCTTAGATGCTAGTAAGTTAAGCTTCGTCATGGTGGATTATCCTTTGAAAGCTGAGAATTGAGAAGCAACTTTTTTTTTTTTTGGAAAGAAAACATAATTCAACTTTTTTTTATAGCTAAAGAAGAAAAGTGCCCTCTGGAAAAGTGCTTTTTTTTTTTGTTTTGATTGACGATTCTACCAAGCTGTGGATTGAAATTGGGTGGCAAGAATCACATGAACTCATGCCCTCTTACCACCAAGTCCAACAGGAAGCATGGTGGAAAAAGTGCTTTTCACTCAATAACGTTTTATATAAAAATACTAGCACGTGGCACAGACTCGCTATTCTTTTTTTTTTTTCTTTTTTCTTTTTTGTAAATAAATAATATATGAACGGAGAGATGTATAATTACGTCTCAAACCTGCCACCTGTAGCTTCGAATTTGGGTATGCTTGTCTGATACAATAAATTCTGACACCCAATCAGGACTTATTTATTGAAGCCAAAGGCAAGAGCAAATAACAGAAACAGGGCAGAGCCCATCGCCCACAAACACCCAAGCCCCAAACCCAAAGGACCAAAACCACGAAACAACAGCAAACAACAAGAAGCAACAGAAGAGCAAAAAACAGGCGCACCAGAAAAACAAAAACGAGAAAGAAAGCAAAACAGAACAATTACACCTCCCAAACAATGAACCACTCCCGAGATTTTCTATTTTGGGTATTTTTGTTTATTACAATAAATTTTGACACTGAATGATCAGGTTATAGATCTACCGAAATTTACCGAGATCAAACAATATATGCATAGTCTGAATATAAAGAATTGATTTTCTAGTTTCCAGCATTTATTAATGCGTCAAAGAAAGTAGTCTTATAGACAGATCCACAAAAAAAAGTCTAATAATAGCTTCACGCTTTCATTGACTACAAAAGCAAGGAAGTAGAAGAAATTGAAGAAAGTAATGTGTGACATGTGAACAGTAATGACTCTAGCTCATCTGTCGCTAGGCACAAGCCTTCCCAACAAAGAAACCAATCCACCAAAGACTGGTTAGAGCAAAACTCCACTCCCCACCACTCCATACAAGTGAGCCAAAGATTCCAAGTCCAAGGGCAAAGTAAAAAAAGGTGGTTGATGGTTTCCGGAGCACCATTACAAAAAGGGCAGGAAGATTGAATATCCATACCGAAACTTTGCATCACTTGGAATTGAAAGAGAGATGTTGTGAGTTGATTTTAAATAGGTTAAGCATGAGAGCATCTATGTGAAACCTAGCAATTTGAAAGAGAGATAGATGTGTTAAGCTGATTTTAAATAGGGAAAACATGAGAGCATCTCTATGAAACCCAGTTTCCAGAGACATCAATTTGAAAGTGATAGGTTGAAAGGAGAGGAATTGAAGAAGGGGTCTGGGCGTTTTTATGGTGTTTGAAGTAAAGTTGTCAAAATGTGTCGGTATAGCCCCTTAAGGCATGACCCCTTAAGGTCCGGCCGCCTTAACGTGCCGTGCCGTGCCAACACATGAAGTCAACATAAAAACAACACTGATAAACAGATAAATTTAAACAAGTCACACTCAAGAGTTTTAAAACATAAAATCATAAAACAAACATAAGTAAACTTAAAAGCCCTCTTTGTTATTTTCATCTTACACTCCTAGCCAACTTCGTGGCTGTGGTCCTGGTCAACACAAAAAACTTTTGTCATATTTTTAAATAATTAGTAACTATTTGGTACATATAAGTGAATCTAAGAATCAAAGATTGCAAGTGATGAAAATTCGATGAGGCAAAGGTAATTGAGTGACTATGTCGGTTACTCAAACAGAGAAAATTTGGGGAAATTTAAAGCAGGCAAATTTTTTTTTGCTATTAGAATTTTTAAATGTTTTCTTTTGTAAATAAAAATTTCTTTTTTTTTTTTAATGAAAAATTGTTTATTAAATGTTTAAATAAATAAAAAATCTGGGATGGAAAATCACGTTTTTAAAAATGCTGCTAAATTATTAAAGCTTTTAAAAAATGCTGGTTATAGTGAATAATAACAACATTTTTTAAATCTTGTAAAAAATCATACAAACATGTATTTTACAACATTTTTGATTATAAATTCTGTAATTGCAATCAATTACAACATTATTTTAAAAATGTCGTAAAATTAATATCGTAAAAGGTAAAATTTCTTGTAGTGATAATTTACAAAATAAGTAAATTAATTTTGAATATAAAAAAAAAAAAAATAACCTTAAGAGCGTTTTATATATTTTCACCAACAACTGTATTTATAGAGTGAATATTAATAGGCAAACTTGAAAAACTTAATTACTTAATTTTTTATAAGAGAATTAGTGATAAAATTGAAAGAAAGAGAAAATTCGGAAGTTTAATGCTGTTTGAATTAATTAAATTAATCACAGAGAAAAAAAGGGATTCAACATTAATAAAAATTTCAGGCTCTCAACCATATTCACCATGTTTAGGATTTTTGTGATAACTCTTATTTTTACACGTTGTGTAGCCCCTTACTTTTATCTTTTATGCTTGTTTCCTGACGACACGTCGTTGCAATGTCGGTCAAAAGATGAACAATTAAGTTCGACCTCGCTAGCGCGCGAGTCACAGGGACTAGCACAGCGGCAAGTGAGGGTATCGTTCCGCAGGGAGGTGGGATTCGCCGACCGTCACCGGTTCTAGCTATTATTACAACACTCCGAGAGAACTCGTGTGTTGCGTTTGCAGAAAAGTAAGTAATAATATAAATAAATAAACTAACTACCATAATATATACATGGATAGGATGGAATGGAGAGATGGCATGAAATGTGGTTACACTAAGGAAATGACTGAACCGTGACAATCCTCCTAATTAAGCTCTAGACTCACTTAGTCCCTCAATGTGCAAGTATATCATAGGCTCGTGTCCCCTTAATTGATCTCTAATCTCTCTCGAGTCTTAGAAATCGCATCCACACAATGCATGGATTCATTAAGTACATTGGGACACCTACACAAGCTCTGTATGCCAGCCTAGTGATCTCTCAACTGTCTGGTCATATACAGTGGTTATTTCGTTGGGCATGTAATGCGCAACCGCGTGGGCCATACTACAGCCAATAATTCATTCACAATGGCTAACCAAATACGGGATGGCAACCAAGTAAAAGCATTAAGAATACGAGATACCCATACAACACGTATGTTATATGCTCGTGTCCCCTTAATTAATCTCTAATCTCTCTCGATGTTTTAGAGATTACATCCATGCATAAATGCTTGGATTCATTAAGGACTGTGGGACACACACACGAGCTCTACACGCCAGCCTAGTGATCTCTCAACTTACTGGTCAAATGTAGAGGATATCACGCTGGACATGTTAATGTGAACCACGCAATATATAACACACAGCCTAAATATCATCCATAAGGTGGCCAACCGAGTGAAAGCATTAAGCAATGAAATACCCCTATAACTACACAAGCAAAAGAGGAATTCAGTTTGTCTTTACTCTAGATACGGATTCGGTTTTATCAATCTCCCTAGGATGGCAAAAAATGGGAAACAAGTCCACCTAACACTAATGTGCATCAATGCAAAATGTTAAACATTAAGGACATTCAAATGAATTAAGGGCTCTCCTCTTGACTTGGGAATTTTCCCTAAATCAATTTACTACCCAATCCGGTCAAGGATGGATAATTGTGTCTTTAAAAGACCCATTAAGCACAAGGATGTGAACCAAAACCAATTTAGCAACTAAATGCATAAACTAGCTTTTTCTACTCTTTGGGGATAAAATCCCTAACACTCAAATCATTCAATAAATGGTATTTTGGTCATCCATTAACATATAAACAATCATGGGAAGCTAAATTACTCTACTCCTACATTAAATTATTCTACTCCTAAACCCAATCATGCATACATATCAATTTCTAACCTCCACAAACATGAATTTCACAATAAGAGATTAAACATACATAAATCAAAGAGCAAAACAAAACCCAAATGAATTTATGAACAAAATACATATATATAGCACATGTGAAGGTTCACAATATTCCCCAAATTGGGGTTACACATCAAAGAAACGAAAATTACAAAGAAAAGAGTAAATAAAAGCAAACCCTTGAAGACAAGCCTCCAAAGATGCTCCATATCTTTCCTAGCTCGAAATTGCTCCTAATCCCTTGAAATTTCGGTTCTAAAATGGATGGAGGAAGTGAGAAAGAGGGTTGTGGAGGTGTATGGTGGACTCCCATGGAGGAAGAACCTCCATGGGAGCCTGGGTCTCTCCTTTATTGGGTGAAGAAAGTGGAGAAGATGAAGAAGATGGAAGAAGAAGTGTTTGGGGCGGAAGAGAGAGAGAGGGGAGGTTGGGTATTCTGGAAAACAGAGAGAAAACAGGGTATATATAGTGGAGAGGGGGCTTAGGGCAAAAATTGGGTGAAAGGACGAGAATGCCCTTGTAAAAGTGGCTGAAAATTGGGCCTCTCGCGGATGGGTTTCCAGCAGCGCGCACCGTTACGGAAACGGGCATAACTTTCTCCAAGAGTATCGGAATCGTGATCTTGAAGAACCGTTGGAAAGAAGACTTCTGGAGCTTTCCAAAAATATATAGCACGACATCTAATTCATTCGGAGGAGAGAGATATGACCCCCGAAAGTTGACCCTTCTGCAGGAAGCTTTCGCCAAACCCAAACTTTGCAATTATGCGCCTTATTCTGCGCCCTAGGCCGCAGAATTAAGAAAATGTGATCTCTACCAAGAATTTGCGCCCTTTTCTGCGGCCCCTAAACGCAAACAAGGGTGCAGAATCCAACTTTCAAAAATTACACTTTTGCCCCAAAATTTCTACATTTTTGCAAAAACGCCCCTCACTGGAAAAAATCCTGAAACACTTATTTAAGCCATTAAATACCCGGTTTTACCCGGGAAACAAGCATAAAAGATAAAAGTAAGGGGCTACACAATGTGTAAAAATAAGAGTTATCATTTCCCGGGTAAAACCGGGTATTTAATGGCTTAAATAAGTGTTTCAGGATTTTTTCCAGTGAGGGGCGTTTTTGCAAAAATGTAGAAATTTTGGGGCAAAAGTGCAATTTTTGAAAGTTGGATTCTGCACCCTTGTTTGCGTTTAGGGGCCGCAGAAAAGGGCGCAAATTCTTGGCAGAGATCACATTTTCTTAATTCTGCGGCCTAGGGCGCAGAATAGGGCGCATAATTGCAAAGTTTGGGTTTGGCGAAAGCTTCCTGCAGAAGGGTCAACTTTCGGGGGTCATATCTCTCTCCTTAGAACGAATTGGGTTTCGGTCTACATATGGTTGGAAAGATCCAGAAGTCTTCTTTCCAACGGTTCTTCAAGATCACGATTCCGATATTTGTGGAGGAAGTTATGCCCGTTTCCGTAACGATGCGCGCTACTGGAAACCCATCCGCGAGAGGCCCAATTTTCAGCCACTTTTGCAAGGGCATTCTCGTCCTTTCACCCAATTTATGCCCTAAGCCCCCTCTCCACTATATATACCCCCTTTTCTCTCTGTTTTTCAGAATGCCCAACCTCCCCTCTCTCTCTCTTCCGCCCCACTCTCTCTCTCTTCCATCTTCTTCCATCTTCTCCACCAAATAAGGAGAGATCCAAGCTCCCATGGAGGTTCTTCCTCCATGGGAGTCCACCATACACCTCCAAAACCCTCTTTCTCACTTCCTCCATCCATTTTAGAACCGAAATTTCAAGGGATTAGGAGCAATTTCGAGCTAGGAAAGATATGGAGCATCTTTGGAGGCTTGTCTTCAAGGATTTACTTTTATTTACTCTTTTCTTTGTAATTTTCGTTTCTTTGATGTGTAACCCCAATTTGGGGAATATTGTGAACCTTCACATGTGCTATATATATGTATTTTGTTCATAAATTCATTTGGGTTTTGTTTTGCTCTTTGATTTATGTATGTTTAATCTCTTATTGTGAAATTCATGTTTGTGGAGGTTAGAAATTGATATGTATGCATGATTGGGTTTAGGAGTAGAATAATTTAATGTAGGAGTAGAGTAATTTAGCTTCCCATGATTGTTTGTATGTTAATGGATGACCAAAATACCATTTATTGAATGATTTGAGTGTTAGGGATTTTATCCCCAAAGAGTAGAAAAAGCTAGTTTATGCATTTAGTTGCTAAATTGGTTTTGGTTCACATCCTTGTGCTTAATGGGTCTTTTAAAGACACAATTATCCATCCTTGACCGGATTGGGTAGTAAATTGATTTAGGGAAAATTCCCAAGTCAAGAGGAGAGCCCTTAATTCATTTGAATGTCCTTAATGTTTAACATTTTGCATTGATGCACATTAGTGTTAGGTGGACTTGTTTCCCATTTTTTGCCATCCTAGGGAGATTGATAAAACCGAATCCGTATCTAGAGTAAAGACAAACTGAATTCCTCTTTTGCTTGTGTAGTTATAGGGGTATTTCATTGCTTAATGCTTTCACTCGGTTGGCCACCTTGTGGATGATATTTAGGCTGTGTGTTATATATTGCGTGGTTCACATTAACATGTCCAGCGTGGTATCCTCTACATTTGACCAGTAAGTTGAGAGATCACTAGGCTGGCGTGTAGAGCTCGTGTGTGTGTCCCACAGTCCTTAATGAATCCAAGCATTTATGCATGGATGTTATCTCTAAAACATCGAGAGAGATTAGAGATTAATTAAGGGGACACGAGCATATAACATACGTGTTGTATGGGTATCTCGTATTCTTAATGCTTTCACTTGGTTGCCATCCCGTATTTGGTTAGCCATTGTGAATGAATTATTGGCTGTAGTATGGCCCACGCGGTTGCGCATTACATGCCCAACGAAATAACCACTGTATATGACCAGACAGTTGAGAGATCACTAGGCTGGCATACATTGCTCGTGTGTGTGTCCCAAAGTACTTAATGAATCCATGCATTGTGTGGATGTGATTTCTATGACTCGAGAGAGATTAGAGATCAATTAAGGGGACACGAGCCTATGATATACTTGCACATTGAGGGACTAAGTGAGTCTAGAGCTTAATTAGGAGGATTGTCACGGTTGAATCATTTCCTTAGTGTAAACACATTTCATGCCATCTCTCCATTCCATCCTATCCATGTATATATTATGTTAGTTTATTTATTTATTTATATTATTTACTACTTTTCCGCAAACGCAACACACGAGTTCTCTCGGAGTGTTGTAATAATAGCTAGAACCGGTGACGGTCGGCGAATCCCACCTCCCTGCGGAACGATACCCTCACTTGCCGCTGTGCTAGTCCCTGTGACTCGCGCGCTAGCGAGGTCGAACTTAAATGGTCATCTTTTGACCGACACCGCAACGACGTGTCGTCATTTTGTCATCCGTCTCATCGTCGTCAAAGTGACCAGGAGACATTTTTACGAATGGAAAATGGAGAAAGATGGAAACCTAATTATATAGGGAAACATTGCTCATAGTTTCTGGAAAAAAAAAATGGAAGGAGTTTAGAGAGATGATAAAAAAAATCCATCTCTGTGAAACCCAATTTCTAGAGATAGCAAATTGAAAGAGAGATGTTGTGATTTGATTTTAAATAGGTTAAGCGTGAGAGCATCTATGTGAAACCCAGTAATTTGAAAGAAAGATAGATGTGGTAAGCTGATTTTAAATAGGGTAAACGTGAAAACATCTCTGTGAAACCCAGTTTCCAAAGACAGCAATTTAAAAGAGATAGATTGAAAGGAGAGGAATTGAAGATGGGGTATGGACGTTTTTATGGCGTTCGGAGTAAAGCTGTCAAAACGTGCTGGCGCGACCCCTTAAGGTCCGGTCATCTTAACATGTCATGTCGTGTCGGCATGTGAAGGTGTCGAGTCATGCCAGGCATGACATGTTAAGAATAAGGGTGGCATGACACGGCCCTTAGGCATGACCCCAATGGGCCGTGCTGTGCTAGCACGCTGGGCCAACCTTGCAGGCCTTAACAGGCCAGCCCCACTTTATTATTATTATTATTATTTTAAGTTTTAGTTTTTTTTTTTTTTTTAATTTCATATTTAAATTTTAAAGTATTAAATTTATTTGTTATAATATTATTTTTATGATTTAACTTACTTACTTTTAATTGTTATTTGTTTATCTTATTTATTATTTTAGTCTAATAAAATAAAATGTAAAAAATAGATAGATTTATTTAATAAAATAATTCAAAGAATAAATAAAGATTAAAGATGTAAAAAAAATAAAAAATAAAAATAGATGAAAATATGAAATGATGAATTATTTATTTATTTAATAAAAAGTGCGTAAGTGTAAGTCAGATTAAAAAAATATAGGTAAGGAAATGAATTTTATTCACTTATGTAGAATTCAGTATTACATAATCGCCTCATTAAAAACCTTACCAAGAAAATCCAATGGGATGAAAACTTGGTATGGGAAAAAAAATGCAATCGAATTACTAGTAGTTAAGTAAATGTACATGTATAATTAAAAATTAAAAAAAGAGTACAGTCAATAACTCTTCAGTTTTCAGTCTTCACTCCTAATTCTGGTCCTGGATCTGGTTAATGTCGGAACCCTCATCGACGTATAAATTGACGAAATTTTGAATAACTTCTTGGTCTTCCGTTTGATGTTGCATCTTCATTCGAGCATACTCTTAATCCCGAAGGCATGTTAATACCTCCACCATCTCAGGAGACAAAAAAGTTCTTTTGGTTCAATTATACGTCCACTCGTGCTGATTGTCTGTTCTGAAGAAACAATAGACACGGGGATAACAAGAACGTCAGGTGTTAGTTATGACAGAACTTGATATTTGTTGCTATAGTTCTTCCATCATAACAGCACATATTTATATATAATTAAGCACATATTTTAATATAAAATTAAGAGCCTAATTCGATCTATGGTTTCTAAACATTAAAATTCCAACTTACATCTCAATTTATATTTCTGTTAGTGATATATGTCAATTTGTCAAAAAATAAAATAACAATAATTTCATAAATCATATCTCAATTTTGTACTCCAACTTTGGATACGACACTTGAATTTAATATATCATGATTAATGTGTAATCACATATTAATTCAATCCGAACGTCATATAAAAAAAATTGATATACAAGTTAGGATATTTGGTATTATTGTAATAATAATTTATCTCAATAACTAAATGTAAATTAAATTATTAAAGTTGAAATATGACTTTGTATGCTTAACCATATTGTTTTTTAAAATGGTGAAATAAGCACCTATTCAATGTATAATTTAGATACATTTTTTTTATTAAAAAATAAAATAAGTAATATAAAATTGTGAGAGGTTATGTTTTAGTCAAATTTAAAGAATAATAATATTAAGATTTAAAAGAGGACCCGCTGTAAGTGTTGGTCATCTTTTTTTATTATTATTATTAAGGCAGGAATACTTAAAAACCCCGAATTACACTTGATTTAATAAAACCAAAAGCTTTAAAATATTAAATTAGGAAATAATTTATTTTTCTTAAGAAAATAAGAATCATACTTGTATTGAATTACAGGTGAAATAAGCGGGGTGCCTAGTCGATCTAATAAATCGAAGCAAAACAAAAAAAAGAAAAAGAAAAAAAAGTCGATTTAATAAAAATACAATTAAATTTCAACTAAAACTGAAGCTCTTTGCCTCTTTCTCTAAAATTGCTGAAGGTCAAACCTCTTTTTTCCTTAATGGATCAACAATTTTCTTACAAAAGAGAAATTGGGAGGTTTTTAACCATATATGAATCTAATGAATATTTTTCGTATAGGCAATGGGGTGTAGAAAGAAAAGGAAAAATTAACGAGCATATTTTCGTTAAATGGGGTATTTTTTAGGCTATTTTGAGGTGTCAATAGCACGCCAATACTCTTGACAAATGGATACTTTCATGTTATCATTTTTTTTAAAATAAAAATAAATAAATAAATAAATAAAATGCAGAATTTCACATAAGTCACATTTTTTGGGTGATTTGTCACCTTTATAAATGTCTTTCCATATTCATCACTTTAGTCCCTATTTTTTTTCAAAACTCATCACTTTAGTCCATTTGACTAAATATTTCAAAGTCAACTATTTTAAAAACTGTAAAAGTATACTTTTGCCCTAATTACTATTTAATTTAGTTAAAATTATTATCATAACTTTAAATTAAAATGAAAAACAATAAATTTCTTAATAATAAAATATTAAATAAATCGATTAAATAAAAAAAATTATGAAAAATAATAATTTAAAACTAAGATAATCATTTTAACTAAATAAAAATCCATTATGAAAAAAAAAAATACAAAATAAGAAAAAATTAATGGATTTTTTTTATTATTTTTTTAAAAAAATATTTTTGTAATCTATTTATTTAATGAGTTGAGATGTCTGACAATACTTAATGGAAACCATTAAAGCCATCTAACAAGTCCAAATTCGATGATCAATATTGATAATTATAGACGCTGACTTAAGTATTAATCTTGAAGCTATATAAAATAATATTGATAATTATGTCTTAAGCAAGATTAAATTGACTTGGATTAATATAAAATGCCTGTAAATTGTAATTTGTAAACCAAGTGATTAACTAAGTAAAGCAAAACCAATTATGTTTGCTCAATCTGGTAAGTTCATCAACTAAGTACATAATCCTGTACGTAGTGAACTATAACCGCCAAGATCAGACCATGAATTGACTAATCCCCACGTCAACGGCCTTTTTGCTTAATTATTTATACATCCCACTTAAATTTTTCAAAAATCGGCTGATTTTTGAAACTTGACATTGAAATCCGAAATGATCTTGAATTTTGAGTTTTGCTGGGTTTAAGCACTATATGTATGGTATAAATATCTACTCTCATATTGGGATGCAACACAAATGTTAGGAAAGACTCGAACCTTTTAGTGAAATGAGAAGTGCACACCACCTGAGCCAATAGGGATATGTAAAAATTGACTAAATAATCATATAATTATAGATTATGAATTAATTATGTTCTAATTTGTCATATTTTTAAATAATTAGTAACTATTTGGTACATAATTTACAAAATAAGTATATTAATTTTGAATCTAAAAAAAAAAATACTTAAGAGTATTTTACATATTTCCACCAACAACTGTATTTATAGAGTGAATATTAATAGGCAAACTTGAAAAACTTAATTACTTGGTTCATTGAAAGAAAGAGAAAATTCTGAAGTTTAATGCTGTCTAAATTAGTTAAATTTATCACATAAAAAAAAGGGATTCAACTTTAATAAAAATTTCAGCCTCTGAGCCATATTCACCGTGGTTAGGATTTTCATCGTCTATCTCATTGTCGTCAAATTGACTTAAGAGACATTCTTACTAATGGAGAATGTAGAATGGAGAATGGAGGAAGATAGAAACCTGTTTATATAGGGAAAAATTGCTCATAGTTTCTGAAAAAAAGAAATGGAAGGAGTTTAGAGAGTTGATGAAATAAAATCCATCTTTGTGAAACCCAATTTTCAAAGATAGCAAATTGAAAGAGAGATGTGTGAGTTGATTTTAAATAGGTTAAGCGTGAGAGCATCTATGTGAAACCTAGCAATTTGAAAAAGAGATAGATGTGTTAAGTTGATTTTAAATAGGGTAAACGTGAGAGCATATCTGTGAAACCCAGTTTCCAAAGACATCAATTTGAAAGAAAGGAGAGGAATTGAAGAAGGGGTCTGAGCGTTTTTATGGTGTTTGAAGTATAGTTGTCAAAACGTGTCGACACAGCCCCTTAAGGCACGACCCCTTAAGGTCTGGCCGCCTTAACGTGTCGTGCCGTGCCGTGCCAGCACATGAAGTCAACATAAAAACAACATTGATAAACAGATAAATTTAAACAACATAAGTAAACTTAAAAATCCTTTTTGTTATTTTCATCTTCCACTCCTAGCCGTCTTCGTGGCCGTGGCCCTAGTCAACACAAAAAAATTTTGTCATATTTTTAAATAATTAGTAACTATTTGGTATATAGTTTACAAAATAAGTAAATTAATTTTGAATAAAAAAAATACTTAAGAGCGTTTTACATATTTTCACCAACAAATGTATTTACAGAGTAAATATTAATAGGCAAATTTGAAAAACTTAATCACTTAGTTTTTTATAAGAGAATTAGTGAGAAAATTGAAAGAAAGAGAAAATTTGGAGGTTTAATGCTGTTTGAATTAATTAAATTAATCACAAAGAAAAAAAAGGATTCAACATTAATAAAAATTACAGGCTCTCAGCCATATTCACCGTGGTTAGGATTTTCGTCGTCCGTCTCATCGTCGTCGAAGTGACCTGGAGACATTTTTACGAATGGAGAATGGAGAAAGATGGAAAACTAATTATATAGGGAAACATTGCTCATAGTTTCTGAAAAAAGAAATGGAAGGAGTTTAGAGAGATGTTAAAAAAAAAATCCATCTCTGTGAAACCCAATTTCCAGAAATAGCAAATTGAATGAGAGATGTTGTGAGTTGATTTTAAATAAGTTAAGCGTGAAAGAATCTCTGTGAAACCTAGCAATTTGAAAGAAAGATATATATGGTAAGCTGATTTTAAATAGGGTAAACGTGAGAGCATATATGTGAAACCCAGTTTTCAGAGACATCAATTTGAAAGCGACAGGCTGAAAAGAGAGGAATTGAAGGAGTCTGAGTGTTTTTATGGTGTTTGAAGTAAAGCTGTCAAAACGTGTCAGCATAGCCCCTTAAGGCACGACCCCTTAGGGTCTGGCCGCCTTAACGTGTCGTGCCGTGCCGTGCCGACACATGAAGTCAACATAAAAACAACACTGATAAACAGATAAATTTAAACAACATAAGTAAACTTAAAAATCTTTTTTATTATTTTCATCTTCAACTCCTAGCCGTCTTCGTGGCCGTGGCCTTAGTCAACACAAAAAACTTTTGTCATATTTTTAAATAATTAGTAACTATTTGGTACATAGTTTAAAAAATAAGTAAATTAATTTTGAATAAAAAAAAATACTTAAGAGTGTTTTATATATTTTCACCAACAAATGTATTTACAGAGTGAATATTAATAGGCAAACTTGAAAAACTTAATCACTTAGTTTTTTATAAGAGAATTAGTGAGAAAATTGAAAGAAAGAGAAAATTTGGAGGTTTAATGCTGTTTGAATTAATTAAATTAATCACAAAGAAAAAAAAAGGATTCAACATTAATAAAAATTACAGGCTCTCAGCCATATTCACCGTGGTTAGGATTTTCGTAGTCCGTCTCATCGTCGTCGAAGTGACTTGGAGACATTTTTACGAATGGAGAATGGAGAATGGAGAAAGATGGAAAACTAATTATATAGGAAAACATTGCTCATAGTTTCTGAAAAAAGAAATGGAAGGAGTTTAGAGAGATGATAAAAAAAAAATTCATCTCTGTGAAACCCAATTTCCAGAAATAGCAAATTGAATGAGAGATGTTGTGAGTTGATTTTAAATAAGTTAAGCGTGAAAGAATCTCTGTGAAACCTAGCAATTTGAAATAAAGATAGATATGGTAAGCTGATTTTAAATAGGGTAAACGTGATAGCATATCTGTGAAACCCAGTTTTCAGAGACATCATTTTGAAATCGATAGGCTGAAAGAAGAGGAATTGAAGAAGGAGTCTGAGTGTTTTTATGGTGTTTGAAGTAAAGCTGTCAAAACGTGTCAGCACAGCCCCTTAAGGCACGACCCCTTAGGGTCTGGCCGCCTTAACGTGTCGTGCCGTGCCGTGCCAACACATGAAGTCAACATAAAAACAACACTGATAAACAGATAAATTTAAACAACATAAGTAAACTTAAATATCCTTTTTGTTATTTTCATCTTCAACTCCTAGCCGTCTTCGTGGCCGTGGCCTTAGTCAACACAAAAAACTTTTGTCATATTTTTAAATAATTAGTAACTATTTGGTACATAGTTTACAAAATAAGTAAATTAATTTTGAATAAAAAAAAATACTTAAGAGCGTTTTATATATTTTCACCAACAAATGTATTTACAGAGTGAATATTAATAGGCAAACTTGAAAAACTTAATCACTTAATTTTTTATAAGAGAATTAGTGAGAAAATTGAAAGAAAGAGAAAATTTAGAGGTTTAATGATGTTTGAATTAATTAAATTATTCACAAAGAAAAAAAAGGATTCAACATTAATAAAAATTTCAGGCTCTCAACCATATTCACCGTGGTTAGGATTTTTGTCGTCCGTCTCATCGTCGTCGAAGTGACCTAAAGACATTTTTACGAATGGAGAATGGAGAATAGAGAAAGATGAAAACCTAATTATATAGGGTAACATTGCTCATAGTTTTTGAAAAAAGAAATGGAAGGAGTTTAAAGAGATGATAAAAAAAAAAAAAAAAAAAAAAATCCATCTCTATGAAACCCAATTTCCAGAAATAGCAAATTGAATGAGAGATGTTGTGAGTTGATTTTAAATAGGTTAAGCGTGAAAGCATCTCTGTGAAACCTAGCAATTTGAAAGAAAGATAGATGTGGTAAGCAGATTTTAAATAGGGTAAACGTGAGAGCATCTCTGTGAAACTCAATTTCCAGAGACAACAATTCAAAAGAGATAGACTGAAAGGAGAGGAATTGAAGAAGGGGTCTAGACATTTTTATGGTGTTTGAAGTAAAGTTGTCAAAACGTGCCGGCACGACCCCTTAAGGTTCGACTTTCTTAACATGTTGTTTCGTGTAGGCACGAGAAGGTGTCGAGCCGTGCCAGGCATGACATGTTAAGAATAAGGGGGGAATAGCATGGCCCTTAGGCACAACCCTAATGGGTCGTGCCATGCCAACACGCTGGGCTATAACAGGCTAGCCCCACTTTATTATTATTATTTTTTTAAGTTTTATGTTTTTTTTTTTAAATAAAAAATTAAGATTTAAATTTTAAAGTATTAAATTTATTTGTTATAAAATTAATTTTATGATTTAACTTATGTATTTTTAATTGTTATTTGTTTATCTTATTTATTATTTTAGTCTAATAAAATAAAATGTAAAAAATAGATAGATTTATTTAATAAAATAATTCAATGAATAAATAAAGATTAAAGATGTAAAAAAATATATATATGAAAATATGAAATGATGAATTATTTATTTATTTAATAAAAAGTGTGTAAGTGTAAGTCGGATAAAAAAAATATAGGTAAGGAAATGAATTTTATTTGCTTATGTAGAATTCAATATTACATGATCGCTTCATTAAAAACCTTACCAAGAAAATCCAATGGGATGAAAACTTGGTAAGGGAAAAAGAGTGCAATCGAATTACAAGTAGTCAAGTAAATGTACATGTATAATTAAAAATTAAAAATTAAAAAAAGAGTACAATCAATAACTCTTCGGTCTTCAATCTTCACTCCTAATTCTGGTCCTAGACCTGGACCTGGTTACTGCCGGAACCCTCACCGATGTATAAATTGATGAAATTTTGAATAACTTCTTGGTCTTCCATTTGATGTTGCATCCTCATTCGAGCATGCACCCAATCCCGAAGGCATGTTAATACCTCCACCATCTCAAGAGACAAAGAAGTTCTTCTTGGTTCAATTATACATTCACTCGTGCTAATTGTCTATTCTGAAGAAACAGTGGACACGGGGATAATAAGTACATCACGTGTTAGTTATGACAGGATCAGATATCTGTTGCTATAGTTTTTCCACCAAACAGCAGATCAAATTCCTCCGCCGATATTAAGCACATATTTTAATATATAATTAAGAGCCTAATTTGATCTATGGTTTCTAAACATTAACATTCCAACTTACATCTCAATTTATATTTCAGTTAGTGATATATGTCAATTTGTCAAAAAAATAAAATAACAATAAGTTCATAAATCATATCTCAATTTTGTACTCCAACTTTTGATACGACACTCGAATTTAACATATCATGATTAATGTGTAATCACATATTAATTCAATCCAAATGTCATATAAAAATTTGATATAAGGATTAGAATATTTGGTATTATTGTAATAATAATTTATCTCAATAACTAAATGTAAATTAAATTATTAAAGTTGAAATTTTTATTTTTTTTTTGAACAGCTGATTTATTAAAAGGCCACAGGCAGAGCAAAAACAACCCCAAGGGGCGAGAACAGAGAAAAGAAACCAGGGCAAAGAACACACCAGCCCGACAGAACAACAAGAACAAAGCAAACAAAACAGAGCAACATCAATGGACCTCCCACACTACATTGTTGCCACCCATAACAGAGCCATTTTTGGCGAGGAGATCAGCGAAGGAATTGCTGTCTCTAGAATTAAAAATGATTCTAGTGTTACCAAGCACCATGAGATCGTTCCGAATGTTGTAAATAATATCGACATGATTCAAACTACCAAAACCTTCCGAGTTAACCCACGCAACTGCAGTCTTTGAGTCGCTAATGATATCGATTTCTTTGCCCCACAAAGCTGGAGAAGTAGCGCACAAGGAAACAACCTTTTGGATGGCTAAAATCTCCGCTGAATTAGAATCCAAGCTACCAACAAAAATCGAGAAAAGCCCCCACACCTTACCCGCTTTGTCCCTCAAAACACCACCAATCCCCGCATCTCCCGGATTGCCCCTCGAGGAGCCATCCACATTAAATTTCAAGGCATTACCGCTAGGAGGATTCCAAACTACATGCTTCCGAAGCTTAGAAACCTTCTTTTTCGAACAGCTGTCTTTTAAATTGAGGAGCATAACCGAAATGGGAAGTTTCGAACCTTTCCTATGATGTTTGAACCACCAAACAACCCTGAATTTAACCATGTCCTTAACCTGATTGAAGTCCGTCTTGATTCCTTTGAACACCTGCTGATTACGAGTTTCCCAGATCGTCCAAGAGAGAGCTAGAAAAAACGTATTCCACGCCCTTAAGCTCTGCGCAGAAGCACACAAACCAGACCACCCAAGGAACAAGCTTTTAATGGAATTATTAGCATAGCAAGAGACGTCCCACCAGCTCATACAGGTCTGCCAAAGTTTCCAGGACCAAGGACACAACAAAAACAGGTGATCAATCTTCTCCTCACCGTTATTGCATAAAGGACACAAAGCAGGAGTTGAAAACAACATCCCAAACTTATGTAACACCTGCCTGACCAAAACTCTACCCCTGAGAAGTTGCCAGACGAAAATCTCTATCTTAGGGGGGCTAATGCCTTGCCAAATGAGATTGTGATCAACCGAATCATCCACAGGCTGGTCCTCTAACTTAACACGAAAAGATCTCACAGAAAACTCACCATTATGTGCAAAAGACCAAGCTAATGCGTCCTTAACTGATTTTCTAATGACAATACAATCCAAAAAACTAGAGCAGACCTTCCACTGCTCATTTTCCTAATCGAAACACGGCCTGCGCAACAGAATGTCCCACACCCACCTAGAATCCTCCCATCTGCCAAAGCTGCTCACCACACCAACTTTTTGAGTTGCCAAGGCAAAAATTCTGGGGCACAAGTCTTTTAAAGCAGGAGAATTACCTAACTTAGACTCCCAAAACCTGCCTCTACTGCCATCCCCAATAACCACTTGCAAACCCTCCCTCAAAACAGCACACGACTTGGTACCAGCTGTGAACAGAGAACTCACGGCTTTAATGAAAGGAGAAGCAAAATTAGAACCATTCCGATCCCAAGTAAGGTCCGAATTAGCAACATTATATCTAACACAAATAACCCTTCTCCACAAAGAGTTCTTCTCAGTGCCAAACCTCCAAACCCACTTAGCAAGGAGACTTTTATTTTTTTCACCCATTTTACCGATACCCAATCCGCCACCCTTCTTGCTTTTGCAAACATTGTTCCAATCAACTGCATGAAGTTTCTTTTTCGTGACCCCATCTCCCCAAAAAAACACTCTTTGGATTTTTTCAATAGCAAGAGCCACCCCAACTGGAAGCTTGAAAACCGACAGAAAATAAGATGGAATGCACGAAAGGACAGCTTTGATCAGAATCAGTCTCCCACCTTTATTGAGGAATTTCCGCTTCCACGGAGCCAACCGGTTCTCAATACGCCTCAAGATAGGATTCCAAAAAGCTTTGATGCCCGACCTTGCACCCAACGGCATCCCAAGATAAGTGATAGGGAGGGATTCCTTCCGACAATGAAAAACTTCAGCACATTGCACAGTTTCCCGCTGATTGCAGCCTATCCTAATCAGACAGGATTTGCTGAAGTTGATTCTCAATCCCGCAGCCAATTCATAACACCTAAGAATCCTTTTCGCATTCCGAAGATACTCCAAACTAGGCTTAATGAAAAGGATGGTATCGTCGGCAAACTGAAGGTGGGAAATATTGATATCATTCTCTCCAAAACTGGCGCCCTTAATCAGCCCCAACACCTCTGCCTTCTTAAAGAGGCAGCTTAAACCTTCCGCAACAATATTAAAAAGAAATGGTGATAGCGGATCGCCTTGTCAGAGACCTCTCTCCACGCCGAATTGAGCCGAAGGACTCCCATTAACCAAAACTGAAAGCATGGGCGTAGAGATGTAATGTTTCATCCACTTTCTCCACTTTTCCCCGAAACCCATGGCTTCCATCATCGAGTCCAAAAATTCATGATCAACGCTATCGTAGGCCTTCTCGAAGTCTAATTTTATTAGAAGGCCACCTTCCTTGTCCCTCTTCCACATGTGGATTATTTCTTCCGCCACCACAAAGCTATCCAAAATCTGCCGCCTCTTCACAAAAGCCATTTGCAATTCACCGATTATAGAGTTCATAACCATCGAAATATGACTTTGTATGCTTAACTATATTGTTTTTTAAAATGGTGAAATAAGCACCTATTCAATGTATAATTTAGATACATTTTTTTTATTAAAAAATAAAATAAGTAATATAAAATTGTGAGAGGTTATGTTTTAGTCAAATTTAAAGAATAATAATATTAAGATTTAAAAGAGGACCCGCTGTAAGTGTTGGTCATCTTTTTTTATTATTATTATTAAGGCAGGAATACTTAAATACCCCGAATTACACTTGATTTAATAAAACCAAAAGCTTTAAAATATTAAATTAGAAAATAATTTATTTTTCTTAAGAAAATAAGAATCATACTTGTATTGAATTACAGGTGAAATAAGCGGGGTGCCTAGTCGATCTAATAAATCGAATCAAAAAAAAAAAAAGTCGATTTAATAAAAATACAATTAAATTTCAACTAAAACTGAAGCTCTTTGCCTCTTTCTCTAAAATTGCTGAAGGTCAAACCTCTTTTTTCCTTAATGGATCAACAATTTTCTTACAAAAGAGAAATTGGGAGGTTTTTATCAATGTATGAATCTAATGAATATTTTTCGTATAGGCAATGGGGTGTAGAAAGAAAAGGAAAAATTAACGAGCATATTTTCGTTAAATGGGGTATTTTTAGGCCATTTTGAGGTGCCAATAGCATGCCAATACTCGTGACAAATGGATACTTTCATGTTCTCATTTTTGACAAAAAAAGAAGAAGCAGAATTTCACATAAATCACACTTTTTTGGTGATTTGTTGCCTTTATAAATGTCTTTCATATTCATCACTTTAGTCCATTTGATTAAATATTTCAAAGTCAACTATTTTAAAAACTGTAAAAGTATACTTTTGCCCTTATTACTATTTAATTTAGTTAAAATGATTATCTTAACTTTAAATTAAAATGAAAAATAATAAATTTCTTAATAATAAAATCTTAAATAAATCGATTACAAAAAAAATTATGAAAAATAATAATTTAAAGCTAAGATAATCATTTTAACTAAATAAAAATCCATTATGAAAAAAATATATATAAAATAAGAAAAAAAAAATTATTATTATTTTTTAAAAATATTTTTGTAATCTATTTATTTAATGAGTTGAGATGTCTGACAATACTTAATGGAAATTAACCATTAAAGCCATCAAACAAGTCCAAATTCGATGATCAATATTGATAATTATAGACGCTGACTTAAGTATTAATCTTGAAGCTATATAAAATAATATTGATAATTATGTCTTAAGCAAGATTAAATTGACTTGGATTAATATAAAATGCCTGTAAATTGTAATTTGTAAACCAAGTGATTAACTAAGTAAAGCAAAACCAATTATGTTTGCTCAATCTGGTAAGTTCATCAACTAAGTACATAATCCTGTACGTAGTGAACTATAACCGCCAAGATCAGACCATGAATTGATTAATCCCCACGTCCACGGCCTTTTTGCTTAAATATTTATACATCCCACTTAGATTTTTCAAAAATCGGCTGATTTTTGAAACTTGACACCGAAATCCGAAATGATCTTGAATTTTGAGTTCTGCTGGGTTTAAGCACTACATGTATGACATAAATATCTATTCCCATATTGGGATGCAACACAAATGTTAGGAAGGACTCGAACCTTTTAGTGAAATGAGAAGTGCACACCACCTGAGCCAATAGGGATATGTAAAAATTTGCTAATTAAATATTTATATAAAGTTTGCAGGTTTTCAAAAAAAAAAAATCATATAATTATATATTTTGAATTAATTATATTCTAATTAATCATATGTTGTGGGAGGTTGTATTTCTGGACATATATGTTATATGTATCGGTTCATGTATTATTTATTTATATTAAATTAGTAGAAAGAGCCTCGGCTGTGGGTGCATTAACTCTTACGTGAACTGATGCAGGTAACTAGAGTGGCCTTGATATATACAATTTATACGGCGCTGATTTCTTTGGATTTCATTTATATTAATTTCTTAGACTATACTTAATTTATTCCTTCTCATCATATAATCCAAACATATCTCTCCAGCTTTCTATAAATAACTCAAACTTTTCATGTTCTTTTCATCAACTCATCCTTTGTCAATCACGTACCTGATCTTCATCATTATTGAAATTCTTGCAATTCCATATATCTTCTCTCTTTCACTTTAATTCTTTCTTAACATTCAGTAAAAATGGCCATGTTTATTCTTTTCATTATTCTCACTATTCTCGTAAATCCATCATCAGCAAAAACAAACTATAATGTGTTGAGTTTTGGAGCAAGAGGCAATGGTGTAACAGACTCCACTCAAGCATTTGTCAATGCATGGGCTGCAGCTTGTGCCTCCACAGAACCAACCATTATTTATGTACCGAAAGGAAGGTACTTGCTTGGCCCCGTTGCCTTTAAAGGTGGTTGCAAAAGCTCAGATATCACTCTACGGATTGATGGAACGTTAGTGGCTCCGGCAGATTTTCGTGTATTGGGTCAAGCTGAGAATTGGGTTAGCTTTGATCAAGTCACCGGAGTTTCCATTATCGGAGGGTCACTGGATGCTAAAGGATCTGCCTTGTGGGTTTGCAAAGCTCAAGCAGGAACTAATTGTCCCAATGGAGCCACGGTAACACATTAAACTTGCTTTGAGTTATATATTTCTAGCAATTTCTTTTTTAACATATAAAAAAAAAAATCTTAATTGTTAAATTTATTGTGTGAGTGCAGACATTAAGCATTACCAACTCAAACAACATCAGGATCAATGGACTATTTTCATTAAACAGCCAATTGTACCATATCGTAATCAACCGTTGCCAGGATGTGCTTGTTGAAGGCATTAAAGTAATAGCTTCTGGTAACAGCCCAAATACAGATGGTATTCATGTTCAACAATCGACCAATGTGAAGATCATCAACTCTTCCATCAAAACTGGGGATGATTGTGTTTCCATTGGCCCTGCCACCAACAACTTGTGGATTGAAGGTGTTACTTGCGGCCCTGGTCATGGCATTAGGTATTCATTCATATAATTTTGTTTAGTTTTGTAATATTACAGAGAACGACCACTCTTTCTTTGTAAACCACTACAAGTATGTCTAGTGCATGAAAAGTACAGTATTGTATTTATTTTCTACCACGAATTTAACATGATATTGATTGTAATTTGCAGTATTGGAAGTCTGGGCAAGGATATGGAGGAGGAAGGAGTACAAAATGTGACGGTCAAAAACACAATCTTCAAAGGTACCCAAAATGGGCTGAGAATAAAGTCATGGGCCAGGCCCAGCAATGGATTTGTTAAAAGTGTTCAATTCATTGATATTGTCATGCAAAATGTCCAAAATCCTATTATCATAGACCAAAACTACTGCCCTCACAACTTAAATTGTCCTGATCAGGTAAGAAATTTCAGAAATGTACATACTATTATGATTTAGTTGAACTTATAACACGTAATATATTATGTATTAATAATTTTCATTTTCATTTTTTTAAACATCAGGTTTCGGGTGTAAAAATCAACGATGTGTTATATCAAAATATTCGTGGAACATCAGCCACTCCGGTTGCTATAAAATTTGGGTGTAGCACCAAGTATCCATGCAAAGGGATAAAACTGCAAAACGTGAATTTGACATATTTAAAACAAGTGGCTCAGTCCTCCTGTGCTAATGTAATTGGGACGACAATGGGCTTGGTCAAACCGGATAATTGTTTGTAATTAGATTGACAATTTATTTTAATTTATTTTACATAAAAGCTAGGGTTGTTTGTAATCAGAAAAGGCAGCATTCTTTTGAATAATATTCAATAAAATCGATGTACAGTATTATTTCTCATGAATTTTTTACTAGTCGAAAATTCTTATTCTTGACTGAAAACAAAAAATTATCATATAAGAGTTAAAAAAAGTAATAACAAAATAACATTTTAGGATCCCACACATTTTTTCTAATCCTGGTAATAACGGATCACTAGATTAAACACTTGTTAATTCTATCTAGTAAAATTATTAAGAATGAACTAAGAAGTAAAATGCTTATCTAAATCACAATCTCCAATAAATTTAATGCAACAATATATAAGCAATGAAACCTACAGTACTCCAGCATATATAGCCATGCGCCATGCATCTGCAGCATTTGGGGTAGCTTCGTTCCTTACTTGAGCACCACTACCTCCATGACTGTTTAATGTTGACATATCGGCAAAAGATGGGCAAGCTGGAATTGGGGGGGGGGGGGGGGGGGGGGGGGAGGGGAGGGGGGGAGGGGAGGGGGTGTTCTTAGAGATCAGAACTGTAAGGTTCTTTGCATATTCTCGGCCAATGTGGGGACTCGGGATGCACTTACTGCAGAAATCTTGGCAATTCAGAGAGCCATTGAGTTATGTGCCTCTAATCCAGCTTTGTGGGGGTAAAGATATTACGTTTGAAAGTGATTCGAATTTGGCTGTTTCATGGATCAACGGTTTGGGGATTGGAAGTCGAGAACACGTTAACTTCATCTTTGCTATACGCAGCAACCTCAATACTATTGGCCAACCTCGGGTGGCTTTCAATTATAGGTCTTCTAACTCGATTGCTGACATTCAAGCAAAGAGAGGTTCTGGCGGAGGTGAAGATCTGCTGTCTTGGAGTTGCTAATGTTTTGTGTTAAGTGTCTGTGGGATTTCTTATCTGAAGCCCGTGTGCTTTTTTTGTTGTTTTGATGTTTGTTTTTTAGCTGTTTTGTGCTGTTTTGTTTTGTTCGTTTGAGTGGCTTGGTGCCTTTCTTGGGAGCCTGGGCGTTGTTTCCAGGGTCCTCCCCTGTTTTTGGGTGGCTTTCCATCCCTCAATAAATTTGCTTTTCAAAAAAAGAAAGAATTTACCTGCAGAGAAGTGCTTTCTAATAAAATAATTAAAGGTGCTGTTTTATTATATATACAGTTTTTAGTTGTCTTCCTCTTACACTAAGTTTCCGAGCATAATCTTCCTCTCTTCTTCTGAAATTAATTCAAAGTTGCAACCCTGGTCCATGAACAAACTATGTGCAAAACTGCAAATGCAACAATAGATACTGTATCAAGTTTCCAGTCAGTTTTCATCAATAATTGTTAAAGATATGGTATGATTTTATTATTCTTATTTTTAATAGAACGAGCTTAGAAGCAATGGTTTTATAAACACATTAATTGAAAAAGGAGAATTAAAAATTATATTCAGTTTTTTTTCGATTCCTAAGAAATTATGTATTGAAGATTTGAAGTACTATTGATGTAGATTCATAAATACAATACTTGTTTAGAGACTATCAAGCAGAAATTAGAAATTAAAGAGGTTTCAAATTTACATGACAATCTCCACTAAAATTAATGCAAAGAAGCCTAAAATCCAGCTTAGCCATGCATTTGCACCACTGTGGGTACTAGCTTCGTTCCCACGGCGATGGCTGCCAGCGCCTAAGACTCCCCTTCCCCAAGTACTTCCATGGCCACCACGACCACTGCGTCCGCCAATATGACCACCATGTCCGCCTCCAGCACCACCTCTAGCAACAACTAGAGATAACAAAAAGGCGAGGACAGCCAGCACGAGCCAGAACTTTGTAATGAGTTTCTTTGATGCTAAGTTAAGCTTCATCATGGATCCTTATTTTGAAACCTCTATGGAATTTGAAATTAAAAACAATTTTTTTTATTTATAGCTAAAGAAGTGCTTTATGATCAGAAAGTGCTTTTAGATGCTTTTGTAAAAAGACATCTTCAATCAAAAACGTTTTTGTTATAAAAATAAATACTAGCAACGCGTTATTCTTTTTTAGTAAATAATATTGAAGTGAGAGATGTATAATTAGTGCTCACAAACTTGCAGGTATAAGTCAAAGAAAGTAATATAGCTAGATAGATCCTTAAAGAGAAGTTTGATAACAGCTTCATACTTTATTATTAGAGCGACGATATTTGCATTCCTGAAAAGTTGTATGTGCACCACTTTTTGTATGTACACACCGTTAAGTTTTATTAAAACGTCATATTTTGTAAATACACCCCACACATTACCAAATATGTCGTTTCTTTTTATTTTGGAAAAATAAAAATAAAATAAACAATAAAAAATATGGGAGGACCAATACCAGTTACATGACTTGATCCGATCAGTTTATAGTGATTTCACTAATCAGTTTAAAACTTCTTCCGGCAGCTGTTTCCTCCTCTCTCATTTTACAATCTCTTGGCAAGTCACCAATTTGTAATCCTGAACAAATTTTAATAGAATTTGTAATCCTGAAATGGTTATCCCATTTCTTATGCATTCCACTCTGATTCTTCTCTTATTTGGATTTGTCAAGTTTGTAATTTTTGGCTGATGTAAGGGATATTTTGTAATTTCTTGCTGTGATACAAGTTCTGTTTAGAGTTAAACAATTTCGTGGAAATCAATACTGTTACTGCACTGCAAGCAAACGATTTGGAGGAGGAAGAGGAAGAAATTTGCTTTGCTTCTCCGTTCTTTCGTGAAATAAACAATAAATAAAAAAAAAGTGTAGATTTTAAAATAAATTATAATTTAACTTAAAAAAGGATAAATTTTGGTTTTTAAGGGTCGTAAATATTTATTTTTTTAACTATTACAATATTCAAGGATTTTAGGTTAACCTAATGGTCTAAGGATAAAGTCATGGGCCAAGCCCAGTAATAGATTTGTCAAAGACTCAAAGGTGTTCAATTCATTGATGGTGTTATGCAAAATATCGAAAATCCTATTATCATCCACAAAAACTACTGTCCTCGCAATTTAAATCGTCCGATCATGTAAGAAATCTCATAAATGTACCAACTTCAATGATTTAGTTGAACTTATAATACATTATATATCATGTATTAACTATTATAATTTTTCGGTTGAATGTATGGATCGGTCTATGGGATTGGGATGAGGTGCTTTAAATATAATATTAATATATTTTCAAAAGACAATAACGACATCGTAAATATAATTACAGCATTTCTTAAAACATATTAACGACGCGTTTAGTAAACCGTATTTGAGGATATCATTCACGACATCATCTAATACTTAATCATAAATAATAACTAGCAGCATTCTTTTGTATAAAATTCAATAAGAACGATATGTACAGTATTCTTTTTAATGAATTTTTCATTAGATGAAAATTCTTATTCTTGACTTGATAAAAAAGAAATGATCGTGATAAAAGTTAAAAAGGAACTAACAAAATACATTTCCTTCTTAATCGTGATAATTAGGATCACTAACCTGAGAAAAATTATAAACAGTAAAATTAAAAAGTAAAAATAAAATAAGAGTGTAGAAATTAAAGAGGTTTGAAATCTACATCACAATCTACACTAAAATGAATGCGAGATAAGAAATGAAACCTAAACTCAAACTTATCCATGCACCTGCAGCATCTGGGGTAGCTTCATTCCTTCTGTGAGTATCACCACCAGTAACATGACGGCCGCTGCTAGCTCCCCCCGAGTACTCCCGCGGCCTAAACCACCACCACCTCCAATACGACCACGTACCCCTGAGTACTTCCGCGGCCAAAACCACCACCGCCTCCAATACGACCGCCACCTTTGGCAGCAACTAAAGATAACAAAAAGATGAGGACACCCAACACCACCCACAACTTCACGAGTTTCTTAGATGCTAATAAGTTAAGCTTCATCATGGGTTATTTTTGCCTCTCAACAAATTTTTTTTTATGGAGATTACTGATTTGATCTGCAATACACTGATGATAATGCTGCACCTTTGATAGGATTCTTCTATATTTAAATTAATAAAAGCACAAGAAATCGATAAAAGAAGAAAAGAAAAACAGAAAGAAAAGAATTCAGAGAGATGAAATTTTAGAACTTCTACTTGCTTTATTATAATGAATGATAGTCTCTTATATAGGGAGATAACAAACCTAGTTATTTAAGGAAAACAAACTAATCTATGTAAGGAAAGCCTAAACCTAAAATGTAAAAGGAAAGCAATTTATAATAGGAAAATAAAAATAATTAATATATAACTCCTAATTAACATACTAATATTCCTTAATTAATATCGGTATCCTAACAACCTTGGTCCCCCTCTGGTATTCAAGTCATACCGGGCTGCTAGGGTTTTGAGCAACGGTAACTCGCAAAGCAAAGTAATGGATATACAATGAGTTTAGGCTCATAGCTGTCCCAAAACCCAATACTGCTGAAAGCAATATCGCGAATATAGCCTTCACATGAAGCTGCAAAAAACATTAAAAGGCCTTTGTTACGTATATGAAGCAAAGTTGTAAAAGGTAGTAATTTACTTAGCACTACAGCTACTTACCATAATATAGAATAGTTGTACGATTATGGCCACAAGAAAAATCTCAAGACCTGCATATATCCATATATACTCTCTGATAGCTGCAAGTAAGAAGAAAAAAAAAACACTTAGACATTCACAACTTACATAGAAGCTCGTCAAATTTCGAAGCTTGACTCGGGTTGGCTATACCTAGAATGACTGCAAATGTTGATGATAAAATTCCGAAGGTAAATGCAATAAGTGCTGCAATAATAATTGCTTGAGCATTCATGTCAGGAATCTACAGAATGATAAAAGCAGAGTTAATATCGACACACCAAAGTAGACCACCCAAATGATTATAATAATGTTAAACTAAAAAAGTTTTCGATTCACAATGAATACACATATCATGCTTGTAGCAAATTGAAACACTCGGGTGGTCTTCACAAAACATTGTCTTTTCACACCTTGATTAATTGATGACTAAGTACAACCAAGTTGAAGCTCTAAGTGAATTTAAACAAGTTTGGATATCATACAGGTTAAATCTAGCTCCAAGAATCGTCATATTGTTTGTTCTAAGTTTTCTCTTAGCAAAATGGCATACCAGTAGCTGCTCGAGGATGAAGAAATAACATATTGTGCTGATTAAGACATGCACCACAAAGTCCCGCCAGGCCCTGCATGAGTGAAATATCATTAATTATTAGTATGAAGTTTGACTCAGTCGCCAAAGTGTCTCAGTTGATTGTTGAACCATATTTAAAGGTAAAACGATTAGATAAATACCATAACTCTCATATTATATTACCTTATTGTTTGTGAATGCAAATTTTGTTGACTGAGATCCTGTCTAGTGTCCCTTTGAGCAGAGCTCTCCACCCGAAGAAAATTTACAGGTAAGTTTTGAACTTCTTTCCCACATACCTCACAATTTCTGTTTCCTTTTGTGCTAAACCACTTGATTGCACATTCTTCATGTACAAGTCTAATCGCACCTTTGCAATAGCATTCCATTTTGAGTGTTCCTTCTTCACATACATCTAGACAGATCCTGCACACCGCATCTTCTTCATCAATTTCTTCATCATTGGCTTCCATGGGAACAGGAACTATTTGATCTGCTTCAGAAGAAACAAAGGACAAAACCACAGAAGAATTAACATTGGCGGTTCTTAGGTTGTCTGCTCATATTGACTAAATTGTACTAGTTGATCAAACAAAAGAAAGGGTAAGCACGAAAAATTTGTAAGTCTAGATCAATTTGCATATCCAGATTGCTTGACTAGGTAGCTTAGAATTCAGGATGATCTACTCACAGTATACAACCAATGCTTAAATTTTAACTTTGCAAACACTTTGAATTTTATGAAAACAAATTCATTTCATCAAATTCAACTTGAATATGCACAGATTGTGACAATCATTAAGAATATAACATATAACGTAGTTTTAAATCCAAAGTAAGATCATTTTCTGACTCCACATACTGAAAAATGGAAAAAGTCAGACAGGTCTGTAGACTTTATGAACTCAAAGGACTGCGACTATAAAAAAGAACTGTGTGTACGACTACATACCATCACTAGTGTCTGTTGGGACATCCTCTTTATGGGCAGGAAGAGAGATTGATCTTACAATGACAACATTTATCCCAGGAACGGACAAGGACCTTGAAACCGCAGCTCGTGTTGCTGCTTTCTGCACAAAATCGATGATAATCATCTTAAAACACTCTTCAATAAGTTTTGGAGGTTACTGACTTTGGAGAAGAGCTTTTGTAAAGAAATGTTAGACATATTTTGTTTTTCCAATCCATTATCCTGGAGCCAACAAGTAGTGAAATAAATGCTTTGATAGCTCAGATAAACTTATCAATATCCCCAATGAAAATAAATTTTAATCTAAAAGTTCATAAGTCAAAAATAAGTGCTGAATACACTTACATTTAGTTTATCCTGTTCACTAGACATCCTTGCTGAAGCAGGCGTTGAAACTGACGGGGATAATATTTTTGATGCAGGCATAACAGGAAGAGATACACATCTTTGCCAAGAAAAAGCAGACGAGACATTAGATATGTTGGGACTCTCCGGAGCTGGCTGAGAATCAGTACTGAGGGAGCTTCTTTCACTTTTCTTCTTGAAGCTGAAACCCCAAAAGAAACCTCCTGGTGATGGACTACCACCCTTGTAGGAACCTTGAGACTGTAAAACCTTTCCATTTCTGCTACTGCCAAAA
Organism: Acer campestre; assembly: GCA_954870605.1. Classification (NCBI taxonomy): domain Eukaryota; kingdom Viridiplantae; phylum Streptophyta; class Magnoliopsida; order Sapindales; family Sapindaceae; genus Acer; species Acer campestre. The sequence continues at coordinate 4,755,822 of OX940811.1, read as the reverse complement.
CCTAATGGTTTAGGAGGAATTTGAAGTGAAAGATCCAAGCGCCTCCCACTTGGTTCCCGATTTGAAAACTCTTCATTCAATTGGTCCTCAATTTGGATATCAACCTGCATTACATCAACATTCCAACCCACTTCGGTTAGCTGACTATGTCACACTGCTAATATCAAATTTCGGCAAACACAATGTATGCCATGCCAATCACTATTTAACATTCTCTTGTATGTTGTGAAATCAATTCACAGCTCCATCACCCTCAAGGTTCTCGGAGATTATTTGGATTTCAAAAAGAAAGTGGATGGGATACATATTTACGTTCTTCTTCTACTGCTAAAGTCATCATACAATCTCACTGATCCGAATTCAGTAGTTAGATAGCCAACAAGGAAAAAGATCTTCATGCAGAAAATCTATCGTTTTGTTGAGGATGCATGACCATGTCAGCAGATTTCATCCTACAATTCCAACAGTTGGACTAAACTGAATCGATTACAATACTTGTAATACCCAAACTAAACCCATCGAAACTTAAAGCATTAAGTTGAGACGTAAAGCAAACTTCGAAGGTATTCGATTGGTAAAGGCTACGTGCTACACTCCCATTGGTGGGGTCAGTATTTTGGATACTAACCGGTCAATACCCAAGCATTATTCAGGTACTCAAAGATATGGCTTAGAATTTTGTAAAGAACAATTTAAAATAGCTTCACAGATCATAAATTCTGATAGATAAAGAAACTACCAACATATATTCACTCAACTTGCAAAATATCTACTAACCAAATTAAATTAATATAATGGTTCCTTTAACAAAATCCCCCACAAATCTATAAAAGCTAAACATCAACAATCTTTATAAAGCAACCCTTCAAAACTCAAATACAAATATACTAATTAACAAACATCAAAACACCATAAAAAGGCAAAAAAAAAAAAAAAAAAAAAAAACCTAGAGAAAAAATAGAAACTTTATAAAGAGAAGAGTTTAAGAAGATGAACAACAACCTGATGAGAAGAAACCCCAACAGCTCCATTAGTGGCTGCTGCTTGAGTTGACTGCATTACACTGTTTAGAGACTTCCAAGAATCAATTTAGAACACCAAGAGATAATAAACTATAAAAGAAAAAAAAAAAGTAACAAATTTATTAAAACAGCCCGACAAAGATCCAACCGTCAAGTTATATATGAACGTCAAGTTAAACAATTTACTGTGTTAATAATTGTTATCTTAGAAATATATATATATGGTATGTTTTACTAATAAGGAATCATACATGGGAAAAAGAATCAAGTTCCTGAATGAAGGTTCCCTTTCCTTATTGGAAAGGGAAATTCATATCTTTCTACTGAAATATCCCTGCTTAAATTTTTTTTTATAAAAAAAATACCTTCGTTGCAGATGGTATTCATGTTCAACAATCGATGAATGTGAAGAAAGCCTGGGCAAGGATATTGAGGAGGAAGGGGTACAAAATGTGACGGTCAAAAACACAATCTTCAAAGGTACCCCAAATGGGCTGAGAATAAAGTCATGGGCTAGGCCCAGCAATGGATTTGTTAAAGGTGTTCATTTCATTGATGTTGTCATGCAAAATGTCCAAAATCCTATTATCATTAACCAAAACTACTGCCCTCACAACTTAAATTGTCCTGGTCAGATAAGAAATTCAGAAATGTACAGACTATTATGATTTAGTTGAACTTATAACACGGAATATATTATGTATTAATAATTTTCATTTTCATTTTTTTTAACATAAGGTTTCGGGTGTAAAAATCAACGATGTTTTATATCAAAATTTTCGAGCAACATCGGCCACTCCGGAATATCAAAATTATTAAGAATGAACTAAGAAGTCAAATACTTGTCTTAGATTCTAGAAATTAATAAAGATGTTTCAAATCTATTCTAAATCACAATCTCCAATAAATTTAATGCAACAATATATAAGCAATGAAACCTACAATACTCCAGCATATATAGCCATGCGCCCATGCATCTACAGCATTTGGGGTAGCTTCAATTCGTTCCTTACGTGAGCACCTCTACCTCCATGACGGTTGCCGACTTCCAAAGTAGTACTACCGCGGCTACCATGAACACCTGGTCTGCCTCCAAAACCACCACCATGTCTGCGGCTGGCTCCAAAGCCACGTCTATAAAGGGTTGCGCGCGTATATGAAAACGCGTTTAAATTATTTTTTTTTCTTTTTTTTAAAAGATTTAAATATAATTTGTAATGCTTGCATGAATTTGACAAAAGCACTTTTTTATTATATATAAAGTTTTTAGTTGTTTTCCTCTTATAATAAGTTTCCGAGCATAATCTTCCTCTCTTCTTCTGAAATTAATTCAAAGTTGCAACCTATGAACTTGGTCCATGAACAAACCATGTGCAAAACTGTAAACGCAACAATAGATACCAAGGAGAAACTTGGTGATCAAATACAAGCCTGTTGTGTCCTAAGCTTTTATATAGTGTTTCTTTGTTTTTTCTCTTTTGGTTTTGTGGTTGTTGGGTTTGGATAGCGGCTGGCTTTGGGTTGCTTTGTCTTTGGTCCTTTGTTAGGTCATTGGCCGGTTTCTTTGTTTCGTTCTGTTTAGCTTTTTTGGTCTCGTTGAATAAAATTTACCGTTCAAAAAAAAAAAAAAAAAAAAAAAGAGGTCTCCAGTCAGTTTTCATCAATAATTGTTAAAGATATGGTATGTTGGATTATTATTTTTTTTTTTTAATAGAACGAGCTTAGAAGCGATGGTTTTATAAACACATTAATTGAAAAGGAGAATTAAAAATTATATTCAGCTTTTTAAAAATTATAAGAAATTATGTATTGAAGATTTGAAGTACTATTGATGCAGGATTTAATTCTTTATATTCTAATTTATGTTTAGAAGTTGTTTCCTATTTTATTTAAACTTTTTTAGGCAGTTTTAATCTTTTTAAGAATGTTATATTCGAGTTTATTAGGATTTATTTTTGATTGATATATATTAATAAGAAAAAAACCATTCACGATTTCAACAAAACCATTGCCTTCGTCAATTATTAAAAGAATAAATACTCATAAATACAATACTTGTTTAGAGAGTACTATCAAGCAGAAAATTATAAATTAAAGAGGTTTCAAATTTACATGACAATCTCCACTAAAATTAATGCAAAGAAGCCTAAAATCCAGCTTAGCCATGCATTTGCACCACTGGGGGTACTAGCTTCGTTCCCACGGCGATGGCTGCCAGCGCCTAAGACTCCCCTTCCCCAAGTACTTCCATGGCCACTACGACCACTGCGTCCGCCACTATGACCACCATGTCCGCCTCCAGCACCACCTCTAGCAACAACTAGAGATAACAAAAAGGCGAGGACAGCCAGCACGAGCCAGAACTTTGTAATGAGTTTCTTTGATGCTAAGTTAAGCTTCATCATGGATCCTTATTTTGAAACCTCTATGGAATTTGAAATTAAAAACAATTTTTTTTATTTATAGCTAAAGAAGTGCTTTATGATCAGAAAGTGCTTTTAGATGCTTCTGTAAGAAGACATCTTCAATCAAAAACGTTTTTGTTATAAAAATAAATACTAGCAACGCGTTATTCTTTTTTAGTAAATAATATTGAAGTGAGAGATATATAATTAGTGCTCACAAACTTGCAGGCCGCAGCGATTTGAACTTTGAAGAATTAAGGATAATCAAAAGTTACAAATTCTAGCTATTAGGAATTTAGGATGCTTGCTTAAATAAAATAAAATAAAATCGTTCCTCTAGATATCAGGATTCCTAAATCAACTAAAACACAGAAATCTTAAAATTACCAAAAAGGTAAATTTGAGTTGCCAAAACCTAGAAGAATAATCCTAATTAAACAAACTCAAAGCAAACAAATCTTGCCCAAAATTGAAATTCCTAAAATACTGTCTCAAAAGAAAAGGTTAAAAATAGAAGATAAAATGACCGTTTTTACGGAAAAAATCGATGTGTTTTATAGAGCTCGTTGATATGATTTTAAAGATATATTATGGACCGTTGTTTGCCCCTCCAAATGGGCTCATATACACTCATTTATTAACGATCAAATAAAGAAATATAGATGGATACACGAAGAGAAGCTTTTATAAGAGCTTCATGCTTTATGGGTATTTGTCATGGGCCAAGCCCACCAATGTATTTGTCAAAGGTGTTCAATTCATTAATGCTGTTATGCAAAATGTCCAAAATCCTATTATCATCCTCAAAACTACTATACTCACAACTTAAATTGTCCCAGTCATGTAAGAAATCTCATAAATGTAGGATTCGAGGTTTTTTTTTTTTTTAAGTTTTCGTCATTGGTAGAATTCGAGCTACTAACCTGGAAGTCATTTACCCAACTCAAGCTCGTCCATCTACCATTATGCCCTATTGGCACCAACTTCAATGATTTAGTTGAACTTATAATACATCATATATCATGCATTTAACTATTAACTATTGACTTAATGTTCCAAAATCTAGTGACATTCTGGGCCACAAGCTTGCCTCACAAGCCCTCTCCTCTGTAAGAGAAAACCTTTGGCTGGATCTCAGCCCTGTTATGTAAGTTTTCTTTTATCATAAAAAAATAAAATAAAAATAAATTAATTAATAATAAAATAAAAAATAAAAAATAAAAACTATTAACTATTAACTATTATCATTTTCAATTCTTTTTTAATATCAGGTTTTACGGATAAAAATCAACTATGTGTTATATCAAAATATTGAAAATGAGTGTACTGACGTCTTTTTTCTCGTCACTTCCTCTCACCGTTTTTCTCCTAACTCTATCAGTCTATCTTGATTCTTTTATCTCTCTACAATTGTAATTTTTTCTTGGAAAACTTTTCTTTGGGTTTGAATTTTTTAGGATTGTTTAGATTAAAAACTTAAAATCTTGTTAAATTGAAATTAAAATCTTAAACCGGTAATTATTGGTTTGGTTACAAAACAGATCTAAAAAACAAGATGTAAAATCTGGACCATAAAATAGAGAAACTAACTATCAAAACTTGGCCTTTTTTTTTTTTTGAGAGTCAGCCTGATCTTTTGCCCCATGGAGGACTTTGTGTGGCTATAGAAACTGTGGTGATGCATGATAAGAATGTAGTTATTTGACATATCTAAAACAAGTGGCTCAAAAATTCATGTATACTAATATAATTGGGACGACATTCGGCTTCCTAAAAACATATAATTGTTTGTAATTATTAATATTAAATTAACAAAATGTTTTGTGTTTATAAAGCTGCTAATGATGTTTACTTGTTTGTAATCAAGAAAGAGCTATAAAATTCAATAAGATCGATGTATTATTCTTTTTCATGAATTTTTTATTAGTTGAAAATTCTTATTCTTGACTTAATGAAAAAAGAAATGATCATATAAGAGTTAAAAAGGCACTAACAAAATACTTTTTTTATTTTTTTAATCCTGATAATTAGGATCACTAACCTGAGAAAAATTATAAACAGTAAAATTAAAGAAGTAAAAATAAAATAATAGTGTAGAAATTAAAGAGGTTTGAAATCTAGTAATCTACATCACAATCTCCACTAAAATGAATGCAAGATAAGAAATGAAACCTAAACTCAAGCTTATCCATGCATTTGCAGCATCTGGGGTAGCTTCATTGCTTCTGTGACCACCACCACCAGTAACATGACGGCCGCTTCTAGCTCCCCCACGAGTACTTCCGCTGCCAAAACCACCACCTCCTCCATTACGACCACCGCCACCTTTGGCAGCAACTAAAGATAATAAAAGGATGAGGACACCCAACACCACCCACAACTTCATGAGTTTCTTAGATGCTAGTAAGTTAAGCTTCGTCATAGTGGATTATCCTTTGAAAGCTGAGAATTGAGAAGCAACTTTTTTTTTTTTTTTTTTTTTTGAAAGAAAACATAATTCAACTTTTTTTTTATAGCTAAAGAAGAAAAGTGCCTTCTGGAAAAGTGCTTTTCACTCAATTACGTTTTGTATAAAAATACTAGCCCGTGACAGAGACGCTATTCTTTTCTTTTTTTTCTTTTTGTTTTTTGTAAATAAATAATATATGAACGGAGAGATGTATAATTATGTCTCAAACCTGCCGCCTGGAGCTTCGAATTTGGGCATGCTTGTCTGATACAATAAATTCTGACACCTGATCAGGACTTACCGAGATCAAACAATATATGTATAGTTCGAATATTCACTCCTGAGATTTTCTATTTTGGGTATTCTTGTTTATTACAATAAATTTTGACACTGAATGGTTAGGTTATAGATCTACCGGAATTTACCGAGATCCTGAATATAAAAAATTGATTTTCCAGTTTCCAGCATTTATTAATGCATCAAAGAAAGTAGTCTTATAGACAGATCCACAAAAAAAAAAGTCTAATGATAGCTTCACGCTTTCATTGACTACAAAAGCAAAGCAGTTGAAGAAATTAAAGTAACGTGTGACATGTGAACAGTAATGACTCTAGCTCATCTGTCTAGATCAGGCAGGTCATTGATAGAGATGCTGATCATGTGCAACAGATCCCAGTATCACATATCAAGCTCCATGATCAGAACCGTTTAATGAAAATAGCTGAGAAATATTCACAGCCATTATTGAGATGAGAAAGCTCTGGTTGTATTTCCTTCTTTGAGTACTTTCTTCATACACTTACTCACTTGACTCAAACACCTTCAGTTCTCACTTCTTAAGCTGAGAAATATTCAGACATTATTGAGATGAGAAAGCTCTCTGGTTTTATTTCTTTCTTTGAGTACTTTCTTCAAACACTTACTCACTTGAGTCAAAACACCTTCAGTTCTCACTTCTTACTACATCCAGGTGAACTGTCTACGCTCTACACGCCATAGTTTTTCATAATAATGGCGTCTATATTAATCTAAATTTTCCCACGGTTTTATATATACTAAGAAAACATATCAATCTATAAATGACTAGCAATGTAAACAAACATATATAAACCATAAGTCCTCCAAAGAGAACCTCAATTCAACAAGTCCCGGAATATCTAAACCGTACATATATAATCAAGTAATTTTAAGGTCGGTATCTATGTGAGTTGGTCCAACATCATCTTATAATTGGCTGGCACTTAAAAGAAAAGTTAACAAACACAGAATGAAATGTTTTCATCAAAAAACAAGTGTGTTGTTCATTTTCAGTTAATTGACAATGGAGGAGCAAGTGTCTTTTAGCATAGAACAGATAGAGTGAGCAACAAGCAATGCAAGGCATTGGAATTTACTTCAGTGATCATTTACAGTTCAAGATAATGGAGCCATTTACCAATTATAGTGGGCTTGCGTCCAAGGCTGTTCAAAATCTTTGTATGTTGCTCTCTTTTCACACGACGTCGTTCTTTATTCAGTAAAACGGGTCCTTCTCTGGTCAGCTCGGTCTTGAAAAAGAAAAATTCAAGACCAAATTAAGTTAAGTAACATCGTGAAATTATTTTCATGACCGACCTGACCAGAGAATTATTAACAGTAAAATTATGACCAATGTATTTTCATTTTGAACAAATTATATCGACAAACCCCCATAAATAAATTAATATATAAGTTATAACAGATATTCATAAACAGAGAATAATGAAGAGCAGTTACAGAAACTAGTAATCTGATTCACATATGTTGTATGGTTTGTTTTCAAGATTCAAGAATACCATTCACTCAATCAGCATTAAATTAAGTACTATCTCAACCAAACAAGACTGCATCAGATAAGTAAAAGAAATGACATGACCATCCACATAATTTGTGATTCAAACACAGTAATATATTTCCGCCAAAGCAAGTCGAGGGTTTTTCTTAGTTACATAACTATCAATCAACTAAAAAGCAATTTACACATGCAGTTTAAACAACAATTAAGCAGAAAAGAGATGTGAAACTTTTGGTCCAGCTACTTACCTTTGCCAAGAATGTTTGTTCCCTCCTTCTCTCATGATCTCAAAGGCGAGTTTGTATTTTTCTAAGGTTGTTGTCCCAGATTCTATGTATTTACAAGCTGTTTCTCTCAAACTCCACACCATCAAGGCCTTGAGTTCTTGAGAGCTGACCCCTGATTCGACTTCCCGTACAATACCATACACAGCATTTCTGGTCCACCGATGTAAGAGGTATTGAGGTGGAATTTCCTTGATGTCCAACAGGTTGAAAACTTTTAATATATGCCTGCAAAGCATACCTTCGAATTCGAACATCTGACAACTGCAACTTACACTTACAGCACTGAAGGTGACAGCATGCTTTTCATTCTCATTCCCATTCCCACATTTCCGCACCAAGTACCTGACGATGGTCTCTTCTTCATAAGTCTTTATTCCGGTATAGTTGTAACTTTGCATAAGTTCATCCTGAAATATTTTGAATATAGTAATTGTATAAAGCCTTCTGCATTGTTCTTCTATTGGTTCTTTCGTTTGTAGAAAAGCCTGCATGTTAAATGTGTTGTAATCTGCTTTACTTTCCTCCTCACGACGTCGCTCAAGGACTTGATTGTATCGTGAAACAAACTCTCCAAGTGATGTCTGGGCAGTTAAAGTTGTGCCAAAGAAGGATTCAACGCTTTCATCTAATGGGATGCCAGCAAAAAAGGCTCCACGTAAGTACAATGGAACCCAACTTTCACGTTTTTCATACATTTCTTTCAGCCAAACATTCTCCTTCAGACAGTGTTTGTTGATAAGTGCACTCCACATGGTATTAAATTCAACATTTGTTTGACTCTGATAGACGCACTTCTCATAATCATATCTGAATTCACTAGGCATTGACCTCAAAATCTCTAGTTCCTTGGCCTTAATCTGCCACATTGAAAATCGATGATGAGTCCTAGGAAAGACATGAGCAATTGCATGTCGAATAGCCATGTCTTGATCAGCTATTATTGACTTTGGACGACGTCCAGACATTGCTTTAAGCCATGTTTGAAACAACCAAGTGAAAGACTCCTTAGAATCATTAGCTAATAAAGCACACCCCAAAAGCACCGGTTGCTTGTGGTGGTTAATTCCAACAAATGTTGCAAACGGTACCAGATAATTACTTTTCTTGTATGAAGTATCAAAAACAATGGCATCACCAAATTGACTGCATTGAAATCTAGACCTGCCATCTGCCCAGAAAATACTCATGCATCTGCCATTATCAACATCAACTGAATGAAAGAAACCAGTATCTTCTGCTTGTTTGATTTGGAAATATTCGAAAAGCACACGATACCATTCACTACCAATGTTGTTTTCCATACTTCTTTTGAGAATGCTGCCATTATTTACTTCAGCTAGATCCACTGAGTCCAGTCCATCAGTCTCATCATCTATGAATATCCTTGAAGCTGTAGAGATTTTCCCGTTGATTCCATCTTGAGCCTCAAGATCATGATTATGTTCTTTCAGGAGACGGTCCACTACCCAACTTCCAAATTCTTGTCTCTTTATCCTCATAAATGCACCACAACCTACCCTTGAAGGGTGCTGAAACCCTTCCTTGGAGCACACAAATCGCCGTGATGTAACTGAACCATCATTTTTTGAGCGAAATAACTGACCAATCCGAATTCTAAATCCTTTATTTTCAGCATAAGTTTGATAAAATAAGTATGCTTCATTAGCTGAATTGAATTCTAGGCCAACAGAAGGTTCAGCTATGCTTTCCCCTCCATCCCCAGCCTTTTTAAGGCGTTTGAAGTTGATGACGCCTGATGGGCATGGGCGTCCATCATCGAGTCCTGCGAATGATTTGAATTTGGACCTCTGCGACAGATTAACTGATCGTCTTGTAACTGCAATCTTACTCTGCTGTACAATAGGTGAACCTGAACCATTATCATCAGCAGATCCAAGCTCATGATTGTGATCCTTCTGGATTTGGTCAAGAACCCATTTTCCAGAATCACGTTTCTGTACCCTTATGAAAGCTGGACAACCTGTCCTTGAATTGAGCTGAAATCCCTCCTTTGAACAGACAAACCTTCTAGAAGAAACTGACCCATCAGTTCGTGAACGATACAGCTGACCAGTCCGAGTTTTGAATCCCATGCGCGTTGCATATTGGCTGTAAAAATCACGGGCATCATCCGCCGAATCAAACTCTAACCCCGCATGTGGTTCAACTGTAGACTCTCCATCATCCTCAATATTGACATTATTGGCCACACGTAACATACCTAATGGGAATGCTTTCATAATCATGGTGTTCCCACATTCTTCAGTGTTAAGATCAGTAGCTAAACTGTGTCAAGACAGAAACAAAAGATCATGGACAAATCACATTTCACTTTAGGCACTATCACCTAGCAGACATCAAAAATACTTCAACAGCTTCTTCAAACTAAAACTCGATCCAAATTTGGCTCAGCAAAGGCAGTAAACATAACATTTTTCGAAATCACATGAAGGAACTAATACACAACATTTTTCGAAAGGCAGCTAAGGTAGTAAACATAACAGTGAATTAAAGAATACAAAAGAGGGAAATATCATAACGAACTAATACAGAACATTTTTCGAAATTACATGATCTAACGACAACCAAGACCCCACAACTTACGAAAACTAAATTCTAAAAACATGTCTCTTTTTATACCACTTAAACAATGATACTATTAAGTCACAAAATTAAAGAACTGAATTCAATACAAGAATTTTAGACAGAAATAAAATTAAAAAAAAATGAACAATGTGAATTAATAATCAAAAATTGCAAGTAAACGAATTGCTGCAAATCAAGCCAAAATCAAAGCTGCGAAATCCAAAATCAAAAAACATGTCTCTTTTGATACCACTTAAACAATGAAACTATTAATTCACAAAATTAAAGAACTGAATTCAATACAAGAATTATAGACAGAAATAAAAAAATTAAAAAAAAATTAAAAAATAAAATAAAATGAACAATGTGAATTAATAATCAAAAATCGCAAGTAACCGAATTGCTGCAAATCAAGCGAAAATCAAAGCTGCGAAATCCAAAATCTCGAGTGTTATCACCTTTGCATGCCCGGGAACTGAGTAGAGCCAGAACCTAAGCCCATCTCTGGAAAACCAAAACAATGAAATTACAGGAATTGAGAAAAATTATAGGGATTGAAGTTCTCGTTTTGGCGGGAAAATTGAAGGAAATCGAGAGAGAGAACACACCTTTTCCGTCTTTGGGAGTCGGACGACTAATCTGTTCGTCTCGTACATCAGCGAGCCTCTTCGATTCTATCTGCCTGTTACTTTAGGGTTGACCAGTTTCGCACTTGTATATATATATATATACACACACACAAACATATATGTATATAATATATATATTGAGAGAGAGAGAGAGAGAGAGAGGTAGGCAGTAGACATTTTTCTATTGTGAATGGAGTAAACATTTTAGCAAACAAAAGGAAGAAAAAGAGAAGAAAATAATAATAATAATAATAATAATAAATATTGAGAAATAGTGAAATACCATCTCTTTCAAAATTCAATTATCTACTTTCCGAGTCATATTTGTAATGATTGATTTGGATGGTTCGGATCAGATCCTTCCTGCGCATATACCGAATCCTTTGGTGTTATATTTCAAAAAATAAAACCACATTTAACAATTAATATAAGGTAAATATTTTTTTTTAAACTCTTGCCAATATAAGGATTCATGTGTTTATTAAATATATATATATTTTTTTTTTTATATTTGCCTAGGAGAATGAGTTTTTTTTTTTTTTTTTTGGGTTGAAAAAGGGATCTAATATTAAGAGAAAAGGTTACAAAGGCACTGGGTGATCACCCATGACAATGGAATTCACACAAGTCGGGAACTCCTCCAACCAAAACATATTAGACTCACTAGATAACCCAAATTTAGCCAAACAATGAGCAGCCATATTGGCTCGCCTAGGAACAAAAGCCACTTCACATGAGGAGCCATCCAACAAAAGACTAATCTCTCGAATAAAAATTTCAATATCATAACACGAGATAAGCCTAGAATTAATGATATTAACCACTGTTTGAACATCCAACTCGATCAAACAAGGCCAGAGACCTGTCTCTCGAGCAAAAAGCAAGCCCCTTAGCAATTTGCAGTGAATACTTGGCTCCAACACTCTTAGAACTGGATGCTAAAACCTCACCATCTGAATCTCTAATAATAATGCTCTCAAAGTCTCAAACATTAATTGGACACTAATAATAAGGATACCCTTTATTCTTAACCCTTTGTAACAAATTTTTTAGTGATGGGAATATGTGATAAATGAGTCGTTTCCAAAGCAATCGCAATTTAAGCATTTCACTGATATTTTAAGACGTATTGTGGTACCGATAGTACAACCAAGAGTTGATTTAGATAGAGGTATAATTGAACAACCAACAGTGGATTTAGAAGGAGATATACTTAATTTATCATACGCAACAAAGTTGTATAAGTCGAGACGGAAGTTTAAAGTTGATGAAAATGGATACTTGTCCGAAAAAAAATTAGGAAAGAGAAAGAGAAAGAGTGGTTTATTGGTCAAAAACCATTCTCTAGTTTTATTTTTAGCCAAAATCCACCCTACTGATAGTTTGTTCGTTAAAATTTTGAATTTTTTGTTAAATCATAAAGGGTATAACGGTAAATAGATAGTAAATAAATTTAAAAGATTATTAAATGAAATGGAAAATTCTTTTATTAAAAAACCTAATATTAATATTCCCTAAAAAAAAAAAAAAATTTTAAAAAAAACTCTCACAATTCAAACCCCTCTCTCTCCTCATCTATCTCTCACATCCATTTCTCTCATCTCTACCTCTCTCTCATCTCATATGTATGTTGAGAAAGATGATGGAAGGGGATCCATGGCAAGGGGAGGCTCTCCCATGTTCGTGGTGAAGCTGCGTCGTTTGCGGCTGCTTTGCTGCGAACAGAGGAGGCTGCTTTACCCCCCCCCCCCCCCCCCCATGGAAATCCATATGTTGGTGGTTGGTTGGCGGTTTATGCGTGGTGGGATTATGATATGGGGGCTATGTGAGATTTTTGGTGGGATTTGTGGAGTTTTAATGGGTTTTTTTTTTTTTTTTTGGATTTTTGTGTTTGGATCTCCATCTCCATGGGGACCGTTCACGACAGCCCAGTTTGCGGTGAATAGTGCCACTGCAAACAAGGGGAGTCCCCCTTTCCATGGAGATGGATATAGTTCTCAAATCTCAATAGTGAGATGGATGATGTTCGCCCTTTACTTTACTTTTTTTCTTTTTCTTTTTCCTTCTGGTTTTTAGCTTTTTTGTGAAGAAAAAAAAAATCAAAATGGATGGATCTGGATCTCCATCGGATCCATCTCTTTTTTCCATTTTTTAAAGTTTTTTTTTTTAATAAAATAATTTTATTTATGGATAGATCCATCCTTTTTTTTAAATTAATATTTTTTATTTACTTGTTTTATTTGTGTTTTAAAATTTACCTTTTATATTTAAATATAAGGGTAAAACGGTATTTTGATTCGGAATGTTAAGGGGATTTGGACAAAAAATGAAACTAGAGCTGGTTTTTGACCAATAATACAAGAGTATGGATATTTGCACCCCTATAAAACTGTATGTACATCCTAAATTTATATATTTTCAAAATTCCAGCAGTACCCTTAAATTAAATTATTAATATTTTTAATTCAAAATATAATAATTTCTTGTAACTATTTACTTTTTCGAATTTTAACTAACTAAATCCTTTTCAAAAAAAAAAAAAAAAACTAAATCAAATTAAAAATAGTAAAGAGAAATAAAAACACATATCAAAAATGGAAAAGTCAGTACCAGGCCATTCTCTTAAGAAAAAACGAAGGAGATTGACTCTCTAGAACAGATGGAAAACTCATCCAAAATTTGGGAGGAGTGCGGCTCCTTTTCACATTCACGCGCACATGTATGTATATATTAACGTCTTTTTTTAATTTTGTATTTTACATAAATAAAAAACCAACAATGCATTAACAAGAAGAAAAAAAATAAGAGCACATAACATTATCTCTCTACCTCACAAAGGAAATAATAATTAACAATAAAAAGTTACTTAAAATTTTTTATTAGCAATACAGGAAAATGAAGAAAGAAGGAGAAGGATGATTAAGAATCAGATCTGCATATTGCTTTTTGTTGTTGCTTATTTGTTTTTTATTTTAAGCAAAATAAAGAAAAATAACTATTTAATGTCAACTCTTGGACTTAAAAATAAAAATAAAAGAAAGGGTATATTAACAATGTGTGGGTGTACTTACCGGATTTCATATTTAATTTTTTTTTTTTAAGGGGTGTACATACGAATAGGGGTGCGCATACAAATTTTTAGGGGTGAAAATATTGACACTCATAATACAAACTAATGGTGGATTTTAATAATAATCCATTAGACAGACCCTTTTGTACATGGGCTTAATTTCACAATGAGCCCATTTTGCAGGTAAGTTGATCCAAAGCTACATAAAAATAGTAATATGTTTTTGAGTAACATATGAGTTATCAATAATATATCGTTCACCATATAATCTCATGATTTATAAAATGTTGATAACTCATGTGCCACATTATTTGGGAATGAAACTGGAAAAAAAAAAAAAAAAAAATTGAAAAGCCTAACATTACTTTTGTTTTTTTTTGTTTTTTTTTTTTTTTTTGTATATTATAAAAAATAATAATATTAGCGTCTCAATTTGTATCTCAATTACTGATATTTATATATATTACTGATATAATTATCTCAATCTGTATCATTTGAGAATTTTAAATGCACAGATATCTAATCCCATAATATATTCACGCCATATGGTGTAATATGTGATGTTAATAGCTATAGCTTATGAAAATAAAAACTTTTTCTCCATTCCCTCTAAATTGTAATTTATATATTTATTTATTTTTAATGAACTCAAGATTGGAATTGATTACTCTATTATTGATACATCGATTGTGTTGTGGTAATCAATACACTAACATAGAATTACAAGCATCGAAGTAATTTTCAATACATAATTATCACAATCAGTTTAACATTGATGTAATTAATTAACTAATTAATAAAATATCTGATCTAGATAGATGAATAGATAAATACTGGAAAAAAAAAAAAAAAAAAGTTCAACATTGATGTAAACAAGAATTTTGCTTATTAAACATTACAACTATTAAAATCACAAAATCATTGTGGTCGCAAACATAACCCGGTGATAACCACACCTCTCAACAAATATTGATTTCCCAAATTCGAATCCACCTCCCATAGTTAAAAATAAATCTCTTATATGCTTATTTGCAGTATTATTTGGTGGGGTGATTTTTTTTTTTTTTTTTTTAATAGAAAACAATCAAAACATCTTCTCAAACCAGTGAAATGTTGAAGATCATCACTGTCGTATTTAAGATGATCGAATTATCTGTCATAGAAAAACCGTGATGCAAGAATCATGAATGGATCGTGATAGTGCTCTTGCTCTAGATCTTCTCCTCCAAGCTTGGTGATATCTCCTAATCTGAATAATATCAAATCCCATTCTCGTTTTTGCTTCATCATTCCACAAAAAAGAGCTCAATAATGAAGATAGCATCGTGGTAGAATCATTGTTACGAATTTATCACTCGGAAAATTAGGGTTTTCTGCATAACAAATACTGATTTTTCGTTCATTCTCTTCAATGAAGCTCTTCAATTCCTTCAACTTATCCATACTTGTTCTCAGTGAACTGTTTTACATATCTCAATTTTTGATTTTCCATCTCAATCAAATATTTTTTTTTACGGTTATGAAGAGGACCTATTGAAACCACATGAGGAGTATAAGCCTCTTCATTTACTTTACGAAGATCTCTAGCTAGGAACCCTATAAATACAACACTCCCGGCAGCTTCACAACTTTCTTCCAAATTTTCAATGTCAATTGTGAAATCCTTGGATTCACTTAAAGAACTCGCTAACAGTACATGATCTTTTCCCATCTCTAAGTTGCTAGCGTTAATTTCAAATAAAAAAATAACATTAATTAGTAGCTAATGGCACACACCGACACACACATACATATATATATATATATAATCAACCCATAAAATCAAGAAAATATTTTTAATTCTTCACAATTAAAACATGTAATTTGATAAAAAGACTAAATAAAATTAGATGAAAAAAAAAAAAAAAAAAAACTTGTCATGTGACCATTTATTTGGATTGGTATAATGAAATCTTTTCCCGTAAGTTTTTCTCCATAAAAAATTACTTTAGAGGTGTGGGAGCTGACCACAGTTTGGTTAAACCGTCGGTTTTGTCCGTGGTTTAACCGGAACCGAAACCGCCGGTTTGGAAACAGGTGGTTCCGGTTTGGGTTTGGGATTCCTCCAAACCGTCCAAAACTGTCCAAAACCGGCGGTTTAACCGCCCAAAACCGCCGGTTTATTAAAAAAAAAAAAAAAAATTTTTTTTTGAAAAACCGCCCAAACCGTACCCAAACCGCCGGTTTTGAAACCGAAACCGAAACCGAAACCGGAACCGCAACCGCCAAACCGGCGGTTTGAAACCGGTAACAAACCGGTTTTTCCGGTTTCGGTTTCGGTTTCGGTTTCGGTTTCGGTTTATGGTGCCCTACAAACCGAAACCGGCGGTTTGGAACCGAAACCGGAACCAAACCGAACCGGTGCCACCTTTATGTGGGCCTCTTCCATTTATTGGGGATCAAAGTCTTCATAAGTCCAACGGTTGACTCCCGAATTTTCCATCTCAAAATAATTACCTCCAACTAATTACTTCCCGCCATTCTTAACAAACTTCCTTAATTGGCCGGAATTATTAATTTAATGAAACTTTTATGATCAACGCTTGATGATCCATCCAACGGTTTATAGACTGCCAGTCCTGAGTATGATAAGGTATACTCAGGGGCGTAGATAGAAATTTTTTTTGGGTGGATTAATCTAAATTTTATTTATTTTTTACTTAAAAGTCATTATATTTTAAATTATGATAACCAAACAAAATTTTTCTTTATAATTGTCAAATCAAAACAATACGAGAAAAGTTTCAATAAAAGTATCTATGATATACCGGATTAGGGGGACATAATGAGTGTTACCCTTAAATACATATCAAATGCAAGAAAAACACATAAAAAAAGCAAAAAAATAAAAAATAAATAAAAAATGCATTACATATACAACAAGATATTGTCGAAGTGGAGCACTACGAGGTTTCAAGGCACAAACAATATCAATTATTGATACGGAATCATAGTATCGGCAAGTTCCTTCTCAATGTAGATGACCATATAATTTGGTTGTGGTTTTGATTTTGGTTTTTTAATTAATTTATTTATTTTGGATTTGGTAATTTAACATTTGTTTATGGACTGATAGCTTAGTTGAGCTTTTTTTAATGTTAAATTTAGGTTACAGGGCTCATAATATTTAACTTGATTTATTGGGTTTAGATTTAAATTGAATATTGAAGTTTCTCAATGGGTTGACAGCATCTACATTGAATGTGGACTTTAATTTTAATTTTAATTTTTTTTAAACTAACTCAAATTTGTTAATATTTTCTCAAAAATGTTAGGTGGGCTGTAGCCCACCCAAACTTCTAAAGGGCTCCGCCCATATCCGTTTGCTGATGCCACTGGAGGTCCACTTAAGCTCATATGCATACACATACACATATATATATATATAGAATACTTCTCTAATCAGAACCGTTCTGACTTTATAATTTCAAGAAGTCTAACCATAACCACACATTCGCAGTGAGCCCACAACCCCACATTAACAAATACCCACACCTAATATGAATATATGGCTGTGGTTGGACGTCTTTAACTTATAATTTCATGACGTTCTTACTAGAGAACCACCATATATATACATACACACTAATGCTAGACCACCAAAAAATTTAGCCCAAGTTTCAACCCAAATAATGTGACAAATGGTTTTTTCATTAACCACATTATCCCATGTTGTGTGTGGTGATGACAACTCACTTGCCACATCATTTGGGTTAAATTTTTGGGTGATCTAGCATTACTCATATATATATTGTGAGAGAGAGAGAGAGAGAGAGAGAGAGAGAGAGAGAGAGAGAGAGAGAGAGAGGGGGGGGGGGTAGGTAGACATTTTTCTATTGTGAATGGAGTAAACTTTTTAGCAAACAAAAGGAAGAAAAAGAGAAAAAAACAGTTAAAAATAAAATAAATAAATATTGAGAAATAGTGAAATACCATCTCTTTCAAAATTCAATTATTTACTTTCTGAATCATGCTTGTAGCGGTTGATTTGGATGGTTCGTATCGGATCGAATCCTTCCTACGCATATACCGAATCCTTTGGCATCGTATTTCAAAAATAAAACCACATTTAACAATTAATATAAGGTAAATATATATATTTTTTTTAAACTCTTGCCAATATAAGGATTCATGTGTGTTTATCAAATATAAATTTTATAATATTATTTTCATTTGCTTCATTATATACTGAATTCAAGTGGTCATGCCATCACCGTAAATGACAAATTAAAATAATAATAATATTAAATAATATAAAGTTGATGGTTTGACTCTCACACCTATAAGGCTATAACATAAGGTGTGGTATATCCTTATGCTATAGGTTTGGATCCATTTCCTTCCTCAATCTTTAACAATATATATATATATATATATCAATTTAAATTTGTAATTCGCTTTTTAAATAATATGGATGTGAAAAATAGTAGTATCGAACATTCGAACTATCGACCCACATATTATATCACTTTGCAAAATGAACAAATTTATTTATTTTTGTGAAAAAAATGGAGGGAGTCCATGCTGTCAGAGTCTCGAACATTAATGGCAACTTGGCTGATCATGATAGGTTATATTATTTCCTCACATAGACCAGCCCCACACAATCGAAACCCGGGAGAATAAGTCGAGATAGTGAGATACACAGCCAGACAGCCTCTCTCTTCTTGAGTTCTGGTGTCGCCAACTGCTGTGTTTCGTCGAAATGATTATCAGAGCCGTTCAAATATCCAATTCACCATGAAAATCTAATGATTCAATTTTCACAGCCAAGGTTCCAACTTTACAATCCTGGTACAATCTTCAAATCTCATCTCTGTAAGTCCATGTATGCAATTTTTTTTCTTTTAAAGTTCCCTTTTTTTGGCAAAATTTTTGTTCCTTGTGTTTCTATATTTCGTTTTTAGTTCAATAGCAAAAACCCCATTAACGAAAAGTAGAGAAAAACCAGTAATATTTAATGGGTAGAGCTCCATCATCTGTTTTAACCATCCTTCGTCAAAACCCTCGTGCTCGTCAAACCCAAATCAGGAATCTAACTGTTGAAACCAGAGATACTGATTATAGTAAAAACAAACAACACTACACAGACATTGCAAAACAAGTTTGCAGGATTGTTAGAACCAAACCCAGTTGGGAGCAGACTCTCCTCTCAGATTTCCCTTCTTTCAATTTCAATGATCCTATGTTTTTCAGTGAGGTTTTGAAGCACCAAAACAATGTGCTTTTCACGTTCCGTTTTTATATCTGGTTGCACTCCAATTACGGTTTTTCACCCGATTTAGACTCTTGTAATGCACTTTTTGATTCTCTTGTTAAGGTCAAGGCGTGTAAGGCGGCAATGTATTTTCTTGATAATACTGGTTTTAATCCTAATCCGAGTTCTTTAGAGCGTTATATACGATGTCTTTGTAAGGCTGGGCTGATTGAAGAAGCATTGGGTGTGTTTTCGAAGTTGAAAGAAATAGGAGTTAAGGGTTCGATAAAGACGTGGAATTCGGTGTTATCGTGTTGTATTAAGGTTGATAGGACTGATCTTGTGTGGAAACTGTATCAAGATATGATTGAATCTGGTGTTGCGGTGGATATTGATGCTGACACAGTAGGGAATTTAGTTCAAGCATTTTGCAAAGATGGGAAAGTTTCTAAAGGTTATGAGCTTCTCCGACAGGCTTTGGAAGAAGGGTTGGAGCCTGGACTTGTCACTTTCGACAGATTGATATCTGGGTTTTGTAAAGAGAAGAACTTTGACAGAGTATCCGAACTACTCCACACAATGATAGCAATGAACCGATATCCGGATATCCATACATATGGGGAAGTCATTAAAGGGCTTTGCAAGAGTGGAAAGGGGCTTGAAGGTTATCGGGTTTTTAATGATCTCAAGGAGAGAGGGTATGCACCAGATAGGGTCATGTATACAATAATGATCAATGGTCTATGTAAGATGGAATTGGTCGGGGATGCTAGGAAGCTTTGGTTTGAGATGATTAAGAAGGGAATTCTTCCTAACGATTATACTTACAATGCTCTGATTCGTGGGTATTGTAAAATCGGTAATCTTGAAGAGGCCAAAGAGCTGCATAAGGAGATGTGCAGTAAAGGATATGGAGGAACCACATTGAGTTACAACATTATGATTGCAGGGTTGTGCCTACATAGAGAGACAGATGAGGCTTATCGGTTGTTTGGGGAGATGACCCACACGGGTGTTGCTCACGATGTAATCACTTATAACACTTTGATTCAGGGATTTTGCAAGAGAGGGAAGATTGCTGATGGTACAAACCTACTTAAAGAACTATTGGCTCAGGGTCTGCAGCCATCAACTAACTCTTATACCCCCCTTATTGAAAAGCTATGTGAGATGGGAGATGTGCAGGAAGCAAAAAGTTTGTGGAATGATATGTGTAACAGGGATCTAAAGCCACTGGTCCGCACACACGATTATCTCATTACCGGGTTGTGTGAGCAAGGTTTTGTCACAGAGGGGATGCAACAGTTAAAGGAGATGCTGAATAGTAGACTGAAACCACAAAAAGGCACTTTGGAGAGACTGGTTCTGTGTCTATCACGAGCTGATAGCTTTGATGATTCTTTACTTGTTATAAAATTAATGTTTAGGTTAGGTTACACACCCAAAAAAGGTATATACCGCCCTCTGGTTACCAAACTTTGCAGTGAGAATTCCAATTTTGTTGAAACTTGTCTAGGTGATATCCTAGAAAGAAACTAAACAGACCATTTTTTTTTTTTTTTTTTTTTACAAATTTGATTGTTTGTAACTTATGTACTCCATTCACAAAGAAGATCATTTGGAATCTCAACTTCCTTCCAAGAATGATAATAAAAATTTGCAGCATTGTTCTCTTCCTTGTAATTTTGAATGTCATGAAGAAGCCGATGAATTTTTCTCATCAATGTTGTTGAACCGATGGTAGATGGTGATTAATTACATGTAATTGAGTATGAATTGTTATAGGGTTCAGAGAACAATCAAACAGACGTGTGTGATTGGTGCTTCAAGTGGAATTTGGATTCAATTATGACCATGTTTGCAACCTGTCACGACAGCTCCCATGGAATATTAAAAGTTTAAAACCCTCCAACTCCAAGGCTCCAAGCTTGTTATCCGTTTCCGAGACTTCAGAATTTTCTTCGAAGTCCAAACTCCAAAGTCAATTTATCAAATTTTTTCCATGTACAGTTTTGATAGAAATCAACACCACAAAAAAAATAAAAACGTCGGTCCCTTTTAGATTGCTTAAGCGACCGACAAGATTAAAACACTGCGTCACAGACTCACAGCATTGAGAAAGTCAATGACTTGTGGGTTCACTCGAATTAAAATCCAACGGTGATGTGTTTGTCATTGACAGTCTTACCCAAACCCAGCAGTCACACTATCATAGAATATTACCCTTCAACAAGAGCAACCACCAAACCCTCCGTTTAATATAAGTAATTAAATTCGCTGACTAAATCGAAGAAAAGAAATCCCCAAAAAAAAAACGAGAGAGAAGAAGAAGATGTTCGGATACGAGAGCGTGAGAAGCAAAGAAGGAGATAGCAAATATGGTGGTGGCGTAGAGGTGGACTTGGAGGGAGGAGAAGGGGCGGCTCTGTACCCTGGTCTCAGCCACGGCGAGAATATCCTCCGTTGGGCCTTTATTCGCAAGGTCTACGGCATCCTCACCGCTCAGATCCTCCTCACCACCGTCGTCTCCGCCGCTACCTTCTTTTACTCCCCCATCAACGATCTCCTCCGTGGCAACTCCGGCCTTCTTCTCCTCTTCTGCATCCTCCCCTTCTTCCGTACGTTATTCTTCGGCCCTTTATATATATATTCCTCCTAAACAACTTTTTTTTTTTTTTTTTTTTTTTTTTTTTTTTTGTGTGTGATTGTTTTGTGTTTTGATTGAAATCGGGATCTTAAAATGAAATTAGAAGATGCGAATTGTGTTGACCAAGTGATAGAATTGCTTCCTTTTGTACGGTAGTGGTTGACCATATGAATTGTTGCAGGAATTAGGTTACACTTATATTGGATTCATCATTTGCCTGGTTTTGCGTCGCTTTTGTTTCTAGAGATCTTTTGATTTCCCGTTGTGAATTGGTGATTATTCATGTATGATTTTTTTTTTTTTTTTTTTTTTTGTTATTCTAATTGAATTTCTGATATAATCTGTGGTCTCTAAGGAACTTGCTGCTATATCATTTGAATCTGTTTCGTTTTTGTCTTCTGCCTGAAAAATGATATTTCTTGCATATAAGGATAATTATATTAAAGAATGTCTTGAAACATATAATGTATTGAATATGTTTGAAGATGCGTATAACTTTATAAGTTATCAGTTCCATGTCAATCATTTTGAATATGTTTGCTGACATTGTTATACTTTTAACATGATAAGCTTAAATTCCATGCAGTGTTGTGGCCGTTGCATATGTATCACCAGAAGCACCCTGTGAACTTGATCATCCTTGGTCTCTTCACTGTGTCGTTGAGTCTTCCTGTTGCTGTAAGCTGTGCTAATACCGATGGTGAGTAACAATGATCTGTTTCGTGACAATTCATATCTCTTCTTAAATTTATAATTATGACCTGATTATGTTTATGCATTGGGGATTTTCAGGTAGGATTGTGCTTGAAGCATTGATTCTAACCTCAGCTGTGGTTTGTGGTTTAACTGGGTACACTTTCTGGGCATCTAAGAAGGGCAAGGATTTCAGTTTCCTTGGACCAATCCTATTCACCAGTCTCCTTATCCTTATCCTGACTAGCTTCATGCAGGTCAGAGACTTTTTTTTTTCCTATTAAATTGCCTTAAATTACTAGCTAGCATACATGCATTGTTCGGCATAAATACATGATATTTATACTACTTGGTGCTGATATACGTTTTTTTCCTTAATAATCCAGATGTTTTTCCCTCTTGGCCCTACATCTGTAGCTGTTTATGGTGGAATTAGTGCCGTTGTTTTCTGTGGATACATAGTTTATGACACTGATAACCTGATCAAGCGCTTCACATATGATGAGTATATTTTGGCCTCTGTTACTCTTTATTTGGACATTCTGAATCTGTTCATCACCATCCTGCGGGTGCTGAGACAATCAAACAATTAGATGTGTACAGCGTCTCCCAACAACATGGGTTAGCATCGAATCAGCATACGATGCTCAGTTTATTATTGATTTAAAACTAAAATGAAGTTTGAACGATTTTATTGAGGATATATTCGATATAGTACATGTTCTCAAATACTCTTGTATGATTGTATCAGTGTTATTTGAACCAAGTGTGGTAAATAGATATATTAATTGCAACTTTTTCCCCATTTTGTGTTGCTTTTCTTTGCACATTTGAATTTTTTTCTTTTTCGTTAATCTTGCAAAGTAGCCGTCATCACCCGGTTGAAATGGCATGGCTTCTTGATTGGTTTTGGGTTGCACTTCAGGTATTTAGATTTGATGTTGGATGAATTGCTTGTTCTGATCAACATTGCAGCAGGCTTGGGTATTATATTGAGTAGATTTTTTGTAATTGATCGGTTCAATCTGGGCAGTGGTTCTGGCCATCGCTTTTCTGGTTGCCATTATCAAAAAGCCACGATTCTGGAATCCCACTGAAAATTCATTTGCATTGCTTTACTTCTTCAGCAATGCATATATGATATACCCTTCAAGTTCTTGCTTGAAGTTCATTATCCCTGGAAATCTTCCAACATATTATTTGACTGCTGGCCTCACTTGTACGCGAAAAACAAAATGAATTTGGATAATCAACAATGAAGTAAAATATCACTAATATCTTTAAAATATTAAAGATATTAAGAGATATATTTAATATCGATGTTTTTGAAATATAAAACAGATGCAAAGTTGTTTGTTTATTGTTAGCGAACAAGATGTTACTATATGCACGCGGAAGTGTTACCGGATAAAACACAAACAAACACAATAATAAGGAAAGATAAGATGAAGAGAAGATAATCAAATTCAATCACACACAATACAGAGTTTTACAAATTCGAAATATAATAAAGTATTTCAACTAATTCGAAATGTATATACAAATGTCCAAAGACTATTTGTTATAACTTAATTAATTACAAACAACCATCTGGTTTAACCAAGCCAATTGCCTCCCCGATTACATTAGTGCAAGACGATTGAGCCTCTTGCTTCAAATATTTCAAATTCACATTTTGCAATTTAATCCCTTTGCACGGATATTTGACGCTACAGTCAAATTTTATAGCAATTGGTGCGATTGATACTCCTCGAATGTCTTGGAATGTCACGTCACTTATTTGTATACCGGACACCTAGTATCGATAAACAAATTGAAAATAAAGTTAGTTAATAAATTAATTGTTTTCCGATAACCAACAACGAAGTAAAATATCACTAATATCTCTAAAATATTTGAAATATTTGTAAATATGAGAAATATCTGAAATATTACTGATATTTACTTCCCTAATAGTAAGATTGGTTAGATAAAAGATAAAATGAAACATTTAGGAGATGTTTTACCTGATCAGGACAATTGAGGTCATGAGGACAATAGCTTTGATCAATGACAATGGGGTTTTCGACATAATACATAAAAGCTCCAATGAATTGAACATCTTGAACAAATCCATTGCTGGGCCTGGCCCATGTTTTTATTCTCAGCCCATTTTGGGTACCTATAAAAGTTGTGTTTTTGACTGTCACATTTTGGACTCCATCTTCCTTCATATCTTGGCCTAAGCTTCCAATACTGTAAACCAAGAAGTGACAATTAAGTTAATTTTTCTTGTAGTTTCCTTACAATGAAATCAACAAAATGAATTACTATTTAACATTTTATTACCTGATGCCATGGCCAGGGCCGCATGTCACACGTTCAATCCATAAGTTGGTGGTGCCGGGACCAATCGAAATGCAATCATCCCCGGTTTTCATGACGGAGTCCACGATCATTACATTTGTCGATTCTTCAATATGGATGCCATCCGTGTTAGGGCTTTCACCTGAAGCTATGACCTTAACTCCTTCAATGTTCACATTTTGACAACCATCGATCACAATGTGGTACAATTCACTATTTAACGACAATAGACCATTGATCCTGATGTTGGTGGAATTGGTAATTCTCAACGTCTACGATAACAAAAAAACAAAATCAAATTTTCATATATATAAAGTTTGTTAAAGAGAAAAAAAAAAAAAAAAAAATTTAATACCGTGGCTCCATCGGGACAATTGGTGGCTGCTTCAGCCTTGCAAGCCCACAAGGCAGATCCTTTGGCATCAAATGCTCCACCGATTATGGAAACTCTATTAACTCTATCAAAGCTAACCCAATTCTTAAATTGACCTAGCACATCATAATCAGCCGGAGCAACCAATGTTCCATCAATCTGTAACGTAATTTCCGAGCTTTTGCAGCCACCATTGAAGGCCACAAAGCCAAGAAAATACCTTCCTTTGGGTACATAGATTCTGGTTGGTCCAGTGGAGGCACAAGCTGCAGACCATGCACTGATAAATGCTTGTGTAGAGTCTGTTACACCATTGCCTCTGGCTCCAAAGCTCAATACATTATATGTTGTCAGTGCAGATGATGATGATTGATACAAGAGAACAACGATCATTAAAAGAAATATGTAACTAAAAAGCTTCGCCATTTTTGTTTGCCATGAAGTGATTGATATTGAATATTCGAATGAATTGGTGAGAACAGAGAAGAACTTGAAAAGTCTTGTTTATTTATATATGTGTGTGTGAAGGCTTGAAAATTGATGGATTAATACATACATACAGAGTCACACAGACACGGTCGTGTCGTTGCCTCGTTGGATTAGATTACAAGGAACAGTAAGTAGCTAAATGAATTCCAAAGAAAGCAGCGCCAACGAAACTACTGTTGAAATCTTCTCCTAATTACATTTATCAACTTTCGTTATGGCTTTTATTACTTGCAAAAAAGGTGGTATTGTATTCATGGAAGATTACTAATTGTTTCAGACTTTCAAGAGTCTACCGGGATCTATCGGTATTGGATCACTACAAGTATAGTATGGAATATAACTTCCACTACGAGGGTTTCTGTAATTAGATTTGGTACTACAAGCATAGTTTGGAATGTAACTTCCACCATGGGTCTCCTCACACTTTACTATTTAATGACGAAGATGTGGAACATAATGGCCGATCAATTGCTTAAAAAATTAGTGAATTAAGAAAACAAAATCATAATATATGACTTGTTAAATTTAGCATTTGGAAGAAAATAGAAGAAGAGAATTTGTGAATTTTATGTATATTTCTTCAATAGAGAATTACAAATATTTCTACAACTAATACGAAAGAGGAAAGGGAAACTACCTTAGTTACAATTAATTACAACCGATTATAGTCAACTATACTAATTAGTATTGATTAATTATAGTCAACTATACTAATTAGTATTGATTGATTCTAGTCAACTATACTAATTAGTATTGATTGATTATAGTCAACTATCCCAATGAATGCCCGTGATACTTGACAATAATCAACGAGATTCTTTCCTTTAATACTCCCCCTTAAGTTGGAGCGTGAATGTCAAGAACGTTCAACTTGCGAAGAAATGTGTGAAATGGTGCTTGACCCAATGCCTTAGTAAATATATCTGCAATCTGATTCTTACTAGACATGTAGGTCTTTTTGATTTCTCCTCGATCAATGCGCTCCCGAACAATATGACAGTCAATCTCAATATGCTTCGTTCTTTCATGAAAAACCGGGTTAGCAGCAATGTGCATGGCTGCTTAGTTGTCATAGTATAATGTCGCATGTTGTGGATGGTCGATGCATAAATCTCGCAATAAATATCTCAGCCAAGTTAATTCACAAGTGATAAATGTCATAGATCTGTATTCTACTTCAGCTGAAGATTTGGACACTGTAGTCTGTTTCTTGCTTTTCCAAGAAAAACACAATAACATGTTACCGATCGACGTGTTGTAATGTCTCCAACCCAATCTGCGTCATAAAACCCAACTAAATTCAAATTGCCTTTAGATGGAAAAAATAACCCTTGGCCTGGTGAGCCCTTCAAGTGCCGAAGTAAGCGATGAACTGCATCAAGATGAGGTCTTCTAGGCTTCTGCATAAACTGGCTAAATGTGTTAACCGAAAAAGATATCTTTGGTATTGTGATGGTTAAGTATATTAACTTCCCCACTAATCGTCGATAATGTGTCGGATCTTTGAGTAAGTCACCGTCGGTAGAAGTGAGTTTCAAAGATTGTTTCATGGGGAATTTAGTAGGCTTCGAACCAAGCAATCCCGTCTTTTGAAGAATGTCGAGAGTATACTTACGTTGATTGATAGAAATACCCAATTGAGATCGAGCTATTTTAACACCCTTAAATCCTTCAACTTGAAGCAAGACCCAAGAAAAGTCTTCACATTATTGATAGCCTTAGGATCATTCCCTATTATAATCATATCATCAATATATAAGAGGATGGCTGTAAAAGAGTCTCCACACACTTTTGTAAAGAGAGAATAGTCAGCCCGAGATTGTTGAAAACCACACTTGTTGATGGCGGTAAGAAACTTGTGGAACCATGACTGTGAGGCTTGTTTCAACCCATATAATTTCAACCCATATAAGGATTTATGGAGTCGACACACAAGTGGCTCCCCCTATCGACAAAAACCCGGAGGAGGATGTATGTACACTTCTTTAGTAAGATCCTCATGTAAGAAGACATTTTGGACATCCATTTGATGGAAGCCCCAACCACAAATAGAGGTAATGGCAAGAAGGCACCGAAGAGTAGTGAGCTTGGCAACGAGAGCAAAAGTTTCTGTGTAATCAATGCCCTCTCTCTGAGTAAACCTCTTTACAACCAGGCGAGCCTTGTATCGTTCAACAGTGCCATTTGAGTTATATTGGATCTTTAATACCCATTTGCACCCAATGGGACAGTGACCCGATGAGAGGGGAATAAGAGACCAAGTCTTGTTTGTCTCAAGTGCCATGATTTAAGCCTTCATTGCCTCAATCCATTTTAGATCCCTACAAGTCTGCTCATATGTTTCTGGTTCGACCAAGTGAGAAACATTAAAAGTAAAAGTTCGATGAGCATGAGAAAGGTTAGAAAATGACATGTACCTTGACAAAGGGTGATGCGTGCTTGATTTAACCAAAGAAGACGAGTCTGAAGCAGACAGAGTATGATTGATTTAATAATCTTGGAGGTGTGCTGGTGTGCAACTTGGCCGGGTGGATCGTTGAAGGATTGTTTCTACCTCTGTCATGGGTTCAATCGACCGGTGAGGATTGTCTAATCGACCAGTAGGTTCCATTTCAGAAGGAATCACCGTCTTAGATGATCCAGTGGGTTCGAGACTGGCTGTTTAAGACTCGTTTTGTGGTGTTCGTGGGTTGTTTTATGGTGAACTTGGTTCATTTGGTGTAGGGTAAGATGTGGGTGTGCCATTGGTGATGTCTATGGGTATTGGAAGTGTGGGAAGATCATTTGAATCAGAATGTGGTATGGTGGTATATGGGTAAGTGTTTTCATGGAAGATGACGTCTCGGGAGGTAAGGAATTTCCTATCATCTAAATCATAGACAAAATACCCCTTTTGCCCTGGTGGATACCCAAGGAAGACACAACGACGTGCACGACTATCAAACTTATGAATGGGTTGTAGGTTTGTGGAAAAACATAAGCAACCGTAGACTCGTAGGTGGGAGTAGGAGGGTGACTTTTTGTGTAATCGTTCAAATGGTGTTTTGTTGGATAAGAGTGGTATGGGTAAACGATTGATAAGGTACCAAGCTGTTTGGACATGTTCCCCCCAAAATTTTAAGGGTAAGCTAGCTTGAAAACGTAATGCTCGTGCTATATTTAGGAGATGGCGATGCTTGCGCTCCACAACCCCATTTTATTGAGGCGTGTAAGTGCAAGATCTTTGGAAATTTGTACCATTTTCATTGAAAAAGGTTTGTAAGGAAAGAAACTCCCCCCCATTGTCAGACTTAAAGGTTTTAATCTTATGATTGTATAGCGTTCTAACCCAAACAAAAAAATTCTTAATGATTGATTGAGTTTCTGATTTGTAACACATAAGATGAATCCAAGTATATCTAGAATAATCATCCACAATAGTTAAAAAATATCGAGCCCCAGAATAAGAATAGATTTTGTGTGGTCCCCAAATATCACAATGTATTAAATCAAAAGGTTCATGACTTGAAATACCATTATTGGAAAATGATAAACGAGATTGTTTTGCAAGAGGACAAATATCACAAAATGTATGAGAATTAAAAGAAATATTTGGAATAGTTTTAGATAATAACTGAAGAGGAGTGGTGGAAGGATGCCCGAGATGTCTATGCCAAAGGTTGGATGTGTGGTTTATAGTGTTGGATGAGGGTGGACTCTGGTTCGCCGTGAGATAGTAAAAGCCATTACTCTACCGCCCCAATCCAGTTGTTCTTCTCGTAGTTAAATCTTGCATCACACAAAACTCAGGGTAAAACGTTGCATTGCAACCTAAGGCTCATGTAAGTTTGCTAATAGAGAGCAAATTAACTTTGAAGTTCGGGACATATAGCACATTGTCAACAGTCATATCATTGCAAAGTTTCGTTGATCCAGTGAATTTAATTTCAGCATGTCCTCCATTTGGCAATTGTACAGAGGTATATTTAGAGGCAGATTTATTTGTAATGGGTGGATTTTTAGACACATGATCGGTGGCGCCACTGTCTACTATCCACGTGTTATTTGCATAGATATATGAGAAATCGGTACCTGAGGTATTGATAAATGATTCAGTGTTACCGGTCTCTTTGTGAAGAAGGGTCATGATTTGGTCATACTCATTTGCAGTGAATTGTTTGGTCTCTGGCATCTCTTCATTCGAAGTAGCTAGAGAGTTTGTGGATTTCTTCCCTCTTGATTTGACATTCTTGTCATATAACTTGTGTCCGGGTGGAAAACCATGAAGGAAATAGCATCGATTGATGGTGTGATAATCCTTGCGACAATGAGAGCAAGTTTTCTTGACATTCCCGGTGGCAGTTGACCGATCCTTCTCATGCGATTGATTGGATTCTAGTGAATTTTTAGAGGTTTGCATTGTTGCATATCCCATACTTTCACGTCGGGCAACCTCATCAGTCTGTCTTTCTTGCTGAAGCACCAAGGCATGAACCTTGCGTGTGTCCGGGAGGGGACTCATCATAAGAATTGAACCTCGCACAATGGCATATGACTCGTTAAGTGCCATCAAGAATTGCATGACCTTTTTCTTCTCCTCACGCTCAGCAAGACCTTTGATAGCCCCACAACTACAAGAAATTGGGTTGTGATAAGAAGCCAACTCATCCCAAAGCGACTTTATCTTGGTGTAGTAGGAAGAAATTGATTGTTGACCTTGACGTAATCCCATAATCTCTTCCCGGATTTGATAGATTCGGGAATCATTCCTTTGTTCAAATCTATCCTTCAAATCTCTCCACACTTCATTAGCAGTATCTGTATAAATAATACTACTAGCAATATTAGATTGAACCGAATTCAAAATCCAGGATTATACCATGTGATTGCATCGCTGCCATACTGGAAATTTGGGGTCGGTTGATGGCGGTGCTTATATCGTCCCATCGATGAATCCGATCTTGTTATTGGCACTCAGAGCAAATCGCATCGCACGGCTCCATTGTCCATAGTTGTCTCCTTCAAGTGGTTTCGAAACCAAAACAAGGCCCGGGTGATCTGAATGGTGGATGGTGAAGGAATCCATGTTGTCTGTCATCTTCTTCATAGAAACAATCTTATCTCCTTCTTTATCTTGTGCAACGGAAGTCATGTTTAGAACCAATGGCTCTGATACCATGTTAAATTTAGTATTTGGGAGAAAATAGAAGAAGAGAATTTGTGAGAAAATAGAAGAAGAGAATTTGTGAATTTTATGTATATTTCTTCAATCATTAATGCTAAACATCTCACCTAAAATCCCACTTTTTTCATCCCACCACATGTGGCATGTGAGGTGTCAAATTGTGAGTGAATATACATTAATAATGATTTATCTCACCTACCTCATGTATCCACTCACCATTTAACACCTCACATGCCACATATATTGGGATGAAAAATATGGGATTTTAGGTGGGATGTGTAGCATTACTGTTATTCAATAGAGAATTGCAAATATTTATACAACTATATAATACAAAAGAGATAAGGGAAACTAATTTAATTACAATTAATTACAATTGATTGTAGTCAACTATACTAATTAGTATTGATTGATTATAGTCAACTATCCCAATAAATGCCCGTGATACTTAACAATAATCAACGAGATTCTTTCCTTTAATATATATGACTATTAATTAAGACAATTTAGCCAATAACTAATTAATATAATTGTATTTGAAAAAGTCTGGTGATGAGGCATATTACAAGCAAACAAAAGGCCGTCGACGTGGGAATTAATCAATTGACGAGGGACTCCGTCACCAATTCAAGGCATTCACATACATTGATCATGGTTAATTTATGTTCTTAATTATTATTATTATTATTATTTTCTCCCATTGTCTAATTTAATTTTGAGATTTTAGTTGAAATTAGTCTGCAAATGTAATTCTAATTGCAAATATTTATAATTTTACGAAGAAATTAGTTGTAACACGTCATTACTTGAGTCCCAAAATTAACATTAATGTTAATCCACTTTTATTAATTATTATAAGTGTAGTTGCTTGCTAATGACAAAGCTTCATGTAAACGTAAACCATCTCTGACATTTACTAAGTTCAAACTTTTCTGATCATTGACGGCTTCAATGCTTCCATCTGGTTATTTTGACAGGTAAATAAGTTAATTACATGTAATTGATTCAATCAAATTAATATATTAATGATATAGTTTGCTAGGGATTATTACAATAATGCTTATAATTACTTTTCGATCAGTGAGATCTCTTACCAGGCTTTGACTGTATAGTTTAGTTTTTTTTTTTAAAAAAAGAAGTATTACAATAAATTCTAATTACGAAAGGTTTGGTCAGAAGTCTATCCGAGATCTGTAAAAATCAATTAGCACCATTTATACTTACAAAATGTGAATTACATTACTTTTTATATTACACAAAGTACACAATGACAATAACTCACAAAACACAACACAATAATTCTAAAAATCAACATAACAGTTTTAATTTTTTTTTTTAACAGGTTTGGTCAATGATAATAGGATTTTGGATATGTCTAAAAAAATCATAATAGGATTTTGGACACTGTACATAACATCTATGAATCGAAAGTATTTGAGAAATCCATTTCAAGGCCTGGCCCATTACTTTATCCTCAGCTCATTTTGAGTACTTCTGAAAATTGAGTTTTATTTTTCCTCTGAATACAATGTGATTTTTTTTATTAGGTATAATTATTCAATGGTTTTAAAACTTTATCAATTAGGTTGACCAGGAGAAAATTCAGTCCTTGCGTGGAGCTAATTAAAATAAAAAAACGATAATTATTTTATATATAATTTCGGTGGGAGGGCAGAACAAATTACTGCACCGCATGTCGTTGTATTATTAATGGTAGAATGTGGATATATAATTTGACAATTATTTATTTTCATGTATAATTTATCAGTTATTAATTGTATAAGACATCAAAAAACATTGGTAAGAAAGAATATACACATTCATCAAAACAGAGATCTAAATCTTTTTTCTTTTTTCTTAATCTCCATTGATTTTGATTTTATGTACAATTTTTCACTAAAAATGACGAAGCTTTACTTGTCATCCAAGAAGCTCATGCAATTGTGGGTACTCGTGTTGGTAGTTATAGTGCTTATGCTATCTTTAGTTGCTGCTCAAGGTGGCAGTAGTAGTGCTGGAGGCGGACGCGGTGATGGTGGCGGCGGCGGTGGAGGTGGACGCGGTGGTGGTGGTGGCAGCAGTGGAGGCGGACGCGGTGGTGGTGGCGGCAGCGGTGGAGGTGGACGAGCTGGTGGGACTGGGAGCACAGGAAGAACAACAACAGGTGGTGGTGGTAGCAGCAGCAGCAGCAACGCACAGGTTAGGCTTGTTAGCTGGAGTATTGGTTTAGTTTTCTATGTTGCATTAATTTTGATGGACATTCACATGGAGGAGATTTTTTATGTCAACACGTATTAACTAGCTACGATTTATAAATTATATATCCTCGATCCTCCATACCATGGAAATGGAGTCTTAACTTCATTTTTGGGTGCAAGAAGAAGCAGCCACTATCAATTGATAAGAAAAAAATATGATGGAGCCTCTGTGTGGATTCATTGAAA
This sequence comes from Acer campestre, assembly GCA_954870605.1. Taxonomy (NCBI): domain Eukaryota; kingdom Viridiplantae; phylum Streptophyta; class Magnoliopsida; order Sapindales; family Sapindaceae; genus Acer; species Acer campestre. The sequence goes on along the minus strand of OX940811.1, from coordinate 4,722,169 downwards.
GGAAGGCCAATTTATTTATTTATTTTTTTTGGGAAATATTACAATAAATTACGGGTGTGGGATTGAGACATGGCTCGAATTCACAGTATGAGGAGTATATCACTAGTCAACCTCATCGGACCGATTTGTTTCATGTTATTCATTTTAAGTGTGGTCAATTTTTTATTTTTTTTGTTATAACACCTACGGGTATAGCTACTCAAATCTGGATATTGTCGAATTGAAAGCTATTTACCACCAAACTACATTGTCGGTATATATAATATATTAAAGTGATTTTGGTCAATTATTATTATTATTATTTTTTTTAATTTTCTAATAAATTACGATTTTGTAATTGAGACATGACTCCAACTTATAATGTGAGGAGAATATCATTGGGTCAGTACCTCATCTCATTGGGCCAATTTGTTTTGTTTGATTCATTTTGTGTGTATGTTTTGGGCTTGGAATTAATCATTCTTTTTTGAGTAGTGATAATGACACCCTTTAAAAATTGTATGTATATCCCTTTTGTAATTATATCTATCAAATTTTTTAAAATTTTATAGTTTGTAAATAAACCCAACTTAATATCAAAAATATTTTTTCTTTAATTATATTGTACTGTATTTTTGTAAGTACATATAGTCTACATATATTATTATTTTTAAATTTTTTTTATTATCTTTAATTCTTTTAATTCTATCACTGTTATTTAAAAAAAAAAAAAAAATCTATCACTTTTTTTTTTTTTTTTTTAAATTTTAAATATATCATTGTTCTTTCTCTTCCCTTGCTTATTTTTCTCTTCTATGTAGGGGTGGGCACCCAAACGGCCAAACCGATCAACCCGTCCAAACCAAACCAATTTAAGTGGGTTGGTTTGGTTTGGTTTTGTTAAATAAAATAAACCGATTGGGTTGTTTTTTAGCAACCCAATTGGTTTGGGTAGGTTTATGGGTTGCGTTTTATCAAACCGTATAACCCAACCCAAACCATTGCATATTTAAATATATATATATATTATTAATTAAATTATCGGAGAAAACAAATAAAAACTAAAGTTAACCCAATGCAACAAGAAGTGAACTTCGAAACTTCAAAATAGTTGTTTTGACGGTGATAGATATTATTAATTTAGAAGCTTAAACAATTTAGTTTTATTTTATAAGTTTTAGGCATTCTACACTTAATTTTTTATTTTTTTTAACGATTATCGTTCTGCACTTGAGTTAAATTTAGTATTATAAATTAGTATTATTATTTATGTTATTGATAATTGGTTTAACTACTTATATTGATAATTTGATATTATTAAATTTATTCAAACAAATTTAATTATTTTCTTAAACCGTTAAACCAAACCGAACCAAACCGATTTTTATTAGTTTGGATTAGTTTGGTTTGGTTTGGTTTTATCTTATAAATTGTTTGGTTTGGGTTGTAAAAAAATAAACCGATTTTATAATGGTTTGGTTTGGGTATAGTCAAACCCAACCCAACCCAACCCATTCCCACTCCTACTTCTATGTTTTCCTTTCACAAAATCAAACTCCATTTTTCTTTTTCTCTCTCTTCATGTAAAGCAGTTCTCTCCATTTCTTCTTGATTGTTTTCTATCAACAAAATCACTCCAATTTGAGGTTTTTGGGTTGAATATCCATTTTCTATTTGTGAAAGTTGCAGGGATGCAAGGTTTATGTAATGTATCAATTGATTTGGAAGTAGAAAAGTGTTTAATGAAATTAAGAAAAAAAAATACAAATATTATAGAGAAAACAATTTATAATGATTTTGTTCTTCTAATAAGAATAATTTAAAATTTTTATTTTTATTTTTATTTATTTATTATTATTATTTTTTTTTTACAATCAACTTTGGAAAAATTTAATTTTCTTAAAAGAAATTTAAAATATATTTAAAATTATATTTTAAAAGAGAATCCAGGGTTTAAGAAAATTACATTTGAATTTTTTTCTTTTTCGTTAATCTTGCAAAGTAGCCGTCATCACCGGTTGAAATGGCATGGCTTCTTGATTGGTTTTGGGTTGCACTTTAGGTATTTAAATTTGATGTTGGATGAATTGCTTGTTCTGATCAACATTGCAGCAGATTTGGGCATTATATTGAGTAGTTTTTTTTAATTGATCGGTTCAATCTGGTCAGTGGTTCTGGCAATCGCTTTTCCGGTTGCCATTACCAAAAAGCCAAGATTCTGGAATGCCACTAAAAATTCATTTGCATTGCTTTACTTCTTCAACAATGCATTTACCCTTTTAGTTCTTGCTTGAAGTTCATTATCCAACATATTATTTGACTGCTGGCCTCACTTGTACACGATAAACAAAATGAATTTGGATAACCAACAATGAAGTAAAATATCACTAATTATTATAATACATGTGGTTTTAATTACAACATGTGTCAATACAATAATCCTCCACAAGTCACCGCCTCTTCACCCACCTTTTGCCTATAAATAGAGGTTAGTCACAATTGTATTAGTTTACTGTAAAATCATCAATTCAAGGCAATTTCAAGTTTCAACAAGTAATTCTCTTCTCCTACTCTCACTCTCTCGCATCTCATTTTTCTCTTCATCTAATAGCATATTTCTCTTTCAATTTTAATTGTTACTCAATTTATCATTTTGTTCTTCATCTTTTATTTCAATTATTTTATAACACGTTATCAGCACGATTGTATGTAAGTAGAAAGGATCCCCTAATGGGTGATTTACTTACATCTCAACATTCTGGGTCTATATACAGTTTCGTATAACAATATGGCTATGCCGTCAACGGAACCTATATATATAGTTATGGATTTATTTATTTATACTTATTTATTTTTGCGCAATTTATGAGACTGGCTTATGCTGTGTCTCGGGACTGGCTTTATGCTGTGTCTCAGGACTGGCTTTATGCTGTGTCTCCAGATAAACTGTTTAAATATTCAGTACTTATTTTTACGCAATATATGAGACTGGCTTATGCTGTGTCTCGGGACTGGCTTTATGCTGTGTCTTAGGACTGGCTTTATGCTGTGTCTCCAGATAAACTGTTTAAATATTCAGTATTTATTTTTACGCAATATATGAGACTGGCTTATGCTGTGTCTCGGGACTGGCTTTATGCTGTGTCTCGGGACTGGCTTTATGCTGTGTCTCCAGATAAACTGTTTAAATATTCAGTATTTATTTTTACGCAATATATGAGACTGGCTTTATGCTGTGTCTCAGGACTGGCTTTATGCTGTGTCTCCAGATAAACTGTTTAAATATTCAGTATTTATTTTTATGCAATATATGAGACTGGCTTATGCTGTGTCTCGGGACTGGCTTATGCTGTGTCTCAGGACTGGCTTATGCTGTGTCTCCAGATAAATTGTTTAATTTATTATTTATTATGCTCTTTAATTAAATTCACACTAAATTAAATTTGCAATTTAATTTACAGAAAAAGGAAGTTGTAAGCATGGCTAAACTTGCAAATCTGAAGTTTGATGCACTCCAAGTTTCGGGAGACAATTATATGTCTTGGGTTATTGATGCGGGATTATACTTAAAATCCCAAGGCTTGTATTATACCATTGATGATGGTAGCCAGGCTAATGAACAAGATAAATCCACAACAATGGTGATACTTCGTCATCACTTACATGAAAATTTAAAAGCTCAGTATCTTACTGTCACAGAACCTGAAGATCTGTGGCAAGAGCTAAAAGATCGTTATGATCATCAGCATGATGTAACATTACCAAATGCTAGATATGAATGGCAACATTTACGATTTCAGGACCATAAATCAGTTTCTGAATATAATTCTGCTCTGTTTAGAATCACCACAAGGTTGAAATTATGTGGTGAAGAGGTATCTGAAAAGGACATGTTGGAAAAGACTTTCACAACCTTCCATGCCTCGAACATAATATTGCAACAGCAATATCGAGAACGCAGATTCTCAAAATATTCAGAATTGATATCATGCCTTTTAGTAGCAGAAAAAAAAAATAATGAGCTACTGATAAAAAATCACGGATCACACCCGACTGGTTCTACAGCATTCCCAGAAGTGAATGCTAATACTGTTGGATATCATGGTCGTGGTCGTGGTCGTGGTCGAGGCCATGGGTATAATCGTAATTTTGATCATGGTCGTGGTAATGGTCGTAATCCTGATCGAGGCCGTGGTTATGGTAATAATATTGGCCGGGGCCGTGGTCGTAATTTTAAAAGAGGGCGTGGGAATCCTGGATCAGGTGGCTATAATCAAAACGCACAACAAAAGTGGAATGTTTATGATGCCAAACAGTATAAGGGAAAAAATGTTCAGAATAGACCTAATACAAACGACAATGTTTGTTTTAGGTGTGGCTGTTATAATCATTGGTCGAATGAATGTAAAACACCTAAACACTTGGTGGATTTGTATCAAGCATCAATCAGTGGAAAGGGAAAGAAACCTGAAACTCATTTCATTGAAGATTCATATCCGAGGGATATTACACATCTCAATGTTACAGATTTCTTTTCAGACCCGAAAGACGTGCCAGCTGCTTCAATTGGTGATGGGAATGTCCATACCAATTAAAAACTACTTACAGTAGTAGTGTTATGTATTTTGTTCATGTAAAATATTTCTCAAAGTAATATATATGCTTTTTGAATCACTTTGTCTGATATGCTTTTTATTTTTCTTTATGAAGCATACAAAATGAATCCAAACGATAAATTGGGGGTTATTGAAAAGCTAGAAGCAGAAGATATATGTTTAGTTGATAGTGCAACAACTCATACAATTCTGCGGAGCCAAAAATATTTTACAAATTTAACTTTACTCAGAGCAAATGTTAATACAGTATCAGGTCTAACGGATCTAGTAGAAGGCTCTGGAAGAGCAACGATATTGTTACCAAACAATACTAAAATATGTATCGATGATGCATTATATTCAAGTCGATCCAGGAGGAATCTACTTAGTTTCAAAGATATACGGAGGAATGGATATCATATTGAAACTATGAATAAAGATAACATTGAATATCTGTGCATTACTTCTCATAATTCACTCCAGAAACTCATTATAGAAAAGCTGCGTGCTTTATCTTCTGGATTATATTACACTATTATCAAAAGTGTAGAAGTTTATGCAGTTGTGAATCAGAAATTCTCAGATCCAAAAATGTTTGAACTTTGGCATGACCGTCTCGGTCACCCAGGATCTACAATGATGCGTAAAATCATTGAGAATTCCCATGGGCATCCATTAAAGAACCAAAAGATCTTTTTATCCAATGAGAATTTATGTATTGCATGTTCCCAAGGGAAATTAACAATAAAACCATCTTTTTCTAAAATTGGTTTTGAATCCCCATCATTTTTACAAAGAATTCAAGGGGATATATGTGGACCTATTCATCCACCAAGTGGACCATTTCGTTATTTTATGGTTCTAGTTGACGCATCTGTCAGATGGTCACATGTATGCTTATTATCAACACGTAATGTTGCTTTTGCAAGATTACTTGCACAGATTATCAGGCTTCGGGCTCATTTTCCCGATTATTCAATTAAATCCATACGCCTTGATAATGCTGGTGAATTTACCTCCAAGGCATTTGATGAATATTGTAAAGTGGCTGGGATTGATGTTGAACATCCAGTTCCACATGTTCATACTCAGAATGGATTAGCAGAATCACTCATTAAACGTGTCCAGATAATTGCAAGGACTTTACTATTACGAACGCAATTACCAATTTCTGTATGGGGGCATGCCATTTTACATGCTGCTGCATTAATCCGGCTTCGACCCACTGCTTATCATCAGTATTCACCAGTACAACTTGTACTTGGTCATCAACCAGACATATCTCATTTACGCACATTTGGGTGTGCAGTATATGTCCCAATTGTACCAACGAAAAGAACTAAAATGGGACCCCAAAGGCATTTGGGAATATATGTTGGTCTTGATTCACCATCAATTATTAGATATCTGGAACCCTTGACTGGTGATCTTTTTACAGCACGGTTTGCGGATTGTCATTTTGATGAGACAAATTTCCCATCATTAGGAAAAAGAGAGGCTTCCTCTGAAGAGAAGCGTGAACTCTCTTGGAAAGTTCCTAGTCTAATTCATTTAGACCCATACACATCTCAATGTGAGAATGAAGTACGTAGGATAATACATCTTCAAGCAATAGCAAATCAGTTACCAGATGTATTTACAGATGCTACTAAGGTAACAAAATCATACATCCCAGCTATTAATGTACCAGCACGGGTGATTGTTCCAGAAAAACAATCTAAACAAATGATATCAAAAGAATCATCCATTACACACCAGAAGCGTGGTAGACCATTTGGCTCAAAAGATATTGTTCCTCGAAAAAGGAAAATAAATAAATCCACTTTCTCTAAGTTAACTCCAGAAGAGTTAAATGTCCCTGAAGGGACACAAGTTACTAAAGTGACAAAATCCCCTATGGAGGAAGAAATCTCTGAAAAAATACAAGAGTGTAGAAATGAGGAAATTTCTATAAATTATACAAGAGAATTGTGGAATCGTGAAGAAACAATCATCGATGATATATTTTCATACACAGTGGCAACTGAAATTATAAATGATGATTATGAACCTCATAATCTTGATGATTGTAGACAAAGGTCTGATTGGCCTAAATGGAAAGAAACAATTCAAACAGAGTTGACTTCATTGGCCAAACGTGAAGTATTTGGGTCAATAATCCAGACACCTGAAAACGTCAAACCTGTTGGGTACAAATGGGTTTTTATACGGAAACGTAATGAGAAAAATGAGGTCGTAAGATATAAGGCACGACTCGTAGCACAGGGTTTCTCACAGAGACCTGGCATCGATTTTGATGAGACATATTCACCAGTGATGGATACAATTACGTTTCGATTTCTAATAAGCATGACTGTCTTGGAAAAACTTGAAATACGTCTAATGGACGTAGTGACTGCTTATCTATATGGTTCACTGGATTCAGATATTTACATGAAAATCCCTGAAGGGTTTAAAATGCCAGAATCATGTAACTCAAGACCTCGTAATTTGTATTCGATAAAATTACAAAGATCCTTGTATGGATTAAAACAATCTGGACGGATGTGGTACAACCGTCTCAGTGAATATCTGATAAAAGAAGGATATATTAATAATCCTATCTGTCCATGTGTTTTCATTAAGAAATCGGAATCTGGATTTGCTATCGTAGCAGTTTATGTTGATGATATGAATTTAATTGGAACTCCTGGAGAGCTTCAGAAAACTGCTGAATACTTGAAAAGGGAATTCGAAATGAAAGATCTGGGAAAGACAAAATATTGTCTCGGCCTTCAGATCGAACATAAATCAAATGGAATACTTGTCCATCAATCAGCTTATACCGAAAAGATTTTAAAAAGATTTCATATGGATAATGCTCATCCATTAAGTACTCCTATGGTTGTTAGGACTCTTGATCCCAAAAAGGATCCATTCCGCCCAAAAGAAAATGGTGAAAAGATACTTGGTCCTGAGGTACCATATCTTAATGCGATTGGTGCTTTATTATATTTGGCTCAGTGTACTAGACCAGATATTGCATTCTCTGTGAATGTACTGGCTAGATTTAGCTCAGCACCAACTCGAAGGCATTGGAATGGAATCAAACATCTTTTTCGTTACCTTAGTGGAACGAAAGATTTAGGATTATTTTATACAAAGTCTAACAATTTTTCAGGTTTACTTGGTTATGCTGATGCCGGGTATTTGTCTGATCCCCACAAAGCTCGTTCACAAACGGGATATGTTTTTACATATAATGGCACAGCAATATCCTGGCGTTCCACAAAACAGACTTTGGTTGCTACGTCATCTAACCATTCTGAAATCATCGCACTTCACGAAGCCAGTCGAGAATGTGTTTGGTTAAGGTCAGTTATTCATCATATTCAGAATACTTGTGGATTTTTATCATCTACAGAAATGCCAACCCAGATATTTGAAGATAATGCGGCTTGCATTGCTCAAATTAGAGGAGGATATATCAAAGGAGACAGAACCAAACATATTTCTCCTAAATTCTTCTATACTCATGAGCTTCAGCAAAGCCGACAAATTGATATTAAGCAAATACGGTCTACAGATAATTTTGCAGATCTGTTTACCAAATCATTGCCTACATCAACTTTTGAGAAGCTGGTATATGGAATAGGCATGCGTCGATTTTCTAAATTACAAGATTAAATACTGAAGTTTTATGAGGGGGAGCGTTCAATCAGGGGGAGCAAAGTTTTCAATGGACATATGTGCACTATACTCTTTTTCCCTTCGATCAGGTTTTTTCCCACTGGGTTTTCCTGACAAGGTTTTTAATGAGATAGTTTGTAATGTCCAACCCCATTAAATTCAGGAGATCATTGTATATATTTTATTTAGGTTTTATCCCACTGAGTTTTTCCCTAAAAGATTAACACATGTGGTATAAACCCAAGGGGGAGTATTATAATACATGTGGTTTTAATTACCACATGTGTCAATACAATAATCCTCCACAAGTCACCGCCTCTTCACCCACCTTTTGCCTATAAATAGAGGTTAGTCACAATTGTATTAGTTTACTGTAAAATCATCAATTCAAGGCAATTTCAAGTTTCAACAAGTAATTCTCTTCTCCTACTCTCACTCTCTCGCATCTCATTTTTCTCTTCATCTAATAGCATATTTCTCTTTCAATTTTAATTGTTACTCAATTTATCATTTTGTTCTTCATCTTTTATTTCAATTATTTTATAACACTAATATCTTTAAAATATTAAAGACATTAAGAGATATATTTAATATCGATATTTTTGAAATATAAAACAGATGCAAAGTTGTTTGTTTATTGTTAGCGAACATGTAAGACGTTACTATACGCGTGCGGAAGTATTGTTGGATAGAACACAAACAAACACAATAATAAGGAAAGATAAGATAAGATGAAGAGAAGATAATTAAATTCAATCGCATACAACACAAGAGTTTTACAAATTCGAAATGTATATACAAATGGCCAAAGACTATTTGTTATAACTTAATTAATTACAAACAACCATCTGGTTTAACCAAGCCAATTGCCTCCCCGATTACATTAGTGCAAGACGATTGAGCCTCTTGCTTCAAATATTTCAAATTCACATTTTGCAATTTAATCCCTTTGCACGGAAATTTGACACTACAGTCAAATTTTATAGCAATTGGTGCGATTGATACTCCTCGAATGTCTTGGAATGTCACATCACTTATTTGTATACCGGACGCCTAGTATCGAAAAACAAAATGAAAATAAAGTTCGTTAATAAATTGATTGTTATCAGATAACCAACAACAAAGTAAAATATCACTAATATCTCTATAATATTTGAAATATTTGTAAATATGAGAAATATCTGAAATATTACTGATATTTACTTCCCTAAAATGTAACATTTAGGAGATGTTTTACCTGATCAGGACAATTGAGGTCATGAGGACAATAGCTTTGGTCAATGACAATGGGGTTTTCGACATAATACATAAAAGCTCCAATGAATTGAACACCTTGAACAAATCCATTGCTGGGCCTGGCCCATGTTTTTATTCTCAGCCCATTTTGGGTACCTATAAAAGTTGTGTTTTTGACTGTCACATTTTGGACTCCATCTTCCTTCATATCTTGGCCTAAGCTTCCAATACTGTAAACCAAGTAACAATTAAGTTAATTTTTCTTGTAGTTTCCGTACAATGAAATCAACAAAATGAATTACTATTTAACAATTTATTACCTGATGCCATGGCCAGGGCCGCATGTCACACGTTCAATCCACAAGTTGGTGGTGCCGGGACCAATCGAAATGCAATCGTCCCCGGTTTTCATGGCGGAGTCCACGATCATTACATTTGTCGATTCTTCGATATGGATACCATCCGTGTTAGGGCTTTCACTTGAAGCTATGACCTTAACTCCTTCAATGTTCACATTTTGACAACCATCGATCACAATGTGGTACAATTGACTATTTAACGACACTAGACCATTGATCTTGATGTTGGTGGAATTGGTAATTCTCAACGTCTACGATAACAAAAAACAAAATCAAATTTTCATATATATAAAGTTTCGTTAAAGAGAAAATAAAAATAAATAAATAAATGTAATTAATAATATAATACCGTGGCTCCATCGGGACAATTGGTGGCTGCTTTAGCCTTGCAAGCCCACAAGGCAGATCCTTTAGCATCAAATGCTCCACCGATTATGGAAACTCTATTAACTCTATCAAAGCTAACCCAATTCTTAAACTGACCTAGCACTTCATAATCAGCCGGAGCAATCAGTGTTCCATCAATCTGTAACGTAATTTCCGAGCTTTTGCAGTCACCGTTGAAGGCCACAGAGCCAAGAAAATACCCTCCTTTGGGTACATAGATTCTAGTTGGTCCAGTGGAGGCACAAGCTGCAGACCATGCACTGATAAATGCTTGTGTAGAGTCTGTTACACCATTGCCTCTGGCTCCAAAGCTCAATACATTATATGTTGTCAGTGCAGATGATGATGATTGATATAAGAGAACAACGATCATTAAAAGAAATATGTAACTAAAAAGCTTCGCCATTTTTGTTTGCCGTGAAGTGATTGATGAATATTCGAATGAATTGGTGAGAACTGAGAAGAACTTGAAAAGTCTTGTTTATTTATAGATATATGTGTGTGTGGAGGCATGAAAATTGATGGATTATTACACATACGTACACAGTCACACAGACACGGTTGTGTCGTTTGATTAGATTACAAGGAACAGTACGTATCTAAATGAATTCCAAAGAAAGCAGCGCCGACAAAACTACTGTTGAAATCTTCTCCTAATTACATTTATCAGCTTATGTTATGGCTTTTATTACTTGCAAAAAAGGTGGTATTGTAATCATGGAAGATTACTAATTGTTTCAGACTTTCAAGAGTTTGCCGGGATCCAGCAATATTGATCACCGCAAGTATAGTCTGGAATATAACTTCTAGTACAAGGGTTTCTTTAATCAAATTCGGTACTACAAGCATAGTTTGGAATGTAACTTCCACCATGGATCTCTTCACACTTTACTATTTAATGACGAAGATGTGGAACATATTGGCCGATGAATTGCTTAAAAATTTAGTGAATCAAGAAAACAAAATCATAATATATGATTATTAAGACAATTTAGCCAATAAGTAATTAATATAAATCATAATAGTATATTACAAGCAAACAAAAGGCCGTCGACGTGGGGGTTAATCAATTGACGAGGGACTCCGTCACAAATTCAAGGCATTCACATACATTGATCATGGTTAATTTATGTTCTTAATTATTATTATTATTATTATTTTCGCCCTTTGTCTAATTTAATTTTGAGATTTTAGTTGAAATTAGTCAGCAAATGTAATCTTATTCCAAATATTTATAATTTTATGAAGAAATTAGTTGTAACACGTCATTACTTGAGTCCCAAATTTAACATTAATGTTAATCCACTTTTATTAATTATTATAAGTGTAGTTGCTTGCTAATGACAAAGCTTCAAGTAAACTTAAACCAGCTCTGACATTTACTAAATTCAAACTTTTCTGATCATTGACGGCTTCAATGCTTCCATCTGGTTATTAATTTAGACAGGTAAATAAGTTAATTACATGTAATTGATTCAATCAAATTAATATATTAACGATATAGTTTGCTAGGAATTATTACTTTTCAATCGGTGAGATCTCTTGAAGTCATATATGACTTTCAAATTTCACTCGCACCCAGTTTTGACTGTTTATTATTATTATTATTATTATTTAAGAGAATTACAATAAATTCTAACTGCAAAAGGTCGGGTTAGAAGTCTGTCCGAGATCTGTCAAAATCAAACTGCATAGCTGATACTTAGAAAATGTGAATTACATTACTTATTATATTACACAAAGTACACAATTACAATAACTCACAAAACACAACACAATAGTTCTAAAAATCAACGTTTTAAGATAAGTTTTAACTTTATTTTTTACCAGGTTTGGTCAATGATAATAGGATTCTGGATATGCCTTACAAAAAAAAAAGTGACAATATTTACATCTCTAAAAAATTGTTTGTACACTCTAATTTAGTTTATTTTTAAAAATCCAATATTATCCTTGAATAAAATTACTTAAATAACTAAATAGTTTATATGTACACACCAATAATTATTAATTGGTTTTATATCGATCCTTTATAAAAAAAAGAAAAATGAAGTTTCTTATTAAGTGTTTGATATGATAATAAAAACCTTTCTATTTTATCAAACCCTAACTTCTATTTTAAATACTGATTTTAATTTCTTTTATGGAATACAACTTGATTGAGTTGACAAACAATTTACTGCTATAATTGAATGAAACAAAAATCAATACCAACAATAAATTATATTATGAACAATTGTTTTTTTTTTTAAAAAAAAAAAAAAAAAAAACTTTCTTAGGAACAAAGGAATTGAGATACAGTGTTGCCTCCTTTCACATAAAGAATAATAAAAAAAAAGTTTTAATACATTGAAAAGAAAAAAATTTCATACAATTTTTTAGTGACATCAAATGTTTTTATAGGAGTTGGAAATTATTTTTTAAAAGAGAAATTATTTATTTGAATAAAAAGATATAAAATAATAAATTTTTAAATAAATCTAATTAGATAATAAAATAGTGGGGTGTGCTAACAAAAATATAATACAATAACATTAAAGAAAAAGTATTTTTGGCATTAAATGAGGTTTATTTACAAAATAGAGATTTTTAAAATATTTTAGGGATATACTTACGAAAGGGGTGTACATATAGTTTTTGAGGGATATCAATATCTCCACTCCTAAAAAAATCATAATAAGATTTTGAACACTGTGAATAACATCTATGAATCGAACGCATATGAGAAATCCATTGCAAGGCCTGGCCCATTACTTTATCCTCAGCTCATTTTGAGTACTTCTGAAAATTGAGTTTTATTTTTCCTCTGAATACAATGTGATTTTTTTTATTAGGTATAATTATTCAATGGTTTTAAAACTTTATCAATTAGGTTGACCAAGAGAAAATTCAGTCCTTGCGTGGAGCTAATCAGCTAATTAAAATTAAAAAAAGATAATTATTTTATATATAATTTCTGTGGGACGGCAGAACAAATTACTGCACCGCATGTCGTTGTATTATTAATGGTGGAATGTGGATATAGAATTTGACAATTATTTATTTTCATGTATAATTGATCAGTTATTAATTATATAAGACGTCAAAAAACACTGGGAAGAAAGAATATACACATTCATCAAAACAGAGATCTAAATCTTTTTTCTTTTTTCTTAATCACCATTGATTTTGATTTTTATGTACAATTTTTCACTAAAAATGACGAAGCTTTACTTGTCATCCAAGAAGCTCATGCAATTGTTGGTACTCGTGTTGGTAGTCATAGTGCTTATGTTATCTTTAGTTGCTGCCCAAGGTGGCAGTAGTAGTGGTGGAGGCGGACGTGGTGGTGGAGGCGGCGGCGGCGGTGGCAGTAGAGGTGGACGAGCTGGTGGCACTGGGAGCAGAGGAAGAACAACAACAGGTGGTGATGGTAGCAGCAGCAGCAACGCACAGATTAGGCTTGTTAGCTGGAGTATTGGTTTATTTTTCTATGTTGCATTAATTTTACGGACATTCACATGGGGGAGATTTTTGATGTCAACATATATTAACTAGCTACGAATTATAAATTATTTATCCTCCACGAGTACGGAAGAAGGAGATCCTCCATACCATGGAAATGGAGTCTTAACTCCATTTTTGGGTGCAAGAAGAAGCAGCCACTATCAATTGATAAGAAAAAGATATGATGGAGCCTCTGTGTGGATTCACTGAAAAGGAAGGTCAATTTTATTTATTTATTTTTTTTTTTTTTTGGGGAAATATTACAATAAATTACGGGTGTGGGATCGAGACACGGCTCGAATTCACAGTATGAGGAGTATACCACTAGTCAACCTCATCGAACTGATTTGTTTCGTGTTATTCATTTTGTGTGTGGTCAATTTTTTTATTTTTTTTTATTTGTTATAACACTTACGGGTATAACTACCCAAATCTGGATATTGTTGAATTGAAAGCTATTTACCACCAAACTACATTGTCGGTATATATAATATATTAAAGTGATTTTGGTCAATTTGTTTTTTATTTTATTTTAAATATTATAATAAATTACGATTTTGTAATTGAGACATGACTCCAACTCACAATACCTCATCTCATTGGGCCAATTTGTATTGTTTGATTCATTTTGTGTGTATGTTTTGGGCTTGGAATTAATCATTCTTTTTTGAGTAGTGATAATGACACTTTTTAAAAATTAGGGCCTCGAATTAGTCTTTTTTTTTTTTAGTGACGATAATGACACCCTTTAAAAATTGTATGTACATCCCTTTTGTAATCATATCCATCAAATTTTTTAAAATTTTATAGTTTATAAATAAACCCAACTTAATATCAAAAATATCCTTTCTTTAATTATATTGTACTGTATTTTTATAAGTACATATCGTCTACATATATTATTATTTTTTAAATTTTTTATTATCTTTAATTCTTTTAATTCTATGATTTCTATCACTGTTATTCCAAAAAATAAAAAAAAATAAAAAAAAAAAATCTATCACTGCTCTTTTTTTTTAAAAAAAAATAAAAATCTATCATTGTTCTTTCTCTTCCCTTGCTTATTTTTCTCTTCTATGTTTTCCTTTCACAAAATCAAACTCCATTTTTTTTTTCTTTTTTTCCCTCTTTTCATGTAAAGCTACTCTCTCCATTTCTTCTTGATTGTTTTCTATCAACAAAATCATTCCAATTTTAGGTTTTTTGGTTGAAGATCCATTTTATGTTTGTGAAAGTTGCAGGGATGCAAGATTTATGTAATGTACCAATTGATTTGGAAGTAGAAAAGTATTTGAAAAGTAAAAAAATACAAATATTATAGAGAAAACAATTTATAATGATTTTGTTCTTCTAATAAGAATAATTTAAAACTTGTTTTTTTTTTTTTTTTTTTTTTTTTTATACGATCAACTTTGGAAAAATTTTATTTGTTTAAAAGAAATTGAAAATATATCTAAAATTATATTTTAAAAAAGAATCTAGGGTTTAAGAAAATTACATTTGAATTTTTTTCTTTTTTGTTAATCTTGCAAAGTAGCCGTCATCATCGGTTGAAATGGCATGGCTTCTTGATTGGTTTTGGGTTGCACTTTAGGTATTTAAATTTGATGTTGGATGAATTGCTTGTTCTGATCAACATTGCAGCAGACTTGGGTATTATATTGAGTAGTTTTTTTTTTAATTGATCGGTTCAATCTGGTCAGTGGTTCTGGCAATCGCTTTTCCGGTTGCCATTACCAAAAAGCCACGATTCTGGAATGCCACTGAAAATTCATTTGCATTGCTTTACTTCTTCAACAATGCATTTACCCTTCAACTTCTAGCTTGAAGTTCATTAACCCTGGAAATCTTCTAACATGTTATTTACTTATTTGACTGCCGGCCTCACTTGTAAACGATAAACAAAATGAATTTGGATAACCAACAATGAAGTAAAATATCACTAATATCTTTAAAATATTAAAGATATTAAGAGATATATTTAATATCGATATTTTTGAAATATAAAACAGATGCAAAATTGTATGTTTATTGTTAGCGAACAACACGTTACTATACGCGTGCGGAAACCAATCACATACAACACAAGAGTTTTACAAATTCGAAATATAATAAAGTATTTCAACAAATTCGAAATGTATATACAAATGGCCAAAGACTATTTGTTATAACTTAATTAATTACAAACAACCATCTGGTTTAACCAAGCCAATTGCCTCCCCGATTACATTAGTGCAAGACGATTGAGCCTCTTGCTTCAAATATTTCAAATTCACATTTTGCAATTTAATCCCTTTGCACGGAAATTTGACACTACAGTCAAATTTTATAGCAATTGGTGCGATTGATACTCCTCGAATGTCTTGGAATGTCACATCACTTATTTGTATACCGGACGCCTAGTATCGAAAAACAAAATGAAAATAAAGTTTGTTAATAAATTGATTGTTATCAGATAACCAACAACAAAGTAAAATATCACTAATATCTCTATAATATTTGAAATATTTAAAAATTTGAAAATATCCGAAATATTACTGATATTTACTTCCCTAATAGTAAAATTGGTTAGATAAGGATAAAATGAAACATTTAGGAGATGTTTTACCTGACCAGGACAATTGAGGTCATGAGGACAATAGCTTTGGTCAATGACAATGGGATTTTCGACATAATACATAAAAGCTCCAATGAATTGAACACCTTGAACAAATCCATTGCTGGGTCTGGCCCATGTTTTTATTCTCAGCCCATTTTGGGTACCCATAAAAGTTGTGTTTTTGACCGTCACATTTTGGACTCCATCTTCCCTCATATCTTGGCCTAAGCTTCCAATACTGTAAACCAAGAAGTGGCAGTTAAGTGAATTTTTCTTGTAGTTTCCGTACAATGAAATCAACAAAATGAATTACTATTTAACATTTTATTACCTGATGCCATGGCCAGGGCCGCATGTCACACGTTCAATCCACAAGTTGGTGGTGCCAGGACCAATCGAAATGCAATCGTCCCCGGTTTTAATGATGGAGTCCACGATCATTACATTTGTCGATTCTTCGACATGGATACCATCTGTGTTAGGGCTTTCACCTGAGGCTATGATCTTAACCCCTTCAATGTTCACATTTTGACAACCATCGATCACAATGTGGTACAATTGACTATTTAACGACAATAGACCATTGATCCTGACATTGGTGGAATTGGTAATTCTCAACGTCTACAATAAAAAAAAAAAACAAAATCCAATTTTCATATATATAAAGTTTCGTTAAAGAGGAAAAAAAAATGAATGTAATTAATAATTTAATACCGTGGCTCCATCGGGACAATTGGTGGCTGCTTCAGCCTTGCAAGCCCACAAGGCAGATCCTTTAGCATCAAATGCTCCACCGATTATGGAAACTCTGTTAACTCTATCAAAGCTAACCCAATTCTTAAATTGACCTAGCACATCATAATCAGCCGGAGCAACCAGTGTTCCATCAATCCGTAACGTAATTTCCGAGCTTTTGCAGTCACCGTTGAAGGCCACAGAACCAAGAAAATACCTTCCTTTGGGTACATAGATTCTGGTTGGTCCAGTAGAGGCACAAGCTGCAGACCATGCACTGATGAATGCTTGTGTGGAGTCTGTTACACCATTGCCTCTGGCTCCAAAGCTCAATACATTATATGTTGTCAGTGCAGATGATGATGATTGATATAAGAGAACAACGATCATTAAAAGAAATATGTAACTAAAAAGCTTCGCCATTTTTGTTTGCCGTGAAGTGATTGATATTGAATATTCGAATGAAATGGTGAGAACTGAGAAGAACTTGAAAATTAGTCATGTTTATTTATAGATATATGTGTGTGTGGAGGCATGAAAATTGATGGATTATTACATACATACACAGTCACACAGACACGGTTGTGTCGTTGGATTAGATTACAAGGAACAGTACGTAGCTAAATGAATTCCAAAGAAAGCAGCGCCGACAAAACTACTGTTGAAATATTCTCCTAATTACATTTATCAGCTTACGTTATGGCATTTTTTACTTGCAGAAAAGGTGGTATTGTATTTATGGAAGATTACTAATTGTTTCTGATTTTCAAGAGTCTGCCGGGATCCGGCAATATTGATCACTATAAATAGTTTGAAATATAACTTTCACTACGTGGGTTTCTTTAATCAGATTCGGTACTATAAACATAGTTTGGAATGTAACTTCCACCATGGGTCTTCTCATACTTTACTGTTTAATGACGAAGATGTGGAACATATTGGCCAATCAATTGCTTAAAAATGCAGTGGATTAAGAAAACAAAATCATAATATATGACTATTAAGACAATTTAGCCAATAACTAATTAATATAATTATATTTGAAAAAGTCTGGTAATGAGGCATATTACAAGCAAACAAAAGGCCGTCGACGTGGGGATTAATCAATTGACGAGGGACTCCGTCACAAATTCAAGGCATTCACATACATTGATCATGGTTAATTTATGTTCTTAATTATTATTATTATTATTTTGGCCCTTTGTCTAATTTAATTTTGAGATTTTAGTTGAAATTAGTCAGCAAATGTAATCTTATTCCAAATATTTATAATTTTATGAAGAAATTAGTTGTAACACGTCATTACTTGAGTCCCAAATTTAACATTAATGTTAATCCACTTTTATTAATTATTATAAGTGTAGTTGCTTGCTAATGACAAAGCTTCAAGTAAACTTAAACTAGCTCTGACATTTACTAAGTTCAAACTTTTCTGATCATTGACGGCTTCAATGCTTCCATCTGGTTATTTAGACAGGTAAATAAGTTAATTACTGGAGTGCTTACTAATTGGGAATGGAGGGAATCGGAATCAAATTCCACAAGAAAAGGAATGGAGGGGAATCGGAATTAAATTACTAAATTTCATTCCAGCGTTTACTAACAATTTAGGAATCAAAAATGGAATCAAATTTATTCCCTTTCTAGTGTTTACTTCAACTAAAGAATCGAAATGATATATAGGTGATTACAAAAATACCCTTGTGTATATAATATGTTGAAATATATTTTTAATTATGAAAATCTATTTTTTATACCGCTCATAACACGTACTATAACTAATAATTAACATCTTTATATTATAAACTTTCAACTAATTAGTCAATAATAATTAAAAATTGAGGAGTAATTCGTATTCGAAAGCATAATTAATTTGATGTTGAATTAATTTCTCACATTTAGGTGCTTTTTTTTCCTTCTCTCGAAAATTAAAACACAAAATAACTCAATATATACGACCATTAGCTCACACATACTTGATTAATTATTAACTGTATAAATGAAAAGAAAAAAAAAATTAAAGTCACTATAGTATATATATAAATGCAATACGTGCTTTACAGAAAAAGAGAAAGAAAAAAATTAAACAAAAACAGTATATATAAAATTAAAGTCACTATAGTATATAAATATATATATATATATATATGCAGTACATGGTTTACGGAAAAAGAAAAAAAAAAACTTAAACAAAACAGCATGGGTGTGTATATATATATATATATGAACACATATATATATATATTCTTTATATATATATATATATAAAGAATATATATATATAGGAATATGTAATTATAATACATGCTTCACATAAAAAGGAAAAAAAAAAAAACATGAATATTATAAGTGAGGATATGAAAGACAATTTTTATTTTTTATTTTTTATATATATAATTATTATAAGTGAGGATATTTTAGTAAAAATATATGAATTCCCTTTATCATTCAGGAAAGGGAACTTGATTCTTAGGGTGGGTGGGGGGAATCAAATTCCCTTTCCATCAGTAACTTAATTACTGATTTGAAAGTGGGGTCCACGTAACTTAATTCCTTCAAAATTTAGTAAACACTAGAATTCATAAATCAGTAACTTAATTCCCTTTTCTGAGTTTGATTACTATTAGTAAACACGCCATACATGTAATTGATTCAATCAAATTAATATATTAATGATATAGTTTGCTAGGAATTATTCAATGGTTTTAAAACTTTATCAATTAATGGAGGAATGTGGATATATAATTTGACAATTATTTATTCTCATGTATAATTGATCAGTTTTTAATTATATAAGACATAAAAAAAAAATTTAAAAAAAAAAAAAAAAAAAAAAACATTGGGAAGAAAAGAATATATATACATTCATCAAAACAGAGAGCTAAATCTTTTTTCTTTTTACCACATATAACGAGAGAGACTCAATGCGTAGATAAGCTATTATCACACAATCACTTATATACCACATATAAGTGTTTTCCCTAGTCAATGTGAGATGTATAATTTTTCCTACACAATGGACTCACCTTGAGACTCAATTACTTATTCACACATTAATCATTTTGTGAGTTTGAGTATACCATTTCAAGCTCTCACGGAGAAGAATTCGAATATACTTTGATCTTCCATTTTCATGGAATCAGTCATACCCAAATAATACTCTCAAAATATGTGTTCATCACAACATTTCCAACAATATTAATGATTACTTTGATCAAAATATCGTTAAATATATATCAAGCATCAACTAAATCGTGCATCGATCTGTACAAATTTGTTTGAAGGTATTTTACAAATATATTAAACATTAACCAATAACTTGCAAGTAAACATCTTTGTAGGTATTTACTATTTTGTCGTTGTTTATTTCCCAATTACATTTGCACAAGAAGATTGAACCACTTAGCTTGTTATTTCCAGGGAAACATATTAAATATATTATATAATATGTTGAACAAAATTATTAATACTGTTACGTTTGTAAGTTGTTTTTCTTTGTTTGTTGAAATGAGTTTGAAAGTTGTTTTTGTGTAGATCAGAAAAAGGTTCTTTTTTTTTTTTGGTTCTATTATTGTATGATGTGATTCAGGTTATTTTTATCGATTTGGTGCTATCAGGAACATAGCTAAAACATGTTTTATATATATATAGACTGAAACAAAAATTGTCCATACTTAAAAAAAAAAAAAAGGTATTTACAATTTGATCCCAATCTAATTGGGAAACGTCACTTTGTTACTCCTTAATTGAAATTTCATCAATTTGATCCTTACATAATTGAAAATTAATCAATTTAGTCATACCGTTAGTCAAAACCGTTACTTTGACTAACTGTAGGACTAATTTGATTGATTTTCAATTATGTAAGAACCAAATTAATGAAATTTCAATTAAGGAGTAAAAAAATGACGTTTCCAATTAGATTGGAACCTAATTGTAAACAAATGGCGACACATGGTATACAATAAATGATACTATACTCTTAAAAAAAATTTAAGAACTTTTTCCACATTATAATATGTCTAATTATACAACATAACATATAATACTAATAATATTTATTATATATATATATATAAATAATAATCTTATATTTCCAGTTTCTGATATATATATATATATATATATAATAGTCTAAACTTCTGGAGTTCACAAAGTCAGCAACATACGCATTAAATGATACTATTAATAATAATCTTATATATGATTTTCAAAAAAAAAAATAATCTTATATATAATAAAAATCATATAATTTCTCATATTCTAATATATCTAATTATACAATATAACATATAATAATAATCATATATTTAAAAAATTCCCATATTCTAATTTATCTAATTTATCTAATTATACAATATAACATATTCTAATAATATTTATTA
Source organism: Acer campestre (assembly GCA_954870605.1). NCBI lineage: Eukaryota > Viridiplantae > Streptophyta > Magnoliopsida > Sapindales > Sapindaceae > Acer > Acer campestre. Next base: position 4,700,739 of record OX940811.1, on the reverse strand, counting down.
AATAATTATATGTAATAAAAATAACTACTTTTGCTATGGTCGTGACACGTGGCATGTAATAAATGATACTATTTTTAATTTTTTTTTTTCATATACAATTTGGTCCCAATCTAATTGGAAAACGTCATTTTTTTATTACTTAATTTATATTTTATCAATTTGATCATTATATAATTAAAAATCAATCAAATTAGTAATACAGTTAGTCAAAGTAATGGTTTTAACTAACAGTAGGATTAATTTGATTGATTTTCAATTATGTAAGGACCAAATTGATGAAATTTCAATTAAGGAGTAAAAAAATTACGTTTCCCAATTAGATTGGGTCTAAATTGTAAATACCCAAAAAATATGTATATATATATATATGTCATGTCTGGTTTTGCTTCCTCATTGTAATAAAACATATTTTAATTAAATATGTCTATTGGGATAATAATTTGAAGTTTCTTTTAATTTTAGCTAATCTTCTATTGGAACTTGGAAGTAGTTAATAAGCGCAATAATTACTATCTATAAATAACCACAAAACACTACTGTCTTTTTTTTTTTTTTTTTTTTTTTCTTATACACGAATCATGGTCACTGTTTTTACTCTCACTCTCTCTCTACATATATATGGGTCAGGTTATATTAACTCAAATTTTTGACTCAATTTTTTGACTTTAATATCTCAACCACCCATTTATTCATGTGCTATCTAATCCAATGGTTGAGATATTGAAATCATAAATTTGAGTTAATATATATTAGACTCTCATTAGACTCTTTATACAATTGGTTGAATAATTTCACATTGTAATAGTCATGATAATTATGCCATTGATTGAATAAATAATTTCCTAGCAGCTTGACAGCTTGTGTCTTGTTGCTGCATTCAAATTTGGTGATTTTCTCATTTCTTATGTTCCTTGGAATCTCTTAATTTAGCTCATGAGAGAGAATAAGTCATGGCTATGCTTAGGGTTGCACATTTTCCCCCAGATCCCTATTTCCCTGCATCTTCATCCCTAATTGAGGAATTTTTTTTAGGAAAAAATGGGGAAATGGGTGGGGATGGGGATGATTTTCATCCCCTAATTGAAATGGGGATGGGGATGGGGAGACCCTCCCCCATCACCATTTCCCCATTTTCCCCACTAATATATTGAAATTGGGATGGGGGTGGGGGGAGGTCCCCCTATCCCCATTTCCTCATTTTCCCCAAAATATTATAAATGTAATTATATATATATTATTTGAAAACCTAACTATATAAACCTCATTTACACTAATGGATTATTGAAATACTTTATTTTGTAATGGATTTTCTTTTATATTTGTAATGGAATTTTTTTTTTTTTTTTTTTTTTTTAATAATTTTTAGTTAAACGGGGAAATGGGAAAACTGAAAAATGGGAAAAAACGGAGAAAATAGGGACCTTAGGGTTAGGGATGGAGGTACCTCCCCTCCCCCCAAAATTCCCCATCTCCATTTTCCCCAAATTTGGGGGTGGGGTGGGTAAACATCAAAGCGCCAAAAATTGCTCTTTTAAGTTTTAACACTATTGCAAGGTTCTCTCCATGGTGACACATCAGCGTAAGTCAACACAAGATCTTTGACCAAGACAACACAAGAGCTATGTTCTCTGAAATTATATATATGAAACAAATAGATTAAAGTCACTGTGAGATCGAATAAAATTAAAATAGTAAAAATAAAAAGAACACACTTATGCCATGCTTAAAAAGAATAACACTTCTCTCTCTGGCCCATCTCAGTTTTCTGGTTCTTCTTCTTCAGCGACGCTTTTTGCGAGCCGATCTCCTCCGTTGGGGGGAGATCGTTGTTCTCGTCCACCGGTTTGTCTCGCTCTTCTCTCCTATTTTCTCTCTGTCGCTCTCCCTCCTCGTTTTGGTTTGTTTGGCGCTGCCATGGTTGGAGGCCGGTCTCCTCTTCGGTGTTTGATCGTCGGGGCGGTGGGTTTATGGCTGTAGGCGGCCGATGGGGGGGTTTTGGCTGGTGACAGTAGTGGTTTTGGCTTGGGGTTTTAGGAGTTTTGTGGCTGAGTATTTTGGTTGTTTTGGGTGTTAGGGTTTGGTCAGTTTATTTTCTCGGTCAGTAGGGGGGTTCCGGTGATGCTATGACGGCCCTGTCCGTTGGATGGTTTTTCTCCCCCGCATCTCCGGACGGCAGCTGTTAGATCGGCCGTTCCTCCCGGTTCTGGCAAGATCTGGTGTGATTCGGCGTGAGCAGTCGATTGGTGGTCTTGATGATCGTCCGACCCCGTCCTCTCCGTCGGGACACCACCGGCATCTTTGGCGTCCTCCTTCGCTGATCTTGGAGTTTGGTTTAGTAGTTTTGTGTTGCGGCGACGGGCTTCGGAGCGGGTGGTGGTTAGATGGTATGGTGGTTTGGGGTTTCGATCAGGCATCTCCGACGTCTCTGCTTGGTTGGCGGCGTCCTGGTGGGTCTTCTCCTGCGGCATAGTCTCTCTTCCGGTTCGGTTTCGGCTCGTTTTGTTTGTGGCTCTTGTTTGTTTAGTTTTGTTTGTTTTGTTTTGTTTAGTTCTGTTGTTATTTTCCCTATTCGGCGGGAGTTTTTCTCCCGTTGTGGAATCTGTTCTGGGCTTGTGCTCGATTGGTTTTATTTGTAGTGTCCCAGTTATGGATGTGACTTTGCCCTGGATCTGGTTTTCCAGGTTTTCAGGTGCCTTTCAAAAAAAAAAAAAAAAAAAAAAAAAAGAATAACACTTAAAGTAAAAAAGCAAAACAACTCATCTTTAACCGTTGTAACTGTAACTGTATATTAATATTGGTATCATCTTTCTAACGGTATTTTTTTTTATTTTAAATACATATCTACATAATCAGTTATAATTAAATATAAGAGGGTTAAATTAAAAATTTTAAAAATTTAAATAGAAAGAAAAAAAAAAAAGTTTTTGGTGCTTGGTACAGTAACACAAGCAACACACCAATTTTGTTTTTGGACATGCATGCCACATGGAGTTGCTCTAAGTTATGATAAGTCTGTTTTGTCTGTCTTAATTCCACCAAATCTGCATGGGTAGGACTGTCACAACAACTCACCTTTCTGTGCATTACCCGAGTTCTTTTTTTTTCTTTTTTACTTATCTCAGGATTTGTAAATAATTAGATTGATAAAACCCTTTTTTATTTTATTTTAATAAACCTAAGTGGTAAAGTAACCATTTGTAGATTGACAAAACCTTTTGACTATGTGAATTAACCTGTTTAATTATAGAGACCTGTTTGCCTATTTTTATTCTTATGCTTCTTCTGCTACAAGGTCCATATTAAGTTTTTTCTTTAATAGATGAATCTTGATTATTATCAAACAGGTTAATAGACCCCGCAAGTCACACTTTGCAACTTTGAACATCTTTATTTCCCAGTTACATTTGCACAAGAAGATTGAGCCACTTGTTATTTCCAGGGAAACTGGTTAAATATATTATATTATATTGGGAAATAATCATTTTCCCCCCTACTGTTTACCATATTGTTAAAGTGAGGACAGGGTTTGTGATTATTAGCCGGTCTACCCCCTTAAATGAAAATATTATTAAAACTACCCCTTCTGTTAGATTTTTTAACGGAAATGTTAATAAAGTGGGTTAAAAGACGATTTTGCCCTCCATTGCCTTTAAGAAAAAGAAAATTAAAAAGAAAATAAAATATCATAATTGAAAAAAAATTATGGATCTCCACCGTCCATCTTGGTGGAGATCTCTTTTATTGTTTTTTATTTATTTTTAAAAAACATAAATTGAAAATAAAACTAAATATAAAAACAATTTTTTTAATAATAATATACACATTTAAAAAAACATATTTAATAATAATTTTTTAATTAGTTTTAATTTTGTAGAGATATGAAAAAAGCCAATCACAGATCCTGTATAATTTCTATTTTCCCACACTTTCTCAGCAACCAAACGCAAACCCAGAACAACACTGAAGAATATATTCACATAATTTGTTCGTCAAACATCAAATTCGTCAACTGTTCTTGATCTTCAATTTTGTTCAAAATTAATTCCAAAACCCTAATCACTTTCTCTAATATATTCACATCTTTACCACTGGGGACTGAGTGTTTCAGACCCAAACTTAAATCAGACCCAAACTTAAATCAAACTCATCCACCAAAATCAAACTTATATCAATTTTTCTTCTTGTTATAAACCCAAACATCCACCAAGAATCATCCCAGTTCATCAATCAACCAAAAGAAAAAGAAAAATCAAACCTAGAAACTTAAATCAAACCCAACAACCAAAATCAAATTCAAACCCAGAAAAAAAAAAATCAAACCCAGAATAAAAAAAAATAAAAAACCAAAATCGCCATAAAAACAGTCCAAAATTCCTAGAAAAATAACCCAAAAAACCCATTCACAAACCCTAGATCTTCAACCCCTTTAATACCCCAAACTAATCGTACCAAACCATCCATACCCACACCCAAATCCAATCGAACCCAGAAAACACCCACACCCAAACCCAATCGACGAAGAACAAGAAGAACAAGAAGAAAAGAGAGAAAGAGGTGGGTAGCTGCCGTGAAGATATTGTGGGTGTTAAAGATTTTGTGGGTGATGAAGATTTTGTGGATTCTGTTGATGATGATTTGTTGTTTATGATGAGGAGAATGATGATAATGATGGTAGAGGAGATGAACATCTGGAAGATTTTGATGGTAAAGGATTTTGTATGTGTGAGAGAGAGAGAGAGAGTTTATGAACCGGAAGATTTTGTATGTGAGAGAGTGAGAGAGAGAGAGAGAGAGAGAGAGAGTTTATTATATGTAAATTATCTTATTATTAATTTTAAATATAAAATGACTTCTATACCCTTTAGTCCAAACAGCTTTTCTGTTCCCACAGCGAGATTACACATTTGCCCTTCAACAGTAATGGTCAACATCCAATTTGGACGGTGACACTAACAGAAGGGGGTCTTTGTTAAATAACTTAATTTCGAGGGGGAATACGGCCAATAATCACAAACTGTGTCCTCATTTTAACAATATGGTGAACAGTAGGGGGTAAAATGATTAAATCCCTATTATATTATATGTTGGACAAAAGTATTAACATTGTTAATTACGAGATTTCATGATCATCTCCTGTTTTGATATTGTGGATAGCTCATGACATTTCTCGATAGTTGGACATGGATTATGGATATCATCCGTGTTTGGGCTGTCACAGGCAGCTCACAATTACGAAACATTGATCATAATGTGATACACATAACATTAGTCTATTAATCTTCATATTCTTGGAGTTGATGGCATTGTTTGAAATAAAAAGAAAAAAGATAACAAAATAGCATTGTTATTTTTTCATTGTTCTATTATTGTATAGTGACACATCAGCATATGTCTACACAAGAGCTTTGACCAAGACAACACAAGAGCTATGTTTAACACACTTATGCCATGATAAGAACACACTTAAAGTAAGAAGCAAAACAGCCTCACCTTTCACCATTGTAACTGCTTCATCTTCTTCTCCAATATTCCACATCAAAGCCCCAGCAAAAATCCTATACTTTCCACCTGGTACAAAAATGATCAAGCTCTCAAAGAATTTGTACAAGTCGTCCACCGGCTGGCTACGCTTTAACTTGTGCAAGGCTGCTATGTTTGTCTCAGGTAAATCATATAGAAGACTTTTAATTTGGAAGAAGTTAAATGATTAGTACTTCATTAATATTTTTATTTATTTTTTAAATAGCTCATATATTCAACAAACCCGCAAAAGAAGCTACACAAACGAACTAGAACAGACCCACACCCAGGCCTAGCCAGCCAAAACAAAAAGAAACAGAAAAAACACAACCAAAAAGAACAACAACAACCAAAACATAGCAAAAAAAAAAACCACCCAAAAAAAAAAAAAAACAGAGCACCCCACCCCTGCACGCCACACTGACCCGCATCAGTCTATGCTCCATTCAAGAATATCAACATTAGACTCGGATAAAACTTCATTAATTATTAAAACAATAAAAAAGTAAAAGCTAAACCCTCTTCTCTTTCACTTTTCTCGCTCTCTCTTCTCTCCCTTTCTATGTTCTCCTTTCTCTAACCTCTCTCTTTTGTACGTGTTGTTTTTTGGTTATGTTGGTTTGGGGTGGTGGCATGCATGGGTGTTTGGCGGTCGATGATCATATCTTCCCAATTTGAAGATATGATCATCACTTGAACTGTCCATTTTTGTCTGAGTCTGAAACAGTCCCAGTTAGGAATTAAGACGAAGAAATGAGGAGGTTAGAGAGGAAGATGAAGGGTTTTGGGGAGAGGAATTGAGAGAATGAAGCATTTATGAAAAAAGGTTGAAGTTTTTGAGAGGAAGGAGGACTAAAGACTTGGACTTTGAGAAGAAGATCGAAGACGGTGTTTGGGTCTAAAATAAATTGCGGAGGAGATCGCTGTTTGTTTTTATTTGATTCCTTTTTAATTTTTTCTTATTTTCTTATATTTAAAATTTAGATTATTATAAATTGTTATTATTTTATAAATATCTCAAGGGTGGAAGGGTTATTTCTTTTTTTCTTCATATTAAATGGTGATTGGAAGAAGGGACTCAATTAAATTTATTTGTTTTGAACATATTAATTTCTCTTAATTTGCAGTATTGGTGTTCGGCTACAATATGGTACACAATTCTATATTGAATATTTTGATAACATACTTCACAAACGATGGAAAGGAATATCATCTCATGAAAGTTGCTGAATTTGTGACTATTCTTTATGGAGTATCAGGGTTACTTGGGATAGTTGTGGCTTACTTGCTAGATTCCCTCTCCAGTACTCTCGACATCATCTGTTATTCAATTGTCTCCAGCATTATCGTATGTGATTTGTTCAATTGCCATGTTGCATGCCACTAGTTATCTAGGACTGAATGATGTTGGATTTCGGGAAATAATAATATCATTTAGCCTTTCAAATTATGTTAATTTTCGTCATTTTGGTTCCCTCCAACATAAGTCCTATATTAGCAATAATAGAGTCTGCTTTGTTACAGTTTGATTTTTTTTTTTTTTTTTTTTTTTTATTGGAATCATTAATGGCTCGGTTTTTTCAGTTTAATTATAGAGGAATGAGGGTAGGGTTAGATAATATCACATTAGCATACCAACTTATATATAAGATTGTAATAAAATCAGCAATTTAATTTTTGTTGCAGGGATTGGTGCTATTTACCCTTAATTCAATCCAATGGGAAAGCCGTGACTTTGTGTACATAATTTCGATGCACCTATTAGGGTTGGGTGAAGGAGTACATGCTCATCTAAAAGAATTTCTTGTGGATCAATTAAGAAGGCATGAAGTAATGGCCTATTCAGAAACAAAAATTAACCGAGCTATAAAGGTTCGAAAAAGTGTTTGGTTGACTGTTGCCTGGCTTTGCAGTGCAGCTGCCACATTTTTCATTTCCACTTATTCATTGAAAATCATCTTCATCTCCTCAACTACGGTGTTGGTGGTCACTTTTATGTTGTTCTTGTGTGGTATTCCTTTTTACCACAGTAAAAAATTTACTGGTTCTGGAAGCAGCATTTTCATTTTTATCCCTGTCATCAAGACCGCCTTGTTGAAAAGGCACCTCCACTATCCTTCTTCCCCTGATCAGTTCTATAATCCCAATCATGATCATGATCATGGAAGACAAACACACTTATCACCTCAAGTCAAGATCCTCAGGTACTAGTAATGGTAGCAATTTTTAAGGATATTAATAATTATGTTGTATTCCTGTTAAATTCGTTTAAAAGCATGTCAAAAGATTGCCAACCCTATATATTAGAAAATAAAAGATTAATGACATTAAGTAATTTAACATGCAAATTCTCTTTATGGCAGATGGCTAGACAAAGCTGCTATTATTGAATCCTCCAATGTTTGTTCACAAGGGCAAGAACATGCAAGGCTTTGCACAGTGACACAAGTCAAGGAAGCAAAAATTCTTTTGAAAATGATTCCAATGTGGAGTACCTTCCTTGTGGTTGGTTTGGTATCATTTAACGGAATCATCTTTTCTAGTGAGCAGGGAGTACAATTTGATTCTAAAGGTTATTGGTTTTACTTGGTTTTATTTCTTCAATCTATCTCACAGGCAACAGTTTGCTATGTTTTTGGTAAAACTAATAAAACTTTTTGGGCATCAATTTAGAATTATTTTCGGTCATTCTTCCAAGAAAGTGGAGAAGAGCAAGAGAAGGCAGCAAAAGAAATATTGAAAATAATGCTTAAAATCCTGGAAGAGCAAGGCCTCGGAAACAAGAAATTCTTAGGCTGCGACGCCATCAATTTAGTAGACATTGCTCATGGTTGGCTCCCTCTCTGGTTTGAGACCATAGAAGAAGCAGTTGGTGTGAAGTTGATGGAACCAACCACCTTACCTCGATTGCACGCATGGATGCTCAATTTCATGCAAGTTGATGTTATCAAACAAAATTAAATCTTCCCGATCGTCAGATCAACTTTTGGCCCATATGAAAAACTTGAGGCCAAGTTTGTTGCAAATCCATTTAATTAATAACCCCACATATATACTACGATATGACTTTAATTACATGTTCAATGTTTAATCTGAATCCTTTAATATATCTTGCAAGGTTATAATATAGGGTCCTATTAAGCTGATTATTTAATGTTATATAATGCAAAAAAAAAAAATATTAATAATAAATAAATAAATAAATAATTGCAGGCCACCAGATCGATACGAGAAAAAGCTTAACGTGTGCCCTAATTACCATAATTCGATAATAAAAATCATCCCAGATAAGAGTGTCACCCTCCACACCAGAACCTTTTTTAGCCAAAGCATCAATAAAAGAGTTCGAAGACCTCAGACCGCCGATGTGTTACCAAGAAAGCTTAGACAACTACGAATGTCGTAGATGTAATTGACAATTTGACATGGTTTCAAGCTTCCCACACGGTCAAAAGTTGAAGTGACTGGGTGATAAGCATCTCACTCACCGGTCTGAGACGCCTCATGCATCTTCTATGAAAATTAATTACTATTAGAGAGAGCATCATCTTTGACATGAAACTTCTGCTTAGGTGCCAAGATGTTGCTTCATATATATATATATGTGTGTTATGTTTGAGTTACGTGCCGCATAACACAAAGAACGATGTACTACAAAAAATTCATAGGTCACGACTTTTTTCCTCCGCCCATTATATCAAATCCTCAACTTCTCAAAATTAAGAGTGGTTCAATTATGGAATAGAAAATTTAAAAGATTGTGTGTAATAATATCCAAAAGATTACGGAATATCAAATTAAGTTTTTGAATACAAGCTGCTAGGATATTATTTATTCAATGGCATAACTGATATTGAATCTATAACTCACCATATCATGACTATTACAATGTGAAATTATTCATCCAATTAAATTATTATCTAGTTGTATAATAAATTTAGAACTTGCAAAAATATTATAAAAAGTACATTTTTTGCAAAAGTTATATATATATATATATAAAACAAAGAGTCCATTAATTGGATTATAGTCATTGTTTATAATTTTCTTATGTTGCATTAATTAGAGTTGCTTATGTTGTATAGTCAACCTCATTCTTTGCGTTCTTTTGTACTTCCTCTTTGTGTCATTCTTTGAGGACAGTAGTTTTGGTCAATTATAAAAGGATTCATTTCAGTAATGCTACACATTCCACCTTAAATTTCATTTATTTTTTTATCCCAACACATGTGGCACTTGAAATGTCAACTAGTGAGTGAATACATGTGGTAGGTAAGATAAAACATCATTAATATATATCCACTCATAATTTGACATCTCACATGCCACATGTGTTTGTATGAAAAATGTGGGATTTTAGATGGGATGTTTTACAAAACAATATCTATGAATTGAACACCTTTAACAAGTCCATTGCTGGGCCTGGGCCTATGACTTTATTCTTAGCCCATTTTGGGTACCAATAAAAATTGTGTTTTCGAATGTCGCATTTTGGACTCCTTCCTCCTCCATATCCTTGCCTCCTTGCCCACGCTTCCAATCTTGCAAATAATGTAACCAAAATCATATTAAATTCTTGGTAGAAAAGAATTAATAAATTTAAAATGATTCAAAGCCGTGTAAATTTAATAAAAATTAAGCATCTGTGCCGCGGGCAGCCCACCAATATATATGATATTTAATTATTTATGATTATCCAAATATGAAAAAGTCCGGTCATTCAATAATGACCTTTGACTTGGGAATTAATCAATGAATTCAACAGAAAATGCTATATATAAAAGGCCAGGCCATGCGCAATTTAGAGATATATCTTATAAACTCTACAGCAAAACATTGAAATAAATACACACGAAAAATTAAGATCTATTTTTTGAAGTATATAGTATCTTCACCAAAGTTGTCTTTCGATGACGAAGCCTTACTTAGCACCCAAGAAGCTCATGAGATTATGGGTTGTGCTGGTCGTTATTGTCCTTATGTTATCTATAGTTGCTGCAAAAGGTGTTGGTGGGATTGCAGGAGGCGGTAGCGGAAGAACAAGAGTGATAGGAGCTGGTGGCGCTGGTGGCGCTGGCAGTCATGGTAGAAGCAGCAGCGCATCAAGCCTTGGTGGTGAAAAGGCATGGCGTATTTTGAGTATAGTCTTGCTTTATAATTTCTTATGTTACTTGTAATTTCTTTTAGCTTGTTAATTGATGTAGTAAAACCGTACATGTTGTGCAATATATGATAACGATTCTGCTTCTCTACTAATTATACCGTAAAAAGAGAGAACAACTGCTCTGAAAGTCGGTGCTGTATTCAACAGATGAAAACTCAATACATGTTAATTCGACCAACTCTGCCGTTGGAGGTCTGTCTCAACAACCCAGCCTTTCTGGGTTTGGCCGCAGTACCCTCATAGACTTCTATATCTGGCATTTCCATCTCTACTTGATTTTTAAATTCTAAATCATTAATTAGCTTGATATATATATACACGGTCCCGTTTACATCAGTGTGCACTGATGTAAATATATAAAAACACTGAATGTGAGCCACTCATTATAGAGAAGTTTTGACAAGTGGATACACACTCAGTAGTTTTTTTTAATTGATCGGTTCAATCTGGTCAGTGGTTCTGGCAATCGCTTTTCCGGTTGCCATTACCAAAAAGCCACGATTCTGGAATGCCACTGAAAATTCATTTGCATTGCTTTACTTCTTCAACAATGCATTTACCCTTCAACTTCTAGCTTGAAGTTCATTAACCCTGGAAATCTTCTAACATGTTATTTACTTATTTGACTGCTGGCCTCACTTGTACACGATAAACAAAATGAATTTGGATAACCAACAATGAAGTAAAATATCACTAATATCTTTAAAATATTAAAGATATTAAGAGATATATTTAATATCGATATTTTTGAAATATAAAACAGATGCAAAATTGTATGTTTATTGTTAGTGAACAACACGTTACTATACGTGTGCGGAAACCAATCACATACAACACAAGAGTTTTACAAATTCGAAATATAATAAAGTATTTCAACAAATTCGAAATGTATATACAAATGGCCAAAGACTATTTGTTATAACTTAATTAATTACAAACAACCATCTGGTTTAACCAAGCCAATTGCCTCCCCGATTACATTAGTGCAAGACGATTGAGCCTCTTGCTTCAAATATTTCAAATTCACATTTTGCAATTTAATCCCTTTGCACGGAAATTTGACACTACAGTCAAATTTTATAGCAATTGGTGCGATTGATACTCCTCGAATGTCTTGGAATGTCACATCACTTATTTGTATACCGGACGCCTAGTATCGAAAAACAAAATGAAAATAAAGTTCGTTAATAAATTGATTGTTATCAGATAACCAACAACAAAGTAAAATATCACTAATATCTCTATAATATTTGAAATATTTAAAAATTTGAAAATATCCGAAATATTACTGATATTTACTTCCCTAATAGTAAAATTGGTTAGATAAAGATAAAATGAAACATTTAGGAGATGTTTTACCTGACCAGGACAATTGAGGTCATGAGGACAATAGCTTTGGTCAATGACAATGGGATTTTCGACATAATACATAAAAGCTCCAATGAATTGAACACCTTGAACAAATCCATTGCTGGGCCTGGCCCATGTTTTTATTCTCAGCCCAATTTGGGTACCCATAAAAGTTGTGTTTTTGACCGTCACATTTTGGACTCCATCTTCCTTCATATCTTGGCCTAAGCTTCCAATACTGTAAACCAAGAAGTGACAGTTAAGTGAATTTTTCTTGTAGTTTCCGTACAATGAAATCAACAAAATGAATTACTATTTAACATTTTATTACCTGATGCCATGGCCAGGGCCGCATGTCACACGTTCAATCCACAAGTTGGTGGTGCCAGGACCAATCGAAATGCAATCGTCCCCGGTTTTAATGATGGAGTCCACGATCATTACATTTGTCGATTCTTCGACATGGATACCATCCGTGTTAGGGCTTTCACCTGAGGCTATGATCTTAACCCCTTCAATGTTCACATTTTGACAACCATCGATCACAATGTGGTACAATTGACTATTTAACGACAATAGACCATTGATCCTGACATTGGTGGAATTGGTAATTCTCAACGTCTACAATAAAAAAAAACAAAATCCAATTTTCATATATATAAAGTTTCGTTAAAGAGGAAAAAAAAAAAAATGAATGTAATTAATAATTTAATACCGTGGCTCCATCGGGACAATTGGTGGCTGCTTCAGCCTTGCAAGCCCACAAGGCAGATCCTTTAGCATCAAATGCTCCACCGATTATGGAAACTCTATTAACTCTATCAAAGCTAACCCAATTCTTAAATTGACCTAGCACATCATAATCAGCCGGAGCAACCAGTGTTCCATCAATCCTTAACGTAATTTCCGAGCTTTTGCAGTCACCGTTGAAGGCCACAGAACCAAGAAAATACCTTCCTTTGGGTACATAGATTCTGGTTGGTCCAGTGGAGGCACAAGCTGCAGACCATGCACTGATGAATGCTTGTGTGGAGTCTGTTACACCATTGCCTCTGGCTCCAAAGCTCAATACATTATATGTTGTCAGTGCAGATGATGATGATTGATATAAGAGAACAACGATCATTAAAAGAAATATGTAACTAAAAAGCTTCGCCATTTTTGTGTGCCGTGAAGTGATTGATATTGAATATTCGAATGAAATGGTGAGAACTGAGAAGAACTTGAAAATTAGTCATGTTTATTTATAGATATATGTGTGTGTGGAGGCATGAAAATTGATGGATTATTACATACATACACAGTCACACAGACACGGTTGTGTCGTTGGATTAGATTACAAGGAACAGTACGTAGCTAAATGAATTCCAAAGAAAGCAGCGCCGACAAAACTACTGTTGAAATATTCTCCTAAATATTTACTTGCAAAAAAGGTGGTATTGTATTTATGGAAGATTACTAATTGTTTCTGACTTTCAAGAGTCTGCCGGGATCCGGCAATATTGATCACTATAAATAGTTTGGAATATAACTTTCACTACGTGGGTTTCTTTAATCAGATTCGGTACTATAAACATAGTTTGGAATGTAACTTCCACCATAGGTCTTCTCATACTTTACTGTTTAATGACGAAGATGTGGAACATATTGGCCAATCAATTGCTTAAAAATGCAGTGGATTAAGAAAACAAAATCATAACATATGACTATTAAGACAATTTAGCCAATAACTAATTAATATAATTATATTTGAAAAAGTCTGGTAATGAGGCATATTACAAGCAAACAAAAGGCCGTCGACGTGGGGATTAATCAATTGACGAGGGACTCCGTCACCAATTCAAGCATTCACATACATTGATCATGGTTAATTTATGTTCTTAATTATTATTATTATTATTATTTTGGCCCTTTGTCTAATTTAATTTTGAGATTTTAGTTGAAATTAGTCAGCAAATGTAATCTTATTCCAAATATTTATAATTTTATGAAGAAATTAGTTGTAACACGTCATTACTTGAGTCCCAAATTTAACATTAATGTTAATCCACTTTTATTAATTATTATAAGTGTAGTTGCTTGCTAATGACAAAGCTTCAAGTAAACTTAAACTAGCTCTGACATTTACTAAGTTCAAACTTTTCTGATCATTGACGGCTTCAATGCTTCCATCTGGTTATTTAGACAGGTAAATAAGTTAATTACTGGAGTGCTTACTAATCGGGAATGGAGGGAATCGGAATCAAATTCCACAAGAAAAGGAATGGAGGGGAATCGGAATTAAATTACTAAATTTCATTCCAGCGTTTACTAACAATTTAGGAATAAAAAATGGAATCAAATTTATTCCCTTTCTAGTGTTTACTTCAACTAAAGAATCGAAATGATATATAGGTGATTACAAAAATACCCTTGTGTATATAATATGTTGAAATATATTTTTTATTATGAAAATCTATTTTTTATACCGCTCATAACACGTATTATAACTAATAATTAACATCTTTATATTATAAACTTTCAACTAATTAGTTTCAACTAATTAGTCAATAATAATTAAAAATTGAGGAGTAATTCGTATTCGAAAGCATAATTAATTTGATGTTGAATTAATTTCTCACATTTAGGTGCTTTTTTTCTTTCTCTCGAAAATTAAAACACAAAATAACTCAATATATACGACCATTAGCTCACACATACTTGATTAATTATTAACTGTATAAATGAAAAGAAAAAAAAATTAAAGTCACTATAGTATATATATATGCAATACGTGCTTTACGGAAAAAGAGAGAGAAAAAAATTAAACAAAAACAGTATATATAAAATTAAAGTCACTATAGTATATAAATATATATATATATATGCAGTACATGGTTTACGGAAAAAGAAAAAAAAAACTTAAACAAAACAGCATGGGTGTGTATATATATATGAATATGTAATACTGCTTTAGTAAAAAGAATATATATATATATATATGAATATGTAATACATGCTTCACATAAAAAGGAAAAAAAAAAAATACATGAATATTATAAGTGAGGATATGAAAGACAGTGTTTATTTTTTATTATATATATATAATTATTATAAGTGAGGATATTTTAGTAAAAATATATGAATTCCCTTTATCATTCAGGAAAGGGAACTTGATTCTTAGGGTGGGTGGGGCCGTGGGGCCGTGGGGGGAATCAAATTCTCTTTCCATCAGTAACTTAATTACTGATTTGAGAGTGGGGCCCACGAAACTTAATTCCTTAAAAATTTAGTAAACACTGGAATTCATAAATCAGTAACTTAATTCCCTTTTCTGAGTTTGATTACTATTAGTAAACACGCCATACATGTAATTGATTCAATCAAATTAATATATTAATGATATAGTTTGCTAGGAATTATTCAATGGTTTTAGAACTTTATCAATTAATGGAGGAATGTGGATATATAATTTGACAATTATTTATTCTCATGTATAATTGATCAGTTATTAATTATATAAGACATCCAAAAAAAAAAAAAAAAACATTGGGAAGAAAAGAATATATACATTCATCAAAACAGAGAGCTAAATCTTTTTTCTTTTTACCACATATAACGAGAGAGACTCAATGCGTAGATAAGCTATTATCACACAATCACTTATATACCACATATAAGTGTTTTCCCTAGTCAATGTGAGATGTACAATTTTTCCTACACAATGGACTCACCTTGAGACTCAATTACTTATTCACCCATTAATCATTTTGTGAGTTTGAGTATACCATTTCAAGCTCTCACGAAGAAAAATTCGAATATACTTTGATCTTCCATTTTCATGGAATCAGTCATACCCAAATAATACTCCATTTTCATCACAACATTTCCAACAATATTAATGATTACTTTGATCAAAATATCGTTAAATATATATCAAGCATCAACTAAATCGTGCATCGATCTGTACAAATTTGTTTGAAGGTAATTTACAAATATATTAAACATTAACCAATAACTGGCAAGTAAACATCTTTGTACGTATTTACTATTTTGTCGTTGTTTTTTTCCCAATTACATTTGCACAAGAAGATTGAACCACTTAGCTTGTTATTTCCAGGGAAACATATTAAATATATTATATAATATGTTGAACAAAATTATTAATACTGTTACGTTTGTAAGTTGTTTTTCTTTGTTTGTTGAAATGAGTTTGAAAGTTTGTTTTTGTGTAGATCAGAAAAAGGTTCTTTTTTTTTTTTTTTTTTTTTGGTTCTATTATTGTATGATGTGATTCAGGTTATTTTTATCGATTTGGTGCTATCAGGAACATAGCTAAAACATGTTTTATATATATATAGACTGAAACAAAAATTGTCCATACTTAAAAAAAAAAGGTATTTACAATTTGATCCCAATCTAATTGGGAAACGTCACTTTGTTACTCCTTAATTGAAATTTCATCAATTTGATCCTTATATAATTGAAAATTAATCAATTTAGTCATACCGTTAGTCAAAACCGTTACTTTGACTAACTGTAGGACTAATTTGATTGATTTTCAATTATGTAAGAACCAAATTAATGAAATTTCAATTAAGGAGTAAAAAAATGACGTTTTCAATTAGATTGGAACCTAATTGTAAACAAATGGCGACACATGGTATACAATAAATGATACTATACTCTTAAAAAAAAATTAAGAACTTTTTCCACATTATAATATGTCTAATTATACAACATAACATATAATACTAATAATATTTATTAAATAAATATATATATATAATAATCTTATATTTCCAATTTCTGATATATATATATAATAGTCTAAACTTCTGGAGTTCACAAAGTCAGCAATATACGCATTAAATGATACTATTAATAATAATCTTATATATAATAAAAATCATATAATTTCTCATATTCTAATATATCTAATTATACAATATAAAATATAATAATAATCATATATTTAAAAAATTCTCATATTCTAATTTATCTAATTTATCTAATTATACAATATAACATATTCTAATAATATTTATTAAATAATTATATGTAATAAAAATAACTACTTTTGCTATGGTCGTGACACGTGGCATGTAATAAATGATACTATTTTTAATTTTTTTTTTCATATGCAATTTGGTCCCAATCTAATTGGAAAACGTCATTTTTTTACTACTTAGTTTATATTTTATCAATTTGATCATTATATAATTAAAAATCAATCAAA